>OY757907.1:82633986-82996486 GCA_963585895.1 Sepioteuthis lessoniana
AAAGATTCGAGTCTGCAATAAGCTCTATGAATTTCAAATGTACATCTCGTTTTCACAATTTCACCATTTTCTATTGTTCTTTGACCAAAGACCCATCTGTTTGACGCCTTCAACAGACAAATAATTTGGCTGGAATCTAAATTGACCACGAAACTGACTGGCCTACTGCCCAAACAATTTTAAATACAGACAACCAACCCAAACTGATATAACGTGAGTAGATGTATAAAACATAAAATATACCTGACCATGTGCATTGTACCAACATACTAAATTCCTTGATAGATCACTCATCTTTATATTTTTATTAAAATTCTTATGAATATATATTTTTAACAAAATTCTCATTATCTATATATTTTACTTTAATTTTTATCATCGATATATTTTTACAAAAATTCTCGTTATCCATATATATTTTTATTTAAATTTTTATCATCCACATATTTTGACTAATATTCATATTATCCATATATTTTTACAAAAAAATTCATTTTATCTATATATTTTACTAAAATTCACATCATCAATATATTTTTACTCAAATTCCTATTGTTCATATTTTTTTACTAAAATTCATATTATTCCTATACTTTTCCTAAAATTCTCATTATCTATTTATTTTTAAACAAATTCTTATCGATAAATTTTGACTTAAATTCTTATCATCCATACCATTTTACTAAAATTGTTATGTATGTAACTATAACATAGCAAAAACCGAGCATCAGAGTGATATTTCCATATCCAGTCCAATTTGCAACAGAATTTTTATTTCGTTAGATCGGTGTTCTCGGTGAGTGTCGTCTTTTAATCATCAAAATTCTCGATATAACGGAGATTATATAAAAAGCTTAGTAAAATTTTTTCACTCCTTCCTAAAAAGAAGCATCATTGACCGCTTTTACAGTGAAAGCATAATTTGGTTCACGGATTGTTTGGTTATTATTAATTTTAACTATCATTTGCTTTCTTATTTGATTTTTAGTTGCTTTTTTCGACTGACCAGGAAAAATTGTCTATGAGAAGGAACTTTTTTCAAAACATACCAAATTCATGTAAACTAAATGAGACTAAGAAATAAAATTCCGAGTAAGTGTATTTTTTGTACGACTTTCTATTCTTGGTATTAATGATAATACGAATAAAAAATCAACAATACTCAATAATATGCATCACAGAATTTTAGAAAATAGTAGTATTTACATCGATAAATATATTTCCTAAAAGTCTGTATCAATATAATGAAGTTGGTCTATAATCAAACAACCACTACGCTGCGGACAGGATGCAACACAAGGTTAATTTTTAAGCAGGTTATAACTGATTTGAATTTTCAGAGTTTTCATTCTCCTAGACTGGTTGCTGTACCACATCTGTCCAACTACTTTACCCTAGCTAGTGGGGGAGAAGTTATCGATTCAAGTCTTTCCCAAGGTCAATAGTGTAAAGAGAAACGCTAACAACCTCGTGTAGGATTTGAACTCGGGTTACCGAGTCCATTTCACACGATGATAACTTACGTCACGAACAACTTTCGCTTTTTGTGGGTGCCCATCCGACGATGACGACCAAACAGAAAAAAAAAGAACTAGATGCTTTTTAATATGACCCCAAACTCGAGAGGCTTTGTGAGGTTGACTTCCGGCGTAATTTGAGGTCATCCAATGAGTAAATACACCATTTTGCTGATTAATAGAGTAACAATTTCCTATGAAATATAAAATTGGTTGTTTAGTTGATTTTTACATGTCAAAGTCAGTCTTTATTTTTAACAAACAATAATAATTTCAACTATTCCTATTAGCCTTTTAAAACGGGTTAAACAGTTCTTGTGTTATTCAATCATTTTAAACAGGCAAATACTTCATACTTAATACCAATATCAATGTTTTAAGAGAAATAGTAATTAAAAATCATTTTAAATATTATTTAAAAGGAAAAATCAAGTTTTTATTTTGGTGTTTTTTAATTTAGTTTGGTTTATTTGTTTATGGGTTATTCAATGCTGAAATTTGATTCATTTGTAACTTTCTTTTCGACGTTCTATTTCAATCACCACCGGATGCAGTTTAGTATCAAACTCTCACTTGTATCAAGTTGCTTACAGTATCTTCTGTATCTAAGTTTTCACCATCTAAGTTTGCCCAGTCGGCTGGGGTTGCACCTCTGCAGAGGGGGAAAAAAAACTAATGAGTGTCCTGGATATGACACTAAACAATCTGATGGTGAGGTTCCAGTGATGCTGGGGCTTTGGGGAATGCGGAGCATCCCTTCATTGCCATTGCTTCCAGGTCCACTCTGGCCCGGCGTGGTAGCATCTGATCGGGCCCTATATATTGGTTAAATAGAACTAAAGGCATACTTATGCTAAACTAAATTGTTTGAAATAGAAATGTTTTTGACAATTAAACCGTACTTACATCTAAACTGCCTGCTTATGCTAAACTGAATTATTTGAAATTGAACTGTTTTTGACATTGAAACTGTACTTACACTAGGCTGAATGGTTTAATATAGAACTGTTTTGACATTTAACTGAGTGTAAACAAAATTTGTACTTATACCAAACTGAATTAGCTGAATTAGAACTGCTTGACTAAACTGAATAGTTTGAAATAGAAATGTTTTTCACAATTAAACTATACTTACAATTAAACTGCGTACTTATCGTAAACTGAATTGTTTAAAACAGAAGTATTTTCATAAAAAATGGATTTGGCGTTAAATAACCTACAAAGGTTGATATGCCATAAAACCCAAACAACCAACCAATCCGTCTAAGTAGTGAGCAGGATTATGGCTGCTTAACCTCGGTGATCTAGTTAAAAGTACTGTCAACTATTTGTTTAATGTTTATGAGTAAGAAGTAACAAAAGAATTCACATATTTGTAAAAGATGAACGAAAAAGAAATTTCGTTTACAAAAGAGGTTCTCCGAAACGAATCAGATTCATACCATGCTTATATTTCAATATTCATAGAATCTTGCAAAAATATATTATTTTATTGTAAAGTGCAGTGGTTCTCAACGGGATTCTATATGATCCCTGGGGGTCCACATGAGATTTTTTTTCTGATTCATGCAAACAAACTAGTAAGTTGGGAGTACATGATTATATTTTTGTGGTCGGTGAAAAAATTTTACTTTGGACGTATTTACTGCAAGAAATAACTAAGTTTGGAAAAGTAATGACACTTCTAAAAAATACCCTCTACTCGGAGAGAAAGTGCAATTGTATGTCACTGCTTTTCCTTCATTTTACCTTGTTGAATTTGGTTTTAGCTGTCTATAACTCACAATCGAAAGCTTGTAACAAACTCGACATTGTACAAAGAGGTGACAACGTTGGAATCAAATATCGCAAAACTTACAGAGTAGCATTAACTACAAGGTTTGCATTGAATAAAGTTGCATTAAATTAGTATCGTTTTTAAACTAAATATGTTCTTGTATTTCTATTACTTATTTTACGAGTCAACATTGATTTTCCGTAGAACTTAGTTATTTATCAAAGATTATGTACAATAAATTTGTTATAAATCTGTAATACCCGACATATTTGAACAATCTTTAATACCATTGTTATCTAATTATAATTGATTCCTGTTTTATTCTGGTGGATTTCTTGAGCCATTAAGCAGTTCAAAAAATCCTATTGTATTTTTATAGGTTTATAAAAGGTGTTTTGTGCGTATATATTATCAGATTTCTGCCATGTTCCTATTTCTGTATTTATAGAATCTTGCTAATATACATATATGAATTATTTCATTATAACGTTTTTCTCGGAGATGTTTCCCTTATATTGTGGGGTATTTCCAGTAGTATAACTCCGTCTTAATTAATAAGTTTTAAATGTGTACACCTAAAGAATTTTTAAAAACTGTGTGCAAGTAATCAATTCGATTAAGAACCAACAGATGTGAGTGATTTTACAAGCAGTTCAATATTTATTACATCATACCATGAGTATTAGTAAGGGAATATTTCTTTCTGTTATTTTCTCTTTTGTTCAAGATAATAAATCGGTTGAAATGAAAAATTCCTCATCATAAAAAAAGGTGGTTGACTGATTTTAATGGCTTCTCAACCCGTCTGGGAATTATTTCATGCATAGTTTTTGGAATGGTATTCGGTTTACGAACATATTTACATTTTTTTGTGTAGTTGTTTCTTAAATTTTTTTGTTTTGCACACGATCTAATCGAATACGAATAAGTTCTCAACGGGATTCTATATCTGGTGGATCTCTTAAGCCGATCTATTTGACCTATAAATGGGACTTAATTGGTACTATCCATATTTACCAACCCCTCTGCTCGGGCAGGATATGACACAAGGTCAATTTTTAAGCGGAGTTTAACAGGTTTGAATTCAGAGTTTTCCTTCTCCTAGACTAGTTGCCTTACCAAGGCTAAAGAACCCAGTCTACCCTACTATTTACCCATAGCTGGAGGGAGAATAATTGGATTCATACCTTTCCCAAGGGTATTAGTGCTATGTGAAATGCAATCATTCTCGTCCAGGATTTGAACTCGTATCGCCGTGTCCATTTCCTATGACGATAACCATTACACCACGGGCACCTCCTAATTGGTACTATCACTCCAGGTCTGACGGGACCTGAAAATAACGGTAATGAAGGGGTATTCTGCACTACCCAGATTTCCAAAACTGGAGCCTCACCATCAGATTAAGTTAAATGTCATAACCAGGACATTTTGGGGATGTGGGGTGTCTTATCCCTCTACAAGGGATACAGTAAGTGCATTCGAAGCCTCGCCGACAAGACTTTTTAAAGGAGTATTAAAGATATCAGACAAGTCTATTACTGTAGTTATTGATTTTAATAAATATTTCAACTAATTTAGGGTAATTTATTGTTTAGAGTTAGGGAATCGCGTTCATTATATGTTCATATTTCCATTTATTTTGGGTAGTTTTTTCTCAAGTTTTTGTTCGTTAGGTTTTTTCTATTTGGCGGGGGTTGATGGTTTCTTTGGGGGATGCACACGACTATATGATACCAAGTATTCCTACCTAATACAAATAATTCGCATAGTTATGTTTTTTCAAGTATTTCTATCTAATAATAATTATTGTTTGCACACAGTTATATGGTTTCAAGTAATTATGAATAATAAACCTTAGTAAACAATTATAGCTTCAAGTAACAATTCTTAATACAAATAATTTACAATTATATGAAGCATTCTATCTAATACTAATTTGAAATTTCAAACAGTTCTATTTAACCCGAAGATGAGATCATAAAAGGTTCTACCACGCTAGGTAAGATATGACCTAGAAGTAATGCAAGAAACTTACAACAGACACCAGGAGATTACTAACACCTTTAGATAGAGCAATTTTTCAGCTCCAAAAACTATATTTACTAATAGCCTCTACCATTGACTATGCGTTTTCGATTAACAAAGCCTAAATAGCATGATGGTCAATCTGCAACAGCATAGGTGACTCACTTTTCCGCAACATTGATGACTGCGTTATTGTCAGTAAAGTTATGGCCGCATTGTTCATTATTTATTGGCCCGATTCACACGAATGAGCTGATCGAGGCCTTCTTCATTTCAGGAGTTGACGACTGTATTGCATGCTGTCACATCATTGCCATCGCTGCTGAAATGTGTTACCCACTATCTGTGCTCAAATCTTCTGTTTGGTCTCCGTGGACCTTTAGCTAACGTCAATGGGTGCAGTTTTTTCCGCTAGAAAGAATTTAAACTCATACCTCTGCTTTCATATCAGGCATCATTTTATCAGACTTCTGCTCTGTAACACGGGAAAAAAATCATCACATATTCTGGACTAAAAAGTTCAACCTCTACTGCCATACCGCAAATACCTGTCAGACAACATAATACAATAGGAGGCATCATTTTTGGATCAGTCCTTTTAATTCTCTTGAGTGCATTAGCTAAATAATTTATGTACTAGCTGTACTAGTGGAAATTCCACAGAATACCAGCATAGCATTTAACATCACATCCACGAATTTAAACAGTTAACAACATTTTGAGATAAATCGTTGTCTATTTCATTTTTGAAATTTGAATTGATTTAGGTTGTTTGATCGGTTAGTTTTACGGCATTTCAATCCTTGTTGGGTTATTTAATGTCTAGGTCATTTTTTTAAGTAATTACATGGTTTCAAGTAACTAGTTATTTGAATAATTTGTAAACAATTATGGCCGCATTGCTTCAACTACCTCTATTTAAGAATAATAATTTGTTTATATGCTTTCAGGTATTCCTATCTTATACAAATATCTTGCACGCGGTTATATAGTTTCAAGTATTCTGCCTAATGTAAATAATTTGTACACATTGTTTCAAATATTTCAAGCAATTAATGGTTATAATTATTTGTTAACAATTATACCTTCAAGTAAGTATTTTTCATACAAATAATTTGTACATATTTATGTGGCTTAAAGTATTCCTAATACTAATAATTTTCAAACTAATCTATTTGATCCACTGGTCAGATAGGACATGGAAGTTATGGTAAAGAACGGGTGACTTCAGAGATCCAGAACTGGGATATCACTATCAGAGGCAGTTTAATATTATACCCAGGACACTCGTTTTGGGGGAATCGGGCTCTTACCTTTCTGCAGAGGGAGACAGTCAGCATATTCTATGTATCACCCACAGAGCATGAATAGATTTATTTTAACAGCAAAGCATAACAATAAAAATGAGGTCAATAGTCAGAATATTCTAAGTGATAAGAAAAATTGATGCCATTTCTTAATCTAATAACTTGACTAATTCTCGTTCAAATGATCTCAGATTTTAATTTGCCCAGTCGGCTGAGGCTGTAGAATACACTGACTGCATCTCTTGCGGTAGGACCCCCCACTAACGAGTGTCCTGATATATGACACTAAACAATCTGATGGGGAAGTTCCAGTAATGCTGGAGCTTTGGGGAATGCAGAGCACCCCTTCATTACCATCGCTCTCAGGTCCACTCTGGCCCCGGAGTGGTAGCACATCATTGGGCCCTATCTATGGGTCAAATACAACTAAACTGCGTACTTATGCCAAACTGAGTTGTTTGAAACTGATTATTTGTATAAAAATGAATTTGTCATTAAATAACCTACAAAAGTTGATATGCCATAAACCAAAACCAACCAACCATCAGATTTTAACTGCATGTATAGAAAAAACTCAAAATTCTGTAAGATATTTAAGCGCCTTTTCTTTTTCAGTGACTGAAATTTCTATACCTAAAAAGAAGAAAACACTAAACCTAGAATTTTAAGTTATTTCTACACCTGCTGTTAAAATTTGAGATTATTTCAACAAGTTATTAGAGTACAAAATTTTATCAATCTTTAATACCCTATATAATAATAGCAAAAACTTCAAAGGAAAAACTGTATTTTCAGCTTTGTAAAGTCAGTAGCTCACTTTTGATGGTAGATATATTTATCCAATTTTTGACAAAAAATGTAAACCTTTAAAGTGGGTGGTCAGATTTCCTCATCAAGTCATGCCGACAGTACGGATTTTCCTGACTTTCTCTCCAACACCCCCGGCAGTTCTTTCAAACTATAATCTGTGTCCGCATAGAACTGTAAATAAGTTCTTGCAAGTCGGCAAACGCTGGCACGTCCATGTGTAGGGGTCCGCTGAAGACCGTCGCTTATGAGTTCGTCCTTGCTTCTCCAGCAGTGTCCAGCATGTCTTGTTCATCTTACTTTGATGGTTTTACAGATGAAATGTCAGTGGTTGAACTGCTGTTGTTTCGTGAGATATTGTTTCCAGGATTTGTTCAGAATAGGTGTAGGTTCTGGTGTAGTTCCATCAAGCTTTTTCTCGATGCGTTTTCTTAGTGTCCATATGGTGCATCGATACAGTAGTATGGACACCATCACAGCTCGGAAAAAAGCTCGCTTTATTTGATTAGATAGATCAGACTTCTACATAATCGATAACCAAGCAATAGTAGTCCACGCCCTCGCTAGACATCTATCAACATCATTTTCAACATATGAGATATTGTTGCCGAGGTATATGAACTTGTTTACAAATTTTAGAGGCCTGCCACTTAAAGTGTTTAAGTAATTTGTATAAGATAAGAATACTTGAAACCTCTCGTTTAAAACACATGTATTCTGTTTTATTTGCGTTTTAAAAAAATTGGACAACACTGAAAGCTCACCGCTAACCCCCAAAAAGAGATCTCCTTGGAAGAAGGAATCTAACAAACATAAACGACAAATCTCACTAATAGTAACTGAAAATAAATTTGAACTGATGGAAACAGAGAGCCAAGAAAGCCCTTCAAAACAGAGGAACCCTAAATACTCCAAATGACTCAAAATCAGGTCGAAAAGCTTAGAAACTATTGAAATCACTGAATCCAGCCAAATGAAAAAACTAAAACTAAACCTAAACAAAATAAACATCAAACACACAACAAAGAGTAAAAAAACATGACCCATAAAATAATTCAATGGAACTACCTTGGCTACAAAGCAAATCATAACGAACTACTTCTGTTTATAGACGAACTCATCCCTACCGCCATATATTGTAGTATACTCATTAGTACCGCCATATATCTCCCTGAAACCTTCAAAAAAACAGTGACAAACTAAACATAAAAACCTTTGAACAATATGACTACATAATTGATACCAGACAAAGAGCTTCAGGTGGAGTATCAATCCTAATCAGGAAAGATATCCTCCAAAATAAAATCAACATCGACACTCACCAGCAAGCAATTGCAGTCTCAGCAACCCTACATAAAACCGTTCACTGTATATTCCACCTCACGACCCCATAAATGAAAATGGATTAAACAATCTAATAGAACAACTCCCTAAACCATTTATCTTGATGGGAGATTTTAACAGTCACAATATAATATGGGAAAGTAAAACGACAAAGAAAAGAGGCCAGATCTTAGGAAAAAAATCATCAATTGCAATGATTTATGCCTCCACAATCAGAACTCTCAGACCCACCTCAACCCATCCTCAGGTTTATTTTCTGCCATAGACCTTACTCTCATTTACCCATCAATCTTTACAGATTATAACTGGAGATTATACAAAGATAGATCCCTATCCTCAAAAAACAAAAAAGATCCCACAACCCGACCAGTCATAGACCTATAGCTTTAACAAGCTGCTCCTGAAAAACCCTCGAAAGGATGATCAATCTAAGACTAACATGGTTCCTTGAATTCAACAACCTCCTTTCAAACCTACAAACAGGCTTCAGAGTCAAAAGAAGTACCATAGACCAAATAGTCTGTATAGAAACTTTAATCAGGGAAGCATTCATCAAAAAAGAACATCTGGTTGCTGTCCTCTTTGACATAGAAAAAGGCCTACGATACAACTTAGCCATATGGCATACTCAAAGACCTCGACCAACAAGGCAGACTCTCTATCTTCATAAAACACTTCCGTGAAAACCGGGCCTTCCAAACACGAATAAACAATACACTCTCTGATCCAAAACCACTAGAAATAGATGTACCTCAGGGTAGTATCCTATGTGGGATAAAATAAATAAAGCAACAACCTGCCTCTCCCCAGAAATCGATAGATCATTATATGTCGACAACTTCCTCATTTGTTACACTTCTAAAAATATAGTCACTATAGAAAGAAAAATGTAACAATGCATCCACAAGATATTAAAATAAATCATGAAAAATGGTTTTAAAATCTCTAACAATAAAACCAAATGCATGCATTTCTGCCAAATCCACAAAATGCATAAACAATCCACCCTAACATTAAATGGCTCTAAAATATCCATAACCCAGCAATATAAATTCTTAGGCATTACTCTTGACCTAAAACTATCCTTCATCCCCAACATTAAACAACTGAGGATCAAATGCAACCAAACTATCCAACTCGTGGGAACCATAGCCCACACAGACCGGGATGCTGATAAAAAAAAAACTAACCAAACTATACAGATGTCTAATACGATCAAAACTTGATTACGGCTGCTTCATATATGGAGCAGGAAGAAAATCATCTCTCAGAACTCGAAACTATCTATTACCTGGGACTCCTTCACTACCTCTCCAATCGAAAGCTTATATATAGAAGCCTATTAACCCCCACTTTCCTTGAGAAGATATAAAATTGCACTCCAATACTATATTAAACTCATTTCATACCCGCAAAATTCAGCATCATGAAAATAAGATATAAAAACCTTTTTGAAAATAAAGAAAAGGCCTGAAAATAAAGAAAAGGCCATCAAACTTTTTAATCAAAGAATTCAAACCCTCTTAAATGAAATCAAAATCAATCCCAAAATCATACATAATACAATCTTCCCCAAAACAGCACCATGGACCATAAACCAACTAATAATAAAGCTAGACCTAACCAAACTTTCCAAAACCAAAACACATCCCATCACTTTCCAAGAGAACTTCTTCAACATCTAAAACAATTTCCCAGACCACCACTACATCTATACAGATGGATCTAAACAGGGAATGAAAGTTGGTTGTGCTGCTGTCTTCCAAAACCAAGAAATGTTAAAACGTCTCCTAAATGAATAATCAATTTATAGTGCAGAAGCCATTGACCTAGCCATGAACATTATAGAAAACAACAAATCCTCTAAATTTATCATCTATTAAGACTCCAAATCAGTTCTCCAAGCTCTACAGAGCAAAGATTCATCAACTCCTCTCATCACAAGACTACTCGATAAAATGAACACTCTTTCTAAAAATGATAGCATCATTCTTACTTGGATACCTAGCCACATTGGCATACAGGGAAATGAAAGGGCAGACAAAGCTGCAAAAAAGCATTTCAGGCACATATATCCAATACAAAATTCTATACACCACCTAAAACTACTCATTCACAAATTTACACTTAAGAAATGGCAAAAATCTTGGGATGATCAAACACAGAACAAGCTCCACCATATTCAAGATACCATAGGTGAATGGCTAGCAGGCTACAGAAGAAATAGAAAAGAAGTGATAATCTCCAGATTTCGTATTGGCCACATCCACATTACCCACTCACACCTCTTAAAAGGAGAAGACCCCCACCCCAGTATGCTCAACATGCAAAGTCTAACAAATTCTCATAAATTGTGAAACCAACCTCTTCATCAAAATCTATCCAAATATAATAAAACATGACCAAAACTCATGCCCTAAATCCTAAAACATGCACAAAAACAAAATCAATTTAACCCTTCTGGCATTAAATGACCCACAGAGGTTGATATGCCGTTTAACAAAACTCAAACTTGTAACCATTTGACTGTGTGCAAATGAATGAAATGTTCAATAGAAAATTTAGTATTAAATATCAATACTTGTAACCATTTCACTGTCTATAAATAAAAGATTATTATTGAATTGAATTATTAGTGTTAGATAGCCATAACTGAAACCATTTAACTGTGTGGAAACGATACTACTACTGTACAAACAAATTAGTTGCAATTCATTCAAAAATAAAATTACCAACTATTTACTCACAAATTATATATGTATATCCACTTAATTGTGTGAAAACAAATGACTGATGTTAAATTACGTAACAATGCTTGAAACCATTTAACTGTGTGCTAACAAATTATTCATAGTAAATAGAAATATCCGTGTTTGAGTGCAAAAAATGAGCTCAGGCTCATTTTAAAAGGTTATCTACAAAATGTTTACAAATCATATATTTAGAAAATACGTATAAAGAGGATTTGGCATTAAATAACCGACAAGGGCTGATATGCCATAAAGCATAACCAAACAAACTGCTTTCAATAACCTTACATGAGGCCTGTACAATAGAAAATAGCAAAATATGCATTTCCACTATACGCTCTTATTGTATTCTGATCTTTGCTCTGTTAAAATGGAAAGTAACTTCTATATCATTTATGACAAATTCTCGTAAGTATCTAATAATTGACTATTTTATGTTTCACTACGCTTTGTAAAATGTAAATGTTAAAGTAATTGATACATTGTGCATTACTTTCAGAAGAGTGATTAACTCTGGGCCTCCTATGCCATTACTTTCAGGTTCACTCTGACTCGGGATGATAGTACCTGTTAGGGTCCCATCTATGGGTCAAACATATTTGTTTAAAAATTATTCGTACTCGATAGGAATACTTGATGCCATATAACTGTAGATTATTTTTATTATGAATAATTAATTAGTCCATAGGAAAAAAAAATTATAATTTCATCATTAGTTAATTGAAACCATATAGGGCTGTAAAATACACCGACTGTTTCTCTGCAGAGGGGTGAGACCCCCACCCCAACGAGTGTCCTAGATATGACACTAAACAATCTAATGGTGAGGTTCCAGTGATGCTGGGGCTTTGGGGAATGCGAAGTACCCATTCATTGCTATTGCTCCCAGGTCCACTCTGGCCCGGAATTGTTGCACCTGATAGGGCCCTATCTATGGGTTAAATAGAACTAAACTGCATACTTATGCTAAACTGAATTTGAAATGGAACTGGTTTTGACATTGAAACTATACTTATACTAAACTGAATTGTTTAATATAGAACTGTTTTGACATTTAACTGTGTGTAAACAAAATCTATACTTATACTAAACTAAATTGGCTGAATTAGAACCGTTTAAATAAACTGAATAACTTGAAAAAGAAATGTTTTTGACGATTAAACTGTGTACTCATGCTAAAGTGAATTGCTCAAAACAGAACTGATAATTTGTATAAAAATGGATTTAAATAGAACAAAACAGCGTACTTATGCTGAACTGATTTCTTTGAATTAGAACTGTTTGACTTAATTGGATCGCTTGAAATAGAAATATTTTTGACAATTAAAGTGTACTTATGCTAAACTGAACAACTTGAAATAGAACTGTTTTTACATCGAAACTGCGTGCTTATGCTGAACTGATGCGTTTGAATTAGAATGGTTTGACTAAATTGAATAGCTTGAAATAAAAATGATTTTGACTATTAAACTGTGTACTCATGCTAAAGTGAATTGCTTGAAATGGAACTGACTACTTGCATAAAAATGGATTTAGCATTAAATAACCTACAAAGGTTGATATAGCATAAAACCCAACCCTGAAACCATATGATTATGTGGAAACAAATGAATGTAATTAAATAGGAACAATTTCTTGAGACCAAATAATCATTAGCTTTGATATAAATGCTTGAAATCATACAACTATGTTCTAATTATTTCTATTTAACAGGAATACTTAATGCCATATAACTGTGTACAAAAACTCTAAAACAATTGCATAGATGTAAATATAAATGTATAATGAGCTCGATTCCCTATTTTCTAGGCATAAAAGTATGAATTGATCGAAATGTTACGGTAACAACGAGAATAAAAATTCAAATTTTCAGAGAAAATTTGGAATTTTACAATACAACGTACGTGCAAAAGTTTCCCGCAAATATCGGTTTTCAAATGTGCATTCAGTCCCAAGTTTTAAAAAGGCACTATCCCTAATAATAGTTTAACTAAAAAGAATAGCCAAGCAGATCAATTTTTTATCTTTTCTAAAGTTTTTGAAAATTAACGATAATTGTATACATTTCAGCAAATATACATAAATTCTTAAATTTATAAAAAAATTTGAATTTGAAAAATATAAGAAATATTTTTTTCTTCTCCGAAATTAAAGATTCACAAAGGAATTTCACCAGTTCATACTAATTGCTATTAATATTGGTATATTGTTACAATTATTTTGTGTTTTTAATGTTAATCCGACTTAATATTACTACAACTACTACAAGGAAATATTGCCGTTATTAGTTTCTTCTATTTCCTCGGCTTCTCTTATAGTTCTCCCATCATTACATCTTTTAATGTTATAGAAAATCGGTTTATTCCCTCGGTCTTCCTGTCCTTTTAATTCATCAATTCATTTATTTACTGGGAATTTGCTGCTGATGATGTCATAAGCATTGCTGTCCATTAAAATGAATGGACCAATCATTTAGTTTTCTGTATTTTTTTCTTTTATTCTCTCTTTCGTTTGCTTTTCTTCCTTTCGTTCATGATCAGATTATTTTTTGCCCATTTTTCTATATTTTTGTTTCGGTAATTCAGTTTCTTGTTTTTGCATCAATGGAATTTTTCAAAGGAAAACCATGGGACGAGGCGGAAATGACGAAGAATTCCAACAAACGACATATTATCTTTAAGACTTTCTGGTTTCGAAAAAAAAAAGCGTAATCAAAGGAACAGCAAGAAAACAAAAAGAAAATAACAAAAGGAGTTCTTTTCTTTTTTTCTCCTGCAAAATATCCGAAGGCGTCCATTCTAGTTTCCATTATATTCATCAAAGTATGCGCAGAAAAAAAATACGCACTTTTTTCAGCGGGAACTTCGACAGCCAATATTTAAAACACAAATTAAAAATATAAAAATGTTATTGTCAAGATTTTTTTTTTTATGCTTGGAAGAAACAATCCCAGATTTCTGTGTAAAAAAATAACAATAATAATAATAATTTAATCTGTTATAACGTAAACTGGCTTATTAATTGGTCAGTTTCTGTATTTTGTTTACATCAGTAACTCCATTGGATGACTCACTTACATGCCCATTAACGTTAAGTAAGGATATCAAAAGGATAATCTTTTTTGCGTTTTAAGTGTTATGTTTGCGCTTTATTCCTACTAAACTTTTTTTTTGTTTTTTCAAAGGAAATTATTTCTTGCTAAAAAAAAAGGTAAATGTACTGAGACAGTTGTTTCGCAGCGGAATAAAGATATGTCTTATTTGTTAAGCTGTTAATCATCGCAAGGATTATGCCTCCGAAAATGTTTATTTATAACGCTTGCAGACTTCTAAACAATAAAATCATCTAATGAAAAAATACAGACGAATAAATTGAAATTCATGAAAATAGTTTAGCTAAATATTTTTTACCATATCAGTCATATCTATTTATTCAACGTTGTGCATCTAAACAACAAAATCACAATCCCTTAAATTCAGTGAAAAAAATTAGCAAGAAAATTCAATCTGAAAATTATTTCTAAAAAAAATGGTTAATGTGAATGTTTTCTTTTTACTGACCACATTTCTGAAAATATTTATGAACAAATAAAAGTAACCAAGAAGAGCAATTATTTTCCCTATTTTTAATCTTTCAAAAATAAGGTTTCCGTACGAACACTATAGATATTTTGTTTAAAAAAGGTAAATAAAGCCTATTTTTCCATGGAATTGTCATTTTTAAAACAGTACATTTTTGTGTCAAAAATTCTTTGATTAAAAAACGATTAAATTAAGGTGGTTGATGCATGAAAAAAATATTGCCAACAAAATTTCGTGTGGAAACTTCACACAAGTATCAAAATGTTTATCAAAATCTGATCAGTTGATTTTCTTTTGTGAATTAAGATTGGCTCTTTTTAATTATCAACATCAAAAAAGTGCGTGCGTATACCTATCCTTCATTAACTAGAATTAACAACTAAACTATTGCCGATAATTGATTTTACGCCCTGTCAGCTGGGTTTAGAATACGCTGACTGCAACCCCCTGCAGAGGGCTAAGACCGCCTTAACAAAAAAATGGGTGTTTGGGGTATGACACTACCTGCATCTAGTAGTGAAGCAATAGTTCTAGAACTCTTGGGAGTGTAAAGTACCTCTTCATTGCCATTACTCTCAGGTCCACTTTGACCAGAGCGGTAGTACCTGTTAGACTCCCATCTGTCGGTCAAATAGATCAATGTGAAAATTATTTGTATTAGGAATGTTTAATATCATATTGCTGTATGCAAATTATTTGTAATAAGAATAGTTACTTGAAGCTACAATTGTTCACTCATTAGAGTTTTTCGCATCAGTTTTAGCTGATGGTTTTTCACCGGAGTTTGAGTGACAGCAAGTCTCCTTACGTCTCCAGAACTCTTCTCAGTATTCTGGCCGTTCTCAATAATGCTGTAGTTTGGCTGGTCTCCACCCGTACTCCAACTTCCAAATCCTCCAGTCCCTTTAATAATCTTTTAGCTACTGTACCAAAAGCACCAATCACAATTGGTATTATTGTCACCTTCATGTTCCATAGTTTTTTCAATTCCCTAAGGTACTTATCCTTTTTTTCACATTCTTTCAGTTTTATTCTGTGGTCAGTCGGGACAGCAAAGTCCACAATTTTGCAAGTTCTTTTTTTGTTGATTATTATAAGGTCTAGTCTTCTGGCCGAGATTAGGCGAACCGTCTGTATGTCAAAGTCCCATAGGAGTTTATGTGTGTTATTTTCTTGGACAACAGCTGGGTTGTGCATATACCATTTGTTCGTATGGTCAAATTTCAATTTCTTTCATATCCTCCAGTGGATCACCTGACCCGCCCAGTCGTGTCTAGTCTTATACTCCTTCTGTGCTAAATTGCTGCATTCGCTTATTGTGTGGTTGATGGTTTCGTCTCTATCGCCACTTAGCCTATATTCGCTATTTTGTTGCGTCTTATCTATTCTCGCTTTGATATGATTGGTTCTTATGGCGTTGTTTTGTGCTGTTATTAGGAAAGATTCTGTTTCTCTCTTAAAGTTTCCTTTTCTTAGCTATGTCCAGGTTTTGTCGTGTGAGATGTTGTTTATTAGTCATTTAAAACGCCCATAGAGTTGTTTTTCTTCCCAATTTTGTTTTCTAGATATTGTCGTTGTTGGTCTTCGTGTTGCCAGTATCGTTTCTGGAGGCTGTAATCAATCTACCTTCGTGCTTTTCTATGTAGTCCTCGAGTCGTTGGCAAATCCTCTTCCTCCCTCCTTTCTTGATATATATAGTCTGTCAACGTCGACTCTGAGATGTAATGCCTTATGCATGGTCATTAGTGTTCTTGTTCTTTGGTCCATTTGCTTAAGTTCTTCTTTAGCCCACTTCAAAAAGGGTCCCGAATATCTAACGACATTCGGGACAGTTTTGTCTCGAGTAGCTTTCTAGTTCTCCAGAGATATTTTTTTTACGTTTGTCTTTCATTTCCACTTGTTTGATGGTATCAGCCTCCAAGATGCACAAGTATTTGTAGTTTTCCTTTTCTCCAAACGTTCTAATTTTGTCTTAATTTGGTAGTTCCATTCCGTCAGTCAAGTGTCGTTTGCCACTTTTTATTACTAGCATGGCACATTTTTCTATGCTAAATTCCATTCCTATGTTCTGACTGTATATCCTAACTGTGTGTATTAGTGTTTCCAGTTCTTTTTCATTTTTTGCAAATAGTTTGATGTCATCCAAGTACATTAGGTGATTGACCTTTTCCTGCGATCTACTAAGTTTGTATCCGGCTGTGCATTTTCTGAGTATGTGGTTAAGTGGCATCATAGCAACTATGAATAGTAACGGTGATAGTGCATCTCCTTGAAAAATACCTCTTTGGATCTTTGCTTCAGCTAAGCTTCTTCCTCCTGCTGCCAATTCCACTCTCCAGGTTTTCATGATTTTCTCGATAAAGTTTATGACTTCATCTAATATTTTGTACATTATTATCATTATTATTATTTGTCGTTTGCAACCATAAATTGTGCGAAAACGAATTATTATTATTGAATAGTTACTTGGAACCACATAATTGTGTAAAAATTATTACGATAACATAGGAATACTTAAAACTATAAACAGTGAATTAATTATTTATATTCGATACAAATGATTATAAACAAATAAAAAAAGCTCACTCTTTAAAAATACAATGAAACATTGTAAATATAGTTATGATTGTAATCAAACATTAAGAAATGAGACAAATTTCGGTGTTAAATTGCTCATGAGGATTTTATATGCCGTTAAATAAACGAAAACAAAACAAATTCTTCGCCATTACCAACTATAGATGATTCTACTTACCAGCAGAGGAAACAGAACACATATTCTTTAACATTTACAGATACTCGTTAGTAACACAGAATTCCCATATCTTTTATAAAAGCTTATAGAAATATAGAACTGAGTATAAAGCGAAACCTTTCTAGGTATTTAGTTTCATGTTACTAAGCTTTGTTTAGTTTGACACCCGTTGTGTACAGTTTCATGAAGTCATTTACTAAGCTTTGTTCGCTTTGACACCCGTCGTGTACAGTTA
This sequence comes from Sepioteuthis lessoniana, assembly GCA_963585895.1. NCBI lineage: Eukaryota > Metazoa > Mollusca > Cephalopoda > Myopsida > Loliginidae > Sepioteuthis > Sepioteuthis lessoniana. Next base: position 82,652,088 of record OY757907.1, read on the forward strand.
CGTGAAGTTATTTACTAAGCTTTGTTCGCTTTAACACCCGTCGTGTACACTTTCATGAAGTCATTTACTAAGCTTTGTTCGCTTTGACACCCGTCGTGTACAGTTTCATGAAGTCATTTACTAAGCTTTGTTCGCTTTGACACCCGTCATGTACAGTTTCATGAAGTCATTTACTAAGCTTTGTTCGCTTTGACACCCGTCATGTACAGTTTCATTAAGTCATTTACTAAGCTTTGTTCGCTTTGACACCCGTCATGTACAGTTTCATGAAGTCATTTACTAAGCTTTGTTCGCTTTGACACCCGTCATGTACAGTTTCATGAAGTCATTTACTAAGCTTTGTTCGCTTCGACACCCGTCATGTACAGTTTCATGAAGTCATTTACTAAGCTTTGTTCGCTTCGACACCCGTCGTGTACAGTTTCATGAAGTCATTTACTAAGCTTTGTTTAGGTTGACACCCGTCGTGTACAGTTTCATGAAGTCATTTACTAAGCTTTGTTCGCTTTGACACCCGTCGTGTACAGTTTCATGAAGTCATTTCCTAAGCTTTGTTCGCTTTGACACCCGTCATGTACAGTTTCATTAAGTCATTTACTAAGCTTTGTTTAGGTTGACACCCGTCGTGTACAGTTTCATGAAGTCATTTACTAAGCTTTGTTCGCTTTGACACCCGTCGTGTACAGTTTCATGAAGTCATTTACTAAGCTTTGTTCGCTTTGACACCCGTCATGTACAGTTTCATGAAGTCATTTACTAAGCTTTGTTCGCTTTGACACCCGTCATGTACAGTTTCATGAAGTCATTTACTAAGCTTTGTTCGCTTTGACACCCGTCATGTACAGTTTCATGATGTCATTTACTAAGCTTTGTTCGCTTTGACACCCGTCGTGTACAGTTTCATGAAGTCATTTACTAAGCTTTGTTCGCTTTGACACCCGTCGTGTACAGTTTCATGAAGTCATTTACTAAGCTTTGTTCGCTTTGACACCCGTCGTGTACAGTTTCATGAAGTCATTTACTAAGCTTTGTTCGCTTTGACACCCGTCGTGTACAGTTTCATGAAGTCATTTACTAAGCTTTGTTCGCTTTGACACCCGTCGTGTACAGTTTCATGAAGTCATTTACTAAGCTTTGTTCGCTTTGACACCCGTCATGTACAGTTTCATGAAGTCATTTACTAAGCTTTGTTCGCTTCGACACCCGTCGTGTACAGTTTCATGAAGTCATTTACTAAGCTTTGTTCGCTTTGACACCCGTCGTGTACAGTTTCATGAAGTCATTTACTAAGCTTTGTTCGCTTTGTCACCCGTCGTGTACAGTTTCATGTAAAGTAGAAAATGCTGAGATAAAAAAAAAAAAATTGTTATATTTTCGTCGTTCAGTGATCAAAAATGAATTAACCTAAGTGATAAAGCTATGAAAATATTCGATTAGACGAGGTTCATTATATTTGTTTCGCTTTGATATTTAAATTCTTATCTCCAACCGAGTAAAAGATGATTTTACCGTTCAAAAATCGATATAATTCATTCCAAGATTATCCCTAGAAGTGCGAGACAGTGGAGATTAAGTAAGTGTCCATCTTTTTATCTTTGATTCAAATTTCAAAATATTTTAATCCCTTTTAAGAATAGTTAATTCACAAACGCTTTAAAAATTTGTTTGTGCACCAGTACGTCTTTTTTTTTTCAGTGCAACTAATCTAAAACAATAATGTCCATTGAATTGCCTTTTGAGATTGTTAACCATTTAACTGGGTTTAAATAGCTCTTTTATAAGATATTATATTATATTTAAGACAGTTGAGTATAAGTTAAGAGCTATTTTTTCCGATCATTAGCCAGATGCTTGTAAAAATTAAATATCAAAAAAGACTACTTTATAGCACATATCTCATTTATTTCATACTCTTGGATCCATTGAGTTACCAACGTAACACTGGTCCATGACGATACTGATGCTTCTCTTTTGGAAAGAATAAAGTTATATCGACAATTTGGAAGATTACAAAACGTTCGTGTGTTATTTAATGCCAAAACTTGTATTGTAGTGGGACTATCTAATCTATAGCCAGGGGATAAGGAGATGAGTACTTTTCCCAAGGGTATTAGTCCGAAAGTGAACATAATAGCGCAGTCCAGCACATTAGCCACTACTCCGTGAGGACACTCCCAACAAAATTCAGTTACCAATTGGTCTGGAAATCGTTTTATTCTCTAAGAGCATTTTAAGCGTAATGGAATTTTGTTTGGTTATTTTCATACACACACAAGATTATGATTTTAGTAATATATATAGATATGAATCAATTGGAAGAATTTTTAAAAACTTAAAGCATATTTTTAATCTGTAGATTAGGCCCTTATATATATATATATATAAGTGTGTGTGGGAGGGAGAGAGATTGTGGATTGTGTTCACTAAGAAAATCATCAGAGGGTTGACAATAGTTAATATAAAACGAGTGGAGTTAACAAAAATTATTTCATTATCAGGGATGTTGTTTGGAGAGATGAAATAAAATTAGATAACATCCATTTGTTGCAAATGACTGGAGTTAATTAAATAACGTGTTGTTCTAAGGAATAATTGTTTGGAGAAAGAGATTCTGAAAATGTACTTCATAAGGAAATATATTTATTTGGTAAAAATAGTAATCTGATTATTGTATATGACAATCGAAAAGTATGAAAACAAATCTCTAGTATCAGGAAATGTGCCATGAGTGATCTTTTACAGGTAACTGATGAAAGATAGTTAAATAAAATTGTGAAATAATCCAGTGTTGACCCCTTGACCTTGTAAACGACTTAAATTTTCATGATATATTCGAACAATAAAAATTAGTTTTTATGAATCTCAGGGAATCAACCTTAGGTGTTTTTTTTTTTGTTTTTTGTTTGTCTTTTTTTTTGGGGGGGGGTTAAGCCAAAAGAGAAAAGGGAAATAAAAGAATAGGGGAAATTGTTTTCGTTTTAAAAATACCCAAATGTCGCTTCAATGACATCTCATAGTAGCAGGGGAAAATCAGACAAATGGAAACCAAATGTCGGGCATGAACCGAACAGAACCCTAACCAATAGGAGCGCATGGGTATCAGCCTCATAATGATGGAGAAAGAATTTTGACCGATGGAAACACGAAAGTGTCAGGCATGAGCCGATCAGAGGAAGACCTCCAGAAAAAAAAGGAACACTTTGAAGACAGGAACGCAAAATAGTGCGAAAGGGATGATTGGTGTTACCATTAGAACTAATAACCTAACTCGGGAAAGACCAAACTTTTTGAAGAAAGTATTATTTCTTCGTATGGAGATGCGTGTGTGAGTGTATATGTGGGTGACGACGTAGTTTTATAACGAATACGTTAACCACCTACAGCACACAGCCATATTCATTGATCTGATAATTTATATAATGTGTGGATATGCGATGTACATACATGCACTTATATACCAAAACACCGAGAGATAAATTATATATATATATATATATATATAAGTGGATAAATCAAACACAACAGGTCTAGTAGTAATATTTCATTCTTTATTAACAGAAGAACTTCAAACCAGACCAACAATCGGCCTTTACAACTCAACCATCCAGTTGCAGCGAACACCCAGAGTAACAGAGCAGTTTACGAGAGGACGACACAACTCGGACCAACGACAACTTTACCAGCAGAGCAGCGACGCCAAGCAAAACAGGGCATACTACCTAGCCTACGAACCGCTAGCTTCATGACACCAGTCCACTAGCAGACAACATCACTCGGACCAAAGACGACTTTACAAGCAGAGCGGCGACGCCACGCAACTAGGACCATATTACCTGGTCTACGAACTGCTAGTCTCATAACATCAGTCCATGAGCGAACACCGCTCTGATCGACGATGACTTCATCAATTCGCTCGTCGCCCAGTCGGCTGGGGCTGTAGAATACGCCGACTGCACCTCTGCAGAGGGGTAAGACCCCCCCCCAATGAGGCCACCTGTTGGCCGTGGGTGGCAACCCGTAAGGCGCTAGGACGGATCCCTGGTGGTTGAGCAGTCATTGATCCGGCGACAAAGTGGTCAATGGTTTGCAACACACTACTTTGGCCCTTACTTGGTCTGACGGGCGGTCGGATTGGGACCGATCCGATCAATCGGCTGGTCCCGACATGTCCTTGCACATATGTGGTTTTGTTTTTGTTTTTTTACTTTCCCGATCGTATCATACAATCTGCTCTTGTGGAACACTTCGATCTACTTTTGCGGAACTATTTCCAACCCTCTTTTTTTCCATATGTGCTAGGAGGCGGGGGCTGAGGGTCAATTGTGCTGAGGTAGGACTTATGACCGCTGTGAGATTGTTGTTTTTTTTTAAAGCATAATTTGGCAGAGGCTCAGAATCATACTCTTTGCATGAGTATACTGGTTTTGTATCCCCGTCTCAGCCAAGGCGAATGGGTTGCCCCCTTGGTTCATTCCCTTCCCAAGTTGGAGTCCATGGTGGCTGGTGGAGCATAGGACCAGTGAACAACAATTACCAATCATGGCTTTTTCTTCATCAAAAAAACTGAAACGTACCCTAACGGAAACTGAATCGGACTACGAAGGTGTGGCAAGTTTCCCCAGATTGATAATAATTGAATCCACGGAAACGCCAATAACAAACTTATCACCCTTTTTTAATTGAAAAGGTAATATCAAGTAATATGACGCCCGTCCACGTAAAAAAACTAAAAAATCAAACTTTGCTCGTTGAAGTAGATAAAAGGAAAAATTCCGATTTCCTACTGAAAATGACGAAATTCCACACAATAAACATTAAAACTTAGGCTCACAAATCCTTGAACATAAGTAAAGGGGTTGTAAGAAGTAAGGAATTGTCATTATGCACAATTGATGAAATAAAAAAAGAAATGAAGAAACAAGGTGTAACAGAAGTAAAGAGAGTTTCAATCAAAAAAGAGGGTAAACTCATTGAAACAAACACCTACATAATGACATTTGACCAAGCCAAAATACCGGAGAGGATAAAAGTAGGCTACACAATGGAGAGAGTTGAGCAATTCATACCCAATCCATTGCGTTGCTACAATTGTCAAAAATACGGCCATCACGAAGATAATTGTAGAGGTCGACAAGTATGTGGCAAATGTGCACAACAAGATCCTGACCACCATATTGACAATTGCAACAATCCGTATAAGTGTGCGAATTGCGGAGGCGATCATCCCGTCTATGCACGATCCTATGAGAGTTGGAAGCTAGAAAAAGAAATACTGGGAATCAAACACAAGAACAACATCCCATTCAATGAAGCGCGGAAAATGATAGTAGGATCTAAGACCACAACCTACTCTCAAGCTGTCCAGCGCAATAAAACCCAGTATAATTACGAGAGGATAGTAAAAAAAATTGATTCAGCTAGAGCCGGGCGACTGGGAAGGCTACATCAATGAAATAAGAGCCTCCCTTGATACTAACAAAATTTCAGAGACACCAACTACAAAGGTAGATCTTGTAGCAGACAAATTGAAGACACCTGCACACTCACACACCTCCACGGTTAAGACCGATCTAGAAAAGAGTATGGAGCTATCCCCAACCACACAACCAACTAAATGTGTCACGGAGAAATCCCCTTCTAAGACAAGACCAAAAGATAGGAGATCCCCGATAAGACCACCCAATTCTACAGATACCTCTCCAAACAAGAAACTACAAAAAGACAAGCCAAAAATTAATCCAAAACAAAATGAAAATGTTGACGCAAGTAACAAATTAAAAATTTTAGAAAAGATGGAAACGGAAAACAGCCCCCAAGTACATAAACATAAAGGCCATAAAAATAAACGATCAAACAGTCCAGATCTAAGGCCTAACAATGAACCACAAAATAATCCAGTGGAACTGCCGCGGAATCAAAGCCAATAGGAGCGAACTGCTCTTATTGATGACTCAACGACAACCTGCCATTGTCTGCCTTCAAGAAACATTTCTGAAAACCAATGATGATATCACAATAAAAAACCACCAAAGTTACAATTTCATCAACAATACCGGTCATAGAGCTTTGGGTGGTGTCTCAATCCTTATTAGGAACGACATACCTCAAAGCAAAATCCACCTCAACACTCAACTCCAAGCAATAGCTGTCAAAGTGACTTTACACAGAACAATTAATATCTGCTCTCTATATATTCCGCCCCATGATGCCATAAATGAAAGTGAAATCAACAACATATTACAGCAACTACCCACACCTTTTATTCTACTTGGCGATTTTAACAGCCATAACACAATGTGGGGCTGTAGAAGCACAAACCACTAAGGCCAAACTCTTGAAAATATCATTAATTATAATCTCTGCCTATTCAACAAAAAATCACCAACACATCTGGATCCATCATCTGCTACCTACTCAGCCATTGATTTAACCCTCTGCGACACTTCATTGTTCCTTGATTTCACCTGGAGGGTGTACGAGGACACATGCGGGAGCGACCATTTCCCAATTGTACTCGAGAGTTTGCACCCTCAAGACGACGACCTTCCCCGGTGGAGGTTGAATAAAGCTAACTGGGAAGAATTTCGCTCTCAATGTCAAAAACACCTCCTAGGAAATAATACCGAAACTATTCCCGAATTCTCCAAAAAACTTATAAATATAGCTAAAACATGCATCCACACAACCCAACAATTCATAAACGAAACAGACCTTGGTTCAGCAAAGAATGTAAACAGGCAATTCGCCTACGACGAGCAGCTTTGCGGAAATTCAACACTGAACCCACAACCTCCAATTTAATCTCTTTTAAATTCCACCGAGCTAACGCCCGTAAAATCATCAGAGAAGCCAAGAAAAAATCCTGGCAAAATTACGTGAGCAAGCTAAATACCTCTTCTAACATCAAAACGGTTTGGCTCATGATTTGAAAAATAGCCGGTAAAAAACAATCAACTCCACTAAAACACCTCTCCGTAACAAACCACAAAATAACAGGTAAAAAGGCCATAGCAGATCTTCTTGCAGAAACATTTTCTAAAAACTCCTCCAGCCAATTCAATACAGAATTCTATAAAATCAAACCCTCCCTCGAAAAGAAAAAAATAAAGTTCTCTTCAAATAACTCCGAAGAATACAATAAGCCATTTACCCTAACTGAACTAGTGGACTCCATAAAAAAATCCAACCACTCAGCTGTCGGTCCTGATGAAGTACACAACGAGTTCCTCAAACAGCTACCAGATGAATCGGTCAAATGCCTACTAAAGCTATATAATAATATTTGGGTGAACGGTACTTTCCCCAGAAACATGGAGACAATCAACAATTGTCCCGATCCCCAAATCAGGCAAAGATACATCGAACCCGCAGAATTATCGACCCATCGCATTGACTAGCTGCCTTTGTAAGACGATGGAGCGGATGATAAATAGTAGACTGACATGGTATCTCGAGACAAATGGTCTAATAAAAAAAATATGCAAACAGGATTCCGGAAAAGAAGAGGAACCATAGATCATTTGATACGACTAGAAACCTTCATCAGAAAACAATATCTGACGGCAGTATTTTTTGACTAAGAGAAGGCTTATGACACTACGTGGAAGTATGGTATTTTGCGGGACCTCTATAATCTAGGCTTAAGAGGAAGACTGCCGATGTTCATAAAAAAACTTTCTCTTCGAAAGAACATTTAGGGTACGCGTCGGATCCACCGTTTCAAACTCACAACATCAAGAGGAGGGTGTTCTGCAAGGCAGCATCCTCTCCGTTTCTCTCTTCTCCATAAAAATCAATAACATTGTAAAATGTCTAACCCCATCAATCGACTGTGCTCTCTACGTCGACGACTTCGTCATATGCTATCGGGCCACTCATATGAACATAGTAGAGTGACAACTTCAACTAAACTTAAATCCATTTTCTCTTGCCCATTTATTTACTTGGTTTAAGTTCTCCAAGTCAAAAACTAAATGCGTGCATTTTTGCTCTCTAAGGAAAATGCACAATGACCCTCTCCTAAAAATTGATGACTCTGAAATACCAGTCGTTAACGAATACAAATTCTTCGGCATAATATTCGATAAAAAACTTTCATTCATCCCACATAAAATACCTAAAAAACAAATCAACCCGTGCCCAGCAACTTCTGCGAGTCGTTGCCCACACAGAGTGGGGAGCTGACCGTCAAACTCTAATTAAGTTATATAGAACTCTTCTCCGCTCTCAACTCGACTATGGCATTTTCGTATATAGATCTGCCAGGAAATCATATCTGAAACAACTTGACCCTATTCACCATGGAAACTTAAGACTGGTATTAGGAGCATTTAGAACTTCTCCAATTGACAGCTTATACACCGAAGCTCACGAAGCACCTCTACAGATCAGAAGTGAAAAATTAGCCCTCCAGTATTACACCAAACTTAAAACTTCTCCCTCTAACCCAGCATATGACTGCACCTTTGATCCAAAATACAGACAATATTTCGACCAAAAAGAAAAATCAATTAGACCATTTGGCCTCCGTATGGAGCCTATTCTCAAAGAAGCCACCATTGCTCTAGATAATATCCATAAAAGCATCTTGCCACAAATACCACCTTGGATCATTAAAAATCCAAAAGTTAACCTCCAACTGAATCAACTCCATAAAACAAAAACACATCCCTTCACCTACCAAGAAAAACATCAAAATATCCTCCAACAGTATCCCGACTATCTATGTATCTATACAGTGGATCCAAAGACTACAATGAAATAGCATGTGCAGCAGTCTTAAACAAAATAATCAAAACAAAAGCTCTGCCAATGGATAGTTCTATTTTCACAGCTGAGGCCTGTGCAATAGACTTGGCTCTCGACATTATCTCGAAAGAAAAACACAAAAAATTCATCATATTCTCAGACTCACTCTCTGTCCTATTATCATTCATCATCATCATCATCATATCGTGCTGGCAGCACGGATATCCCTGACCCTCTCTCGCCACTCCTCCCTATCGTTCATCGCCCTAGGTAGGTCTTCAGGACAACAACCTGTATCTTCACATAGCTGCTGAATGTACGTTCGAGCTGGTCGTCCTGCTTTTGCGCGGCCATGTGTGGGGATCCATAAGAGTACATCTCTTATGAGTTCATCTCTGCTTCTCCAGCAGTGTCCTGCATGTCTGGTTCGTCTAACTTGGATAGTTTTCGTGATAGGGGGCAGGTGGCCGTACAGTTGGTGTCTTGTGGGGTGTTGCTGCCAGGTCTTGTTCAGGATTGCACGCAGCATTCTTGTGTAATTGCCATCTAGTTTCTTCTCCAGCCGTTTTGTTAGCGTCCATGTAGTGCATCCATATAGCAGTATCGATGTGACCGCTGCCTGGAAGACACTGCGTTTCATTTTATCGGTTAGGTCTGATTTCCATATAATCGATAGCCTATTGATAGCTGTCCATGCTTTCGTTAACCTCGTTTCGATGTCCTTTTCAGTTGATTCGACGCTGCTTCCTAGGTATGTGAATTTGTCTACTAGTTTAAGTGAGGTTCCTTCTAGAGTGGAGATGTCCCCCGTTTGGTTATAGCACATATATTTCGTTTTGTGTGCATTAACATGGAGGCCTATGCTTGCTGCTGCTCGTTCCAAACTATGCAGAAGTGTTTCGACTTGGTCAGGTGTATTTGCCAGTAACGCTATGTCATCGGCGTAGTCGGCGTCGGTAATTGTTGTTGCGGGGTATCTTCTGCTTCTTCTCTTCGTCAGTTCGAAGCCATTCTCTTTGATTTGGTCAATCGATGTTCTAAGTACGTAGTCTAGACAAATGATAAAGAGGTACGGGGCCAGCGTGTCCCCTAGTAGTACTCCTGCTACAATGTCAAAGTATTCTGTGTCTCCATCCGGTGATCGTACTTTTACTTTAGTGTTTCTATAGAGAATCGTTATTGCCGCTACGGTTTCTTTAGGTATGCCGTACGCTAGTAGGATTTGTTCCATCTTTTCTCTGTGAATGGAGTCGAAAGCCTTGGTAAAGTCGACAAATATTAATGTCGCTTGTAGGTTCTTTGCCCGTACACCTTCAAGGATTCCGCGGATGGTTAATATTTGTGAGGTCGTGGATCTATTTCTTCGGAAGCCATTTTGGTTTTTTCTAAGTATGTTGTCGATTTTGGGTTCTATTCGGTTTCGTAGTAGGGCATTGTATATTTTGGCAGCTATGGATGTAAGTGTTATGCCTCGGTAATTTTTGGCTAATCCGAGGTCCCCCTTTTTAGGGAAGGGGAGTATGCATCCCTTCATCCATCTATCTATCGGATTTTGATTGTATACTGCGTTGCAGTGGCGGAGCAGTATGTCGTCGAATTGTCTGGTCTTCCATACTTCCGGGGGAATTTCGTCCAGCCCTGCAGCTTTCCTATTTTTAATTTTTCTGAGAACCGAGTCGAGTTCTTCTTGTGTGAACGGTCCTAGTTTAATGTCTAATTGTTTGCTAATTATTCTGGTGATTGGTTCATGCGTTATTTTTGGTGGGTTTCCAAGTAAGTTTTCGAAGTGCTGTTTCCACAGTTTTATTCTTTCTTGTTGGTTTGCTGCTTTAAGTTTTGCTTTGGCTGTGTTCTTTCTTCTGCTCACTTCGTTTATTGTTTGCCAGGCTATTCTAGATTGTCTATCTTCCACCGAGTCTCTAATCTTATCTATCTGATTTTGAATGTATTCTGTCTGTTCCTTTATATATATGCCTGCTAATTGATATTGTGCCGTTTTTAGTTTTAAGGCATTTGTGTTTGTTGGGTTTTTTCGATAGTTTTTGGAGGCTGTTTTCACTAGTGCACGTTTTTCTCTCACCGCTAAAGTTTCCCATGGGACTCTATATTTAGTTTTAATTTTTGTTGGAATGTATTTTGCTGCTGCCTCGAGGTGTGCATTGACGAAATTTTCGTATTCGTCGTTTGGTGTACTTTTTTCCGTCTTTTCTTGTAGTGTTTCGAATCTGTTTCTTAATTCTAATACGTATTTATCTCTTACATCTTTGTTGTTTAATAGGGCCCAGTCATAGTGTTTGGTGGTCGCTGTTCGTTTGGCGTTTTTTCGTAGGCTTAACCGTATTTTCGCCGTGACTATTCGGTGATCGGTGGACACACCCTCAAAAGAGGAGTATGCCTCGCAATTCAATGCACTATTCTTCCATTTCTTGTTTATAAGGACGTAGTCTATCTGTGCTTTAGTATTGTTTGCGTACGTGTATGTCCATAGTTTGCCCTCTCTTTTTTGGTAGTTTGTATTGAGGCATGCTAATCTATTTTCTATCATGAAATCTGTTAGATGTTGCCCATTCCTATTTGACGTGTTGTGGAGGCTGTATTTGTTGTTTCCGTTTTTCCCGATTTGTGCATTCATGTCTCCGCCAATGACTAACATGTTGTGTTTCGGGATGCTACGCACTAATGAGGATAACTCATCGTAGAAGGTGACTAGTTCATTTTCTTCACTAACATTGGTGGGGCTGTAGCATGAGACGATTGTTGCTCTGGGGTTTCCGTTAAATGTAGCTGCCATCATTCTAGGTTGTATTTTCTCAACGCTATTAAGCGTTTTTAGTGCTCTAGGTCCTATAAGTAATCCTACCCCTCCTACTGCGGCGTTGACAGAGTTTTTCCATGCGGATACAGTGGCGAGCGACCAGCCATTGCCAGTTTCGTGATATTTTATATCTTCTGTGTGCGTGTATCTGTGTTCTTGTATGCATATTATGTCTATCTTATGTTCTTCGGCCGATGCGATTAGCTCTGGGAGTTGTCCTATTCTATTTAAGGTTCTTACGTTAAACGTGGCTATTTGTAGTGTTTGCTTGCATTTTAGTAGTTTTGATTGTTTGAGCTCTGTAGCTGATTTTTCGAACACCGAGGCCAGGGCTCCAACCTCAGCAGGACGCGCCCCTTTTTTACCCGCGCGAAGAGCGATGCGGTTTGTGTAAGTGGTTTGAGTGTGGGTCATGGTTATCTTTCGATGCTTCCCATCTGTACGCAAAAAAAAAAGGGGGGGGGGTAATTTTGGTTTTAAGTTTTAAGTTTTAACTTAGTTAAAGTCCAACATTAAGGTACTTTCGTATGACTTTCAATGGTACTGACTTGTGCTTTTTTTTTTTTTTTTTTTTTGCTGTATTGGGACTTTTCCTAGGTTTTTCATTTTTTTTTTTTCTTATTACTACAGTTGGGAACCTAGCAGGCTTCAGGAATTATAGAGCTTAAAAGATTTGGGGGGCTGTGGTAGCATTAGGTGTTTTAGGCTTTTCCTTCTAAACTACTGTTAGGGCTTTCTTTACGAATTTTTAAATTATTCGATAGAAGATATTCAAAAACATTCTGCCTTGTTCGCTGACATGTGGATAGGCTAATATCAATTTGGCTTTATAGTAGAGTAAGCGTGTCTTTACATTTAAAACGCATAGTTTAAGCATTATTTCACAAACAAAATACAGCATAACATTTTGTAAAATTCAGCATTTTAAATTGATAGGACTTAAAGACATACTGACCAATATTGACATATTTCTTCCACTTGGCTCCTGAGTTCAAATGCTTCTTCTTCGTTTTGACTTTTATTTACTACTGAAATTTTAGGTAGCTTTCGAGGCGGTCTACTGGGGTGGGGGGGAGAATTCGTTTTTTTTTTTGGTTTTTTTTTTCCCTTTCTCTTGGGGGGGCTGTGGTAGCATTAGGCGTTTTAGGCTTTTTCTTCTAAACTACTGTTAGGGCTTTCTTTACGAATTTTTAAATTATTCGATCTTCTATCGAATAATTTTTAAAAATTCGTAAAGAAAGCCCTATTATCATTAAACAACAAAAAACTAGAGCACCCACTTATTATCAAACTACTTTGCAGACTACACTCAACATTAAACAAAGAAATCATTTTTTGTCGGATTCCAAGCCACATTGGGGTGAGAGGAAATCATAGAGCAGACGCGGCAGCAAAATCGGCTTTAGACTTGACCCCTGACAAGTACAACATCCCATACACCGATCTGAAACCGAAAATAAATAATTTCCTCCATAAAAAATGGCAACAGAAATACCAGCAATAAACTATTTCAGGTCAAACCCTTTTTGGGAGAATGGCACCCAACCTTTCGAAAATCGCGAAAAGAGCAAGTAACAATAACGCGATTGCGTATTGGTCACAGCAGACTTACGCACTCTTTTATACTCAAGCAAGAACAGCAACCACAGTGCTCGACATGTCAAACGCCCTGCACAATCAAACACGTTCTCCTTGAGTGTAAAGTTTTTAATGACACCAGAAAGCGCTATTTCCACGCAAATACCATGAAGGACTTATTTGAGAACGTCCATATGGATAATGTCTTGTCGTTCTTGAAAGAGACCGGGTTGTACCAGAAAATATAGATTTGATTACAATCCCGAAAACACAACAAAGTAATCAACAGAAAGCAAATTATTGCTGAATAGATTTATGCTTGTGTTGGTAGAAATAGTAGTGAGAAATAAAAACAGAAAAAAAAACAAAAACACTATCATCACTAAATAACCTGATGTCACATAGAAATACTTGCAAATACTTACTCGTATGCAAGTAAATGAGTTGTATAGTTTTAGTATTGTATGATTACACGTATGTATGATTTGCAGACACATAATTTAAACAGGCTTTGGCATTAAATAACCTATAGAGGTTGATATGCCATTAAACCCAATCAACCAATCAATCAATTCGCTCGTAGCTAACGTTGACAAAACCCCGAATCGACCATTGAAGCGATCTGACGCGTCTGCGATCCGCGAAACGACGCGTCTAACTCTCCGGCTGTCCGCAGACTACCTGGCCACATAGCTATACCAACAACCTGTGCAAGCGAAACTTGTGAATCGAGTCATTTTAAGCCGTGTTTCTCGTTACACGGATCGGTTTGTGTGGCTTGGTCACTTGGCTCGTCACGTAGGTCAAGGCCGCCGGACAAGGGTAAACGAGAAGCCACTCATCCATGCCACGCGTGCTGAAACCGTCATTCCTCGAGCCTCAGGGGCCATTCCCCCAGGCTCTAACGCTCTCTGGCGGGATAGGTTTGTTGTCTGGCGCCTGAGGCGCCCTTTTTTTTAAGGAATCCTGACGGGGCCCGAGGTATTTTTGAGAATGCAGGGCGTGTCTAGGCTACGGCTCCGCGCCGGACCCACCTTAAAAAGGCCTTGTGCCGCACTCATCCGGTTGGTGGGACGTACGACAAATACCAACAACCTGTTCAACTATCACCAAGACACGCTGTCGCCTAAAACAATTGGAATCGAGTTAACACTTTGGACACAAACAGGAATTTCACTTAAATTTCTTTTATTTCTTGCCAAATAAAATCTTGTATTTGAAATATCAGTTCTTCGCCTTTTGTAATCCTTGCTTTAGCTGTTGTCAATCATTTCTAAAAGTTTGCGGGATCGTTTAGCCTGTTCCATCAATTCTACAATAATACTTTACAGAAAGGACGGAGGTTTTAGGGAACTATGATAGAACATATCCGCACAAATACTTATAGTTTCATCCAGAGGTACATCTGTGATGAGGCAAAAATATTAAAAGAACACAAATATTCTGTGTCAGCCGAACATTCTAATTTGCGTATGATATAAGTAAATCTGAAAGAGTCAGGAATACAATGATCTTAATAGATTACTATTATTATTATATATTAACATATCCGAGTCAAAAAGTTACTCAACAAAGTGTATCCTCCGAAACAATCACACATTCACAGATATGGGGCTCGTTCAAAAAGTTCTAAGCCTCACTCTGAAACAAGAACACTGCTGTACATTTTTGTCGTAGCAACATTCTACCACTTTTTATGAAACTAGAAATCATTCAGGTTTTTCTACTTTCATAAGTGATGGTGGGTTGTCCCAACAAAATCGTTCAACTATGCCCTTCTTTCTGGGTGAGGTTGAGAACTTTTTGAACGACTCTGTATGTGTGTGTATATATATATATATATGTGTGTGTGTGTGTGTGCGCACTAAAAAAATTGAAAGAAATATTCGTCAGAATTAGTTTTTCTGTTGTACTTTACCTATATTCTCCATCTCTCCAATGACAACGAAAATAAATTTTCACAGTAATGATTTCTTAACAAGATTATAATTCTTAAAGTTTAAACTTATCTATAATCAAATAAACTAAAGAGTTTTGGTGGAGGGGGGTTGTTTTGTTTTATTCTGTTTTGTTTTGTTGGGTTTTTTTTTTCTTGAAAGATTTTATTCTGCCATCTTCTAATACAAATTCCGTCTGACAAAAGAAAATTTCTTAGTCTGAACGCTGACAGCAAGCATTTCCAAATAAACATTTCTTTCAAAACTGTTAAAATCAGATGAGAGATTAATAAATCTTTTTAACGCGTTTTTGTTTTTTTTTCTTTGTACAAAAGAAATGGTTTCTAACAATGCATCAAAAATTGATTCACTTCCAAATGCAGAACAAAATATTTGTGAGTACTTTACAGTATCACTCGTAAAGAAATACGCTGCCAACCAAGTTTTTGAATAAACATTTAATTTTCCTCTAAACAAAATATAGCTGAATTTCATTATTTCTTGTGGAATGTTATACAATCAGAAGTGATATTATTCGATATAACTTATTTCTAAACTCAGCCGCATTGAAACCATGTAAACAAAACTATGAATTTTTAGCAGCTTCAAAATAAATATACACCTTATATATATTTATTAAGTTTTATTTTGGATGGAAAATATGTAAAAAAAAATTGTTTTTGTTAGATTTTCATTGCCGCACTGTTTGATAATAAATAATACTCGTTTTGATTATACAATATCTCGCTGCAAATAACAAATTCTGGTATCTTTGATTTAGAAGACAATTAACTTTTTGTGGAAAACTGCTAACAGTGTACTTATTTATGGGCGATACTATACATATGAGTACAAGCTAAAGTTTTCATTAGAATTGGCCTAGTAGCCATGGAAATGGTGCTAGAGGCGGTCTAAATTATGATTAACCTACAATTATTGGGGAAAAAATTTAGCTTGGCAGTTGTAAGTGATACCCAATAATTAGCTAATTAGCAACTGTAACTAGGAATCATTAATTATTGATTTGAAAGTTTTAGTTTATTCAAAGTTGTATGGTTTTTCTCTTTTAGACTCATATTGGATTGTGTTCCTTTTATTATAGGAGGCATTGAAGTAAGGACCATATTTGACGGCTTATAAGATACATGTAAATTTGGTTTTCACCTGACATTCGTAGCCATCCCCACTATCAAGTCTTTTTCAAAGTTTCCAATGAATTGTTTACATTTGCGGAGATATAAGAGCAATAGCAGCCCGAAAACTAGCCAGTCACCCAAAAATGACCCTATACCTTGTAAGACGCAGGGCGATTTTCAGGGACATTTTTTAAAAGAACTGCGTCTTATTGTTACATAATTAATAGGTTGCCTATTAATTTTGTAAGGTAAGTGTAGAATTCAAAATATATTAATTCAAAACTTAGCAAGTAATTCGTTTGAAGAAGAGCCATGGAAAATAACCAGTGATATGATAGACCAGACTCGGTTCCTGGCTGATCTTTTTAGCAGTTCTCTGATTGGTTGGTTCTGTCGTGAGAACGAGTCACTTAAGTAGAGAATTAGCGTAGACCAAGGCGCCGTTACAAACGGACGCCTAAAATGACTCTCTCTCTCTCTAGTCGTACGGTTGACTTGGGAAATTGGGTGAATAAAGACGTCGAAAATCCAACAGTCTTCGTGTCTATTTATAAGAACAGAAGCAAACACGGAGACCAAGAAAACCCAAGGCAACTCAAAGACGTTCCCAAAGAATCTGGCTAAATAGATAAGAAAAAGATTAAGGTGTAAATCTAAACGGTTCCCTGTCTATCGCGACTCTCTCTTCACGCAAATATTTCGCCAACCATTTTTTACCTTTCGTGATAAATAAGAGATAACACTTTTATACATAAGTGTTGTCGTTCTTTCCTTCATCCCCTCGAATACATTATAAGCCGTCAAATACAGTATATATTCACTTCTTTTCTTTAATTTATTTATCGATTTTACGTTGCATGGAAAAAAAACTTTTACTTTGCCAAATTTATTAAATACGTCTTGAATTTTGTCACATGAAACAAATTTCTCTTTCTCATAACGGCATGGTTTGTACTTTTGTTTCCTAGGTGTTTGACTTTTTCTAACGTTTAATTTAGGAAAAATACAGTTATTATCTAACCGACACCCTTAAAAATCTAATACAAAATAGAAGGCAAAATTTGCTAATTATCTTAGTGTCAAATTTATAAAAAAAACTAGTGGAAGATTCTGGATTTTCCTGAAACAAAAAAACGTATTTAATGAATGAATAAATCCGTTATTGATAAAAAAAAAATCAATGATTGGTTGGATGATTTTAACGGCATGTTAAACCGTCTAAAGTTATTTTATGCCTAGAGGTTAGGGATTCATATTCATTGTACGTTCATATTTTCATTTTCTGAGTAGTTGTTTGTTTTTTTTTGGGGGGGCACAGTCAAATAGGAATAATTTTTAAATAAATCTATTTGGCCCATTGATGGGACCCAAACAGTTACTACCACTCCGAGTCATAGTAGACCTGGGTGTAATAGCAATAGCAGAGAACACTATACTCCTTAGATCTTCAAAAGTGGAACCTCACCATCAAATGCAACTTAGTCCACAAAATAATCGAGTAACTTAGATTATTGTTTTTATGAACTCTACTTGAAAAATAAACCATTCAGAGATGAAATTTTAGACATAAAATTTTCAAAATATAATAAAATTTTGCACAAGCTTGATTTCCTGGTCCATTTTAGAATGTTTAGAATGTATTGTGTTCATGTCACTGAAACATGCGACCTGTTTTTGTTTTATTATTTTGTTTTTGTTTTGTTTTTTGGAGTTTTTTTTGGGGGGGGGTATTTTCTTTTTTTCGTTAGTTTTGAAGTAAGAGCTTTTTTATCAACGCAAACCCTTGTAATATTTTTTTAAAAAGACTCGAAAAACAATTTGACATCTACCAGCAAACAATCCTTTTCTTATGAAAATAAATTTTCAGTTATAATCTACACAATGCCTAGCGACCTCGATAGAGAGACAAATTAGTATCTCCAAAGATATTAAAATGTCCCTTTTTATATCGCAATCTGTGTTAGATAAAAAGATTGTCCCAGAGAGAGGGAAATTTTTAATGATACAGCTTTTTATTATCAAGAACAAGAAGTTTTGGTGGGTTTTTTTTAGAAATATATTGTGAGGATGTTGAAAATTCCATGGACATCATAATTCAGTGGATGATGCTCTGTTTTATGATACTCAATATATTTAATGTTGTCAAATTAAAGATTTGCATAAGTTCTTTAACATCATTTTGCATCATTTCAATATGAAAAGAGAATACGGAATTATATGGTCAAATATATTTTTTGTACTTATTGTTTGTTTTGAATCTCTTCAAACAACTAAAGAATCAGCTCTTAAAGATTTTGAAGATGTCTTTAAATTTTAGAAGATTATTTTTTTCCTCAGTCCATAAAATAAGGGCAAATAATGTACGAAATTTAAGACGATAAATGTGATTAAAAATCGTAAAATAAAACTTTCGAATATTATAAAGAATTGTTTCTGAATCGTATTAATTTTTTAAAACTATTTTCATGATTTTCATGAATTTTTGTTAGTTGGTTAGTTTCTCTTGTTTAAAGGCATATCAACCTTGGTTGGTAATTTAATGCTTGTAGAAGGATAGTAGTGGTACTGTTTAACCCATAGCAGTGAAGATAAGGGAGTTCATACCTTCTCTAAGGGTATCTGTCTGAAAATGAATGTGTGCACAACTGGAGTTCGAACTCGCTTTCTATGATGTTGCAGTCCAGCACTTTAACCACATCGTCACGGTGACTCTCCACATTGAACATAACGTTTAAGATAAAGGCGTATACATTTACTTCTCTCCCCCCACCACCACCACCATCACAAAAAAAATTAACCATAAAAGTTACTCGTCTCTGTGACGTCAAATTATGAAAATATTCATTTTAAAAATTGTGTTCATGGTGTCAAGACTGAAAGCGTATTTAACAAATCAGAAACGAACAGCGAATGAACTGTTCTTTGTTTTATTTATTTATCGATTTTTCTTCTTGTTTTTTGTTTTGTTTTTTTTTTTTTTGTTTTTTTCTAAAATAATCCCCTTAGCATTTGGCACACTTATTCCAGGAATACTTCTTAGCATATGCCTCCTGCAGTGTCTCAATTGTTAAAATGATGTTGGAATTGTTAAAGTCAGCCTTCACTGATCAAATGGTAATAAACCTGTTTAATGATCATAGTACCCTGATTGGTGTATATATTCTTTATAATAGACATTTAAATTAAACTATGTTGAGAATAATTTACCCTTTCCAGACTGATTTTAGACTACAGACTACATTTTACTAGTCTTAATTTAACTTCTGCATGAAAGACTCGGGGGTGGGGCGTGCTTAGCGAAACAGTTATCGTTGAAGGAAATGAAATCGGTGACCAGAGTTCAAATCTTGGATGAAGCGCTTAGCGTTTCACTTTGCGCTAAAACCCTTGGGAAAGGCATGAATCCATCTGTTCTTCCTCTCAGGTATGAGTAAGATAGTATGGCATTTAGATTCTTTAGCCTTTGTTTGGCAACCAGTCAAGAAGGAAAACTCTGAATTCAAACCAGCTCTACGCCGCTAAAAAATTGACCTTGTGTCACATCCTGTCTGTAGTGGAAGGGTTGGGTAAATACATGAAACACTCTGCTTCTTCTTCCACTATATTTCCTCGCAGTTCAATACCTTCACTTACATGACGCCTAAATCACTTATTTGGACATTGTCCAATTCGAAACTTATTCCGTCTCTGCTCTGTCGGCGGCGCTTAGAATCCAGCGAAGAGGTAAGACCTTCCCTCAAAAAACTGGTGACTTGAGAATGACAATAAATTGCATCAAGTGATGAGGTTCCAGTTTTAGACTTCGGGAGAATGTAGAATACCTCTTCATTATCGTTTCTCCTAGGTCCACTCTGACCTGGAGTGGTTGTACATATTAGGGTCCCATCTATGGGTTAAATCGATCTGTTTGAAAATTATTTGTATTAAGAGTATTACACAAAAAATATAAATATAAATGTTTAATGAACGCGATTCCTCAACCTCGTGACATAAAATAACACCAGACGAGTTGACATGCCGTTAAAATCAGTCAATAATTCATACACTTCTGTTCATTTGAGATCACCAATCAAGCCTGCAGACAGCATAGATTCTCTTGACTCTCTCTCTCTCTCTCTCTCTCTCTCTCGCCATCCGTTTCTATAAGTCATCGCACTTAGAAAGTCTTGTAGACGACATCCAGTGTCCGCACAGAGCTGATGAATGTTAGTTTTTGCTGGTCAGCCCATGTGTAGGATTCCATTGGAGAACATCGCTTATGAGTTCGTTCTTACTTACCTAGCATGTCCTGGTCGTCTTACTTGCCTGGTTTGTGAGATAGAAGGCAAGTGGGCGTACATATGCTGTCTTGTTGGATATTGTTTCCAGGATTTATTCAAAACATCATGCAGCATTTTTGTGTCGTTTCTATCGGGATTTTTCTTCAGGCATTTCGTTAGAGTTCAGTTGCTGCAACCATGCTGAACAGTTATTTGAGATACTATAATTTTTTTGTCCTTTTTCTTTCTGTTTCTACATATCATAAACAGTATATAGCCAGTATTGTAACACCCACCCAAACTTTTCACTGACAAAAGTAGTCGAGTTTTTTTTAATAGTCAAACCTTATTTTTAATAATAATAGACGGTGTTCTGCCTTCATAGCAAAGAATGAAATTTCCTTTGTTCCCTGCAGTCATAACTGAAATTAAATGAAAGCAAACGATATGAACATCTATAGAAAAACAAACAGGAATCACGTCTTTGTGTTTACACGAGTGTTCCAACGAGTAAATCAATCTAGTGCAACTAAAACAATGCGCAACAAGTTTGTACGGTGACGCAAAAAATTTGAAATTAATGAAGGAACCGGATTATAAGCAGTCGGATTGATGGTAGGGGGACAATAAATATTTCTCTTGGATTAGTGAGCGTGTCTTTGGACACTTCGTGTTCACGTGTCAATTTCATAATCTACATCGTTCTTTTGTCCGCCGTTCTTTAAATGGTGAAAAGGTGACTTTTTATTTCTATTCATTGAACAGATTTGGTCACACCACCCAGTGAATGACGTTAATAATTTACTAATATATTTTTGTATGCGTACAGTGAACATAAATGTTTTAGTATTTTTTTAATTGCTCACTTGTGAGTCAGTCCTGAATTCCTTTGAGAATTAAATTTTATCTTTCATGAAATTCACAACTGATAGTTTGGAGCAGCAGTAAAATATATTTGGTCTGTTTTCTTTAAATATTTGATTTCTACACTCCAGATAAAAGACAGATGGTCCCAGACTCAATTGATTTTCTCGGAAAAATAAGGAAAATTTATTCTTGGAAATGATGACACATTTGAGTCTTTCTAGGAAAGGATAATTTTATTGTTAAATGTGATGAAACATCCTGACTTAGGACCCTTACAAGATACTCTTTAAAATTATTTTGAACTACGTTAATAAAGTAGCATTTAAAATATTGATATTGCAACTAAGTATGGAGTGTTTATCCGTTTAAAATGATTAAAGGTTGACATGCCGAAAGTCTAACCAGACAAAATCTTATAAATCCGTAATCTTTTACGAGTCTTTCATTGATCTTGTATAACCTGTTTGTAATAATTATATGAATGTCAGTTGGTCTTTGATCGTGTGCTTGTGCAAATAAAAATTTTGCGCGTTCACTAATTCATTATTTTTTTAAGTGAAATCATGCCATAAGAGATCATCGCTATTTCGCAGTTTTTAAAACGAACATCATTTTTATTTATATCGTGCCTTTTTTTTTTCAGTTAATACACTCTTCAGTTTCCATGAAGTTTTGTAATTTGCATATTGTTGTCATTTGCTATGCTTAGCTTAGTTTGGCACAAGATCATAATCATTGAGCACCCAGTGAGAATCGATCTCATTAACAATGTTCTGATATCCTAGTTTGCTAATCAAAATATAACGTGAGCTACCCAATTAGCACAGTACAATTATCATTAAACTGTTAATTAAATACTCAATTCCATTTATGGTAGTATATTATTTTCATTTGCCGGCCCAGTTTAAGTACTAACCAGGGCGTCACACGTAGTGTAATGGTTTGTAAGTTAGATTCTCACTGGATGCCCCGTACCTCTTGCCTTGTGTTAAGTTAAACTTAGTAAATATTTGTAAATATTTGATTATAAGTAAAGATGGCGACCTTAGTTGAAGGTGACCCGAGGGCTCCCTTTTCAATAGCTACTACATCGAGGTGTAGGGGAGGGCGCTACTCCATTTCCTGGATTGCTCCACTTTACCCTTATAATGCTGAGTATTAAGCCAGTCGGCATCAAGTACTATTTTTTTGAGTCTTTGGTATGACTTGACCTGGGATTGAACTCCGGTCTCCCGGACCATTGGCGAACACTCTACTCATTAGGCTAACCTTTCATTGCAATCATTCTATTTTTCATTGTATTTTTACACCTATAATAATCATTTAAATCAAGTATTCCAGTTAAAAACAAATAATTTGTACAGTTATGATTTCACATATTTTTATCCAAACTTAACAGGTACCACCACAGTCGATCAGTGTGGACCTGGGAGTAAATTATGATGAAGAAGACTAAGTATTAGTACCAGCTTAGAACAAAATTCAGCATATAACTCGTCATAACAAACTCTGCACGCAATCATATCTCAAATGGCAATAACATAATCTGATGGAATAAAACAGGTGCTGTCAATGTCTTTGCATGATGGGAAAATAATTCACTTATATATAAAACAAAATGTGATTTTGTACTAATAAGAAATCACCGTATAATGGAAACACTCGTAATTATTCGACGTCACTCGAAGCAAACATGTTTCATGTTAACATAGTAACGTAATTTCCCATTGTTCAGTTGAGACTAGGTTGTCAATTCATTGCAAATAGTTTCGTATACAGCTTCAAAACTGTTAGAATTTGGATCAAAAAGTAATTTTAATGCCACAAATATAAAAACCATACAGATCTTACTTTACTGTTTATCTGCTTTTTGTATTTGTTGTACTATTACTTTGGTATACATTGTATTTCTATTATCAATAATCTTTGGTATACATTTTGTTAATCTGAATGAGTATGTTAAAATAATTATGATTTTTATAGATTTATTTTTTGATTGAATCTTTTTTTTTTCTTTACTTTTATGATTTTATTATTATGATTTCATATAGGAAGGTCAGTTGGAAAGTTCATTGGCTGACCAAGATACTCTCATGAAACGTTGCCAAAAGAGGTTTATTCGTCAACATAGTCTCCTTGTGGTCTGCACACTTCTTCTATCGTGGTAGCAATAATTGGATCCCATTGGTCAAAAAAGTCATCAACAGCAGATATGACGTCACCTTATTAGCTTTTCCCGCCCTGCCGACTGGGACTGTAGAATACACCGACTGCATCTCTGCAAATCGGTAAGACCCGCCCCTACAATGAGTGTCCTGGATAAGACACTCAACAATCTGATGGTGAGGCTCCAGTCTGAGAACTTTGGGGAATGTGGAGTACCCATTCATTGCCATTGCTCCCTGGTTCACACTGACCTGGAGTCGTATCTATGGGTCAAATAGAATTGTTTGACATATAAACTGTGCAAACAAACGACTTGGGCTAAATTGAATTGTTAGAAATAGAACTGTTTGAGTAATTGTGTGGAAACAAATGACTGATGTTTGATTGAATTGTAAGTGATATATTGTAATACTTGGAAATGTATGCCAACGAATGAGTAATGTTGAACAGGATTATTAGAGTTAGGTAGTAATACTTGAAACACTTTAACTGTGTACCTAAATTAAAATGTTGGTTTAACATCGGAATACTTGGAACCATTTGACTGGGTGCAAATGAATAAAGAGTTCAATAGAAAATTTAGTGTTAAACAATACTTGTAACAACTTCATTGTATGCAAACTAATGATTAACACTGAATATTATTAGTGTTAGATAGCATTCATTGAAACTATTTAATTGTGCAGAAACAATAGCCGTACTAGAGTGCAAACAAATTAGTTGTAACTCATCTAAAAATAAAATTACCGATAAACTATTCACTTACAAATCATATATGAACATCCATTTAAATATGTGCAAACAAATGACTGGTGTTACATTGCAATACTTGAAACCATTTAACTGTGCAAAAGAATGAGCTCCTACTCATTTAAAAATGCACCAATAAAATGAGTTTACAAATCATACATATCTAATATATGTAAAAACCAGGATTTAGCATTGAATAACCAACAATGTTTGATATGCTATAAAACCCAACCAACCAAACTAAACTCTTAACTTTGCAGCCCACCCTCGTATATACGGAGGAGGAGGAACATAATTTTATGAATTTATTTTTTAATTTTATACATATATATTTTTACTTTTTATGATATTATTATAATTATACATATATATATATATATATATATATATATATATCCTGAGAATGAGGAACAGATACTATACTCAATTCTAGCTCGAAAGCCGTTGATGAACACTTTGGTCCCAATTTTATCAATTTGAAAGCTGTATATGAAGTTTTTTCTACTGGATTAACTTAGGTTGCTAATGCAGTACAAAAAGCTACAGAAGTTCCGGGAAACAACACTTTAGTCCTAGAAAGTGTGCCCAAATACTACACTCTTTCTAGACAGAATTTCTGATTCATGCATTAATTCTCCGGGTGATTTTTGTGGTGTGAATAATTCCCACAGGTGTAAGAATAAAGCACAGTCGTCAAAACAAAACGCTGGATGTCAGCTCTTTTGGAATGTAAAAGTGCAAACAGACGAGCCTATCGCTTCTAGATGATACATCACAAAGCATAACGTCTATGAGACTTTTTATTGTTGTCAGCTGCAGAGGGGTAAGACCCTCCCCTAAAATGAGTTTCCTGGATATAACACTAAACTACATCAGATAGTGACACTCTAGTCCGGGAGCTTTTGGGAATGTGAAATACCCCTTTGCTGCCATTGCTCCCAAGTCCGCTCCGACCCGGATTAGTAATACCTTTTAGGGTCCAATCTATGGGTCAAATGGAACTATTTAATTATTTACTATACTTGAAACCATTTACCTGTATGCAAGCAAATGATTATTATTAGACTTAATTAATATTAAGTGGTAATGCTTGAAAATATTTAACTATGTGCAAATGAATGTTGGATAGTAATTCTTGACATGAAACTGCATCGGATGATGAGGATCTAGATTTGCAGTTTGGGGAATGTGAAGTACCCCTTTATTACCATTACTTTCAAATCCACTCTGACCTGGAGTGCTTGTACCTGTTAGGATCCCATCTACGAGTTTAAGTTTGTTTGTTTTTTAAACGCTCTGAGGGTGATTTAATGCCCAAAAATTGACATTGTCTTTTCTGTAGGGTTTAGGGCTTAGGGTATTCGTTTTTATGATAGTATTTGATTATATTTGGTAAGATTTTGAGAATAAGGTTGTTGGGTTTTTGTTGGGTTTTTTGTTTTTTTAGAAAACTCAAAATGTCCACTAGTTTAAAAAGGTCTTTTAGGTTGCTTGTCTGGTATTTTGAACGAGTTTGTCTGAAACTGTCACAGTTTCAGAGAATGTGTTTGACTGTGAAGAGTACTTTGCACATGGAACATATTGGGGAGTCTTCCCTTTTTAAGAGGTGCGTGTGAGTGAGGTCAATCCGAAGTCTGGAAAAATCACCTCTTCTTTTCTGTTTTATCTATGAGTCAAATCGAACTGTTCAAACTTTTACTAGGGATTATTATTAATATTAAATAGAATTATTAGTGTTAAATTGCAATATTTGTAACCATCTAACTGTGTGCAAATAGAACTATTAATGTTAAATAGCAATACTTTAAACCATTTAGAATTATAAGCGTTAGAAATACTTGACCATTTTACTGTCATTAGTGTTAACCGGATTGGCATGATGGTTAGAGTGTTTGCCAATGGCCCAGGAGATCTGCGTTCAATCCCTGGTCGAGTTATACTAAAGACTCAAAAAATGATTCTTGATGCCACCTTGCTTAACACTCAGCATTATAAGGTATGGATCAAGGGCAAAGTGAAGCAATCCAGCGCCCTCTCCTACACCTTGGTGTAGTAGCTATCGAAAAGGAAGCCTTCGGGTCATCCTTGAATACGGTCGCCAACTTTACTTATTAGTGTTAGATAGGAATACTTGAAACTATTTAACAGTGTGCAAACAAATGAAGTCTGACTCGTTTAAAAATAATGTTACCTACAATCTATTCGCTTATATATATATATATATATATATATATAACAAGATTTGGAGTTATATAACCCACAAGAGTTGATATGCCGTAAAGCAGAACCATACCAAATTTTATTACTATATTTACTTTCTTTTTCTTCAAATCTTTTTTCAGTCTCTTTTTTTTTTTTTTGCGTTCTTCGTTTTTTCCCGTTTCCTCCTTATTCTTCAATTTTCCCGCCTCTCTTTTTCTATTGCCATTGCTATTCCTCATTATTCACCGCATTTTTTTCAATCTCTTCGCTTCGTCTCTTCCATTTTGTTTTCTCTTTCCTCCTTTTTTCTCTTCATCTATATACACTACCCACTCTGTCTCTCTAATCTTTTCCCATAGTATGCGGCTCTGCTTCGCTTAGTTGTCAAATAATTGACATTACCGAGCATTCTGTCTCATGTTCAAAAGTGTCACACTTGTCTCGTCAAAACAAGCGCTTTATTCTCTCTAAGCACCTTTTCGACAGTTTCCAAATTCAACATCCTATCAAGTTTATTGACCATCAATGTCGATTCTAAATAGCCCCGTCAAAACTGCTCGAATTTTATGTCTTGCTTGCCACAAATGCTACGACCTTACTCCATAAATGTCTCAAAGATGAAGATGGATATGCCCTGTTGGAAAGAACTGAACCGCTTGTGTTTCAAATAAAGAAAAGGGCCGCTTACGTTTCTAGTAATACAATCCAGCTGGGCACATATAGCAAATACGAATCATGGGTTTTATACGTTCTTGATTGCCTGGGGAAGAAGATTACCAAATATGCCAACATTATCTAGTCCTTTGGCAAATCGGTTTTCTAATATTTCAAAAACATTTTTCAAGAAAAATTCCAAAATTTGAAGCGAATAAAACTGTCAATTAAAATGTAGTATTACTATTGAGCTCAGATTAAGATAGCTGCATATGTATCCCGTGATGTCACTAATGTAATTTATTAAGCAGATACGTCAAAACATTACAGACATAAATAGATCAATAAGGCATTCGTGGTTTAATGGTTATCGTCGTAGGAAATAGACACTAGGAACCAAGTTCAAATCCTAGACTAGGCTGTTTGCATTTCACATTGCGCTAATACCCTTAGGAAAAGCAGCATGTATCCGACTATTCTCCCTCCACCTATGAATAAATAGAAGGGTAGACTGAGCGGCGTATGATAATAAAACCTTTGATCTCAAAGCCTTTAAGCTCCGCTTAAACATTGACCTTGTGTCATATCCTGCTCGTGTGGAGGGGTTGGTAAATACATAAATGCATCAATAAGATTCTGGTGATAAATACAAATATGAAAAAATAACCACATTGGTATTTTAGCATCAGCTGCATTTGAACCCGATATATATAAGCAGGGTTTAGTCTTTTTATATCTCTTCCTGCTGTCTTCAGCGTCACTCCTCAACCCACCCTAACAAATAGATCTGATTTCAGCTAGTAATAAACAAACTTTTCCAAATTTCGGGACACATTCTGCATGTTGTGCATTGAACATTAGGTTTGGTTTCTTTGGTTAACGACATATCAACTTTCGCGGGTTATTCAATACCAAAGCCATTCTCTTAGAACCGCAGTGGTACAAACCCATAGATTGGGGGATAAGGAAATTCAGACCTTTCCCAAGAGTATTTTTCCAAAAGTGAACGTAATAGCGCAACTTGAGTTCGAACTCGCTTACTATGATGTCGTAGTCCAGCACGTTAGCCATCATGCCACGGAGAACAAAAAAAAACGTTTTTCTCAAATCAAGAAAGTGCTTAAATACTGGCCAGCAGATCAGGATAAAATCAAAAAGAAACTGTTATTTCACTTCCTCATGTCAGCTTTATTACTTAAGGTTTCCAGTATTTGAAAAATTACAATCTTCAGGTAAAACACGATGGTAAAATGAACAAAGAAGGTTGAATAGAATAAATTTTATTAATTCTTCTTTGTCCATTTTACTCACGTGTTTCATCAGAAGATTATTTTTTTACATACATGAAACTTTATATATATATATATATATATAATGAGAATTTTATTCAGAGATTGATTGAATTGTGATTACCTATATTATCATACCACACATTATTCAGATTCATCAGGGTTCACAAAAGGTAAGTGCGTGTACTGAATAACGCTGTGAAACACCAGTTTTAAGTATCAATTTTGATTAAGCATCAGACGATATTTTTCTGTTAAATTAACAAGGTTATTTTCTCCTATCAACACATTGATTTGCATTAGCAATTACCATTTCTGCAAAAGAAACAGAAATAGCACAAATATAACGACACGGAATAGTACAGTCAGCTTATTTTTTCCTTCGTCTCTGATGTTTATACTTTTTATGATGAAACGGATGTCATGAACTCTCTAAATTGTTATAGTACTCTGGATATGACACAAAACTGCATCCAGTGATTACGTTGTTGAAGCACTAGGGAACATAGTCTCTTCTTCGTTGCTATAAATACCATGTTCACTCTGACTCACCTCTTGAGAAAAGGCATGAATCCAGTTGCCTCCAGTAATAGGTAAATAGATGGGCAAACAGGGCTTTTTAGTTTTGGATAGCGCAGTGTTGCAGAGTCTAAAAAGAAGTTAGCGAAGACAAGGACGAGTTGAAGAGATAACAAAGAGTTAACATCAAGAAAAGGAAAAGGTCAGACATGTGATCTCAGAAAAATATCACTCAATCGGTGTTGCAACCTCTCTCTGGATCGCTTTCAGGGAGATGTGAAGTAGTATACTCGAGCTGATGAAGGAAGATCTATTAACAAATCGTATCCCCCCCCCCATGAAGTTTCGTCGGCCCCGAAATTCAGGTCGTCACTTGTCGCTCTACTAGTTGCTTACTAGCTGCCTGACTCTTTTCAAAAATCCCTAGCTCTCGTATGTGACTATTTGTTCTCGGTCACACAGTCGGGCACAAGGTTCCCTAGTGGTGGGAGGCATAAATAACATTGGCTGCCTCCTGGTTTGAGAGTGTTTGAGTTAATCGCCTGGTCCCAAGGGGTCTTCACCTAATGCACTATCTGCATAACAGGGCTAAGTTGTCACCTGAGGTGCCCCTGAAGAGGGATGCCGAGGGACCAAGCATTTTGTGACGGTCTCGCTTGGGTCTTGATTTGTGCTTTCTCTACACGCATATGCACACACATTAAAATGGCCTTGTGTCAATTCTGGTCTGGAGGGAGGGAGGCCATTTCATTACATTAGGCCACTAAACTAGAAGGAAAACTCTGAATTCAAACCCGCTTTATTTCTCTTAAAAATTGACTTTGTATCACATCCTACCCATGGCGGAGGAGTTGGGTTACTGTTATCTGTGGTTCAAATAGATTTATTTAGAAATTATTAGTATTTGGTAAGAATACTTAAAACCATATAACTGTATGCAAACAAATGTTAAATAGGAATAGTTACTTGAAACCACACAATTGTGAACAAATTATTAGTATTTAAAGGAAATACTTGAAACAATATAATTGTGTACAAATTATTTGCATTAAGACGAGTAATTTAAACCAATAAAATATAAATGATAATTATAACTTAAATCCATATAATTGCTGACAAAAAAGACTATCGTCAGCCCATCAAGGGTTGGCATGCCATAAAACCAACTTACCGAAACTAACCTTAAACAGATTAATTTTATATAAACTTAAATCGGCCTATTTCTTTTAATATGCTTTATTATGTATGACAGTCAAAATCCAATCAGAAACTACAAATGGTCAAATTCAAATCACCAGACGGTATATATTGCCAGGTAATAAACTTACATTTAACAAGTTTAAGATGCGCTCTTAGTGTATCGGTCATCATCATAGTTAATGGGATTGGTTACCCGAATTCTAATCCTGGATGAGGCTGCTTGCATTTCACTTCGTGCTAATGTCCTTGAGAATGCGTGAACTTATGTGTTCTCTTTCCAGCAATGGGTAATTAGTAGGGCAGACTGGGTTCTTTAGCCTTGGTTAGGCAACCATTCTAGAAGGAAAACTCTGAATTCAAATTTGCTTTACTCCACTTAAAAATTGACCTTGTGTCATATCCTGCCCGGAGGGGTTGGGTAAATACTGTGACGGCAAATTAACTAAAATCCCAAAATGGGACTTTTATTTTCGCACGTGTGAAGACGGGGCAGGTTGGCACTTGATCCCCTATATAATAAGTCCTCGTTCAGACTTTTTCTCTCGGGCATGTAAGACCTGGCATATTCCGTGAGGGACCAATTTAGGGCCAAACTGACCGCCGCTGGCAAGGGGTTCCAAATTTCACACTATCCACACACCCACCAGGCCGCTTTCACTTCCTTCCCAAAGATAATGGAAGAATATGGACCTATAGGTTTTAGTCGTAATAATATTATATTGTAGTAGTCGGCAACTCCGGTTTCCCGTGTGATATTTTTAAGGAATTAATAGGACAATTCTAAGCAAGATAACATAAGGCGAATAGAAGCTGAAAGGGAAGCATGAAGTAACAACATAGACCACGTGGTAACATAAAAATACATGAATTCCTTTACTACAGTTATATACACTTTCAAAGTGTCAAAACATATAATAATTGGACAGTCCACAAATATAAATGTCTTTTCTTGACTTTTGTTTTTCTTCAAGTTGAGAGAGAGAGAGAGTGGTATACAAAATTTGGGTATAAAGGAGAAATGGCCCCAAAGTTACTTATCTTATTTTTCGGCGGGGTTCCACTGGAGAATCTTTTTTCTTTCACGGGCTAATAGACTTTGTTCTATTTTTTTTCACTGGCTTGAAGAACCTGGGGTCCCTCGTGTCTCAGTTATTCTTTTGTCTTCAACCCGGAGTAAAATGGCTATGGTTCGTCTGCCGCGAGCCCTGCTCAAAAACTAATCTTTCTTACTATCTATTTCCGCTGACGGGGGGGGAGCCCCACTTCCGTTTTGGGGTCCCAGCCAATCATTTGGCTTCTCTCTCGCTCCCCTTCCGGTGTCCGGCGACCTGAGGTTACTAAGTACCAACACCTGTTGATATCCCCTCTGTGACCCACATTCTCTCTTAACGGTCACTTTTTTGACGGCTAGATACTGTTAATTCAAAACGGGAGGATAGTATTAATCTTATTTCTATCGTCTCCGTGGGCTATCACGTGACAATACATACACTTTACAAGTTCTTGCTCTTCACTTGACTTATGGTTGTGTGAGTGTCAAATGCACTCTCACAACTAGAAATGCAAGCTGAAAACCATATTCTATTTTCTTTGCTTTTCAGAACACTAGAAATATCATATTGCAAATAATGAATTACACAATGGCAGTTTCACTGAGGGTAGATAGAGCAGACCAATTTATCACATATTTTTTATCGATGTGGGATAATGAGTTGATTCATGATTTTTAGGTAACATGTCATTTTGCTTTGGAGTATCAACGATTTCTTTTAATATATTTTTATTGTGTTTTAATTTAAAGTTCAATTGGAAAAGTAATCATAGCACATGTTATGCATCAATATAGTAATTATTTGCCTATTTGTATAACATGACAAGTTAAGTCCATCGTACTCAAATTGAAAACTTGATTTTCTGTTAGCGTCAACTAAATCGGAAATACGTCCCGTGAACCGATTGGCTTACCTTATAACTGCTGTCCATGATTATTATATTGATGCTTCTATTTTAGAAAAATTGAAGGTTTCTAATTAGCATTTCAGAGTTGTCTCCGTTATATCGAGAATTCGGATGATTAAAAATGACATTCGAAAACCCCACAAAAGTATCATTCATTTGCATTTTGGATGGGAAGTTGCTTTATTCCTCTCAGTTAAAGCCTGTTAAGTGTTGTTTTAATAAAGATTTCACTATTATGTGCCTTTTTTGTTGGGCTACGGTAACGTACGCAAATATACGAGGATTGTTCAATAAATAAGATGAATTTTGTAATATAATGACTCACATTTCCTCTAGGAAAAAAAATTGCTTATTTTTTCGGTACAATCTCTATTCTTTAAAACACATTTTTTCCCATCAAAAAGAAGTTTTTGTTTTCCTTCAACATAGAAATCATTGAACTGAGTTTTTAGACATTTTCTCTCTGTATTCTTTACCTCATCATCATTTGAAAACTTTGTTCTACGGAAAAATTCTTGATGGAAGGGGAGCAACCGAGTGGATATCAAGGGGAGATTAGATCTAGACAATTAGGAGGATATAGCAGCTGTTCTACAGTTTTTACCACAGTATGTGGCCTTGTATTATCCAGATGAAACCCAACGAAAGAAAAGGCAAAGTCATCATACATATTTTTGAGTGATGTACCCACAAAAATTCCGAGTTGTTCAGAAATGCCTTCTATTATAACTCTTCTGTCAACTAAAATGAGTGCATTTATTGAATCCACTATTTTAAGTGTGCTCGCTATTGTGGGTCTGCTGGCCCATTTATAAACATTTTTTTGGCTAAACCATACTTCTCTGTCACTGATCTTGATGACTTTGATGACAAACTTCTATTCAACCCTTGGTGCACTCTGTTTAATTTGGTGCCATTTTGAATAGCATGAAAACAAATATTTTTTGCGAGATTAAAATAATTTTTGCAATAAACCAATTCCAAATAATGCAGAATTTATATTCATCGGAAAAAAATAATCTTGCTTTTTTAAAAAGAATTTTTATATTTATTGAGCAACCCTCTCTTATATATAGATAGGAATTACACAAGAAAGCAACGTGCTATTTTGAACAAATCCTGGAAGCAACACTTCACAAAACTGTAGCTGTGTGGTCACTTACCTCTCATCTAACAAACCATCTAAATAATACCAACAAGATATGCGAGACACTGTTAGAGAAGTAATAATGAATTCATAAGCGATGTAGAAGACCTACCATGAGTGGTGGATGATATGGACAAGTGGCGAAAGAATCAGGGAACTCTGTGCTTGATGATATATATGAGAATTAATAAGAAGTTGATATAAAGTTAATAAGAATAAGACTGGTATTGTCTACTTTCATCTCCTGGAATACTTCCCTGACCTGGTGTTAGTGTAACATAATAGCCGAGGGATTTCGGTTTATGCCTTTGGGTTTAGTTAGGCTGAGAACCTTTCGGCTCAGCACATGGTTTAGTTAGGTGCAACGTTAACACAGGTGTTCGCGCACACGCGGAGTGGACGTGTCACTCAGAGATGTCCCAATAGCCCGAGATGGGAAACGGGGTTACAGAGTGCGGGTGACGTCACGCATCGGAAGCGCGCGGAGGATTTTGGGAGATTTTGAAGAAAGTTAGTAGAGTTGAGACCTGCCTCGGAAGAAAACGGTTGGCTTTCGCTTGCTCGTGGAGGCCTTGGGCAGGTGTCGCACGAGATGGGGGAGGGATGAAAAAGCCAGAATAGAAAGATTGTGCCTCTCTCTCCTTATGTCGAAAAACCTTTAAACTCAAAGGTAATAAAAAGTTTCGTACCTGAACTGAGAAGTCGTTACGTGTTTTCCGAATTTCGAGATTCCTATGTTCTATCTATATGAACATCCTATGTACGTTTCGCGTAGCCGTATCATGGCTAATGGTACATTAGGGTTTTATCGATGCGCCAAATAAATCTGCTTGAAAATTATTCGTATTACATAGGAATACTTGATACACCATATAACTGTGTGCAAATCATTTGTATTAATAGTTGCTTGAAGATATAATTATTTACTGCATCGTCTGAGGTCTCTTTTTCTCTCTTCCCCCGTATTTCACCATATACATTTCTTTCTGGCTTGTCTACTTACTTTCGGCGGATACATTTTTAATTCTGCTTTTTATTTCAATAACTTTACACCAATTTTCAAATGTTATTTAAATTAAAATAAAAGTTTTAACATATATTTCAAAATAGAAAATAAGGGTTTTACCACTGAGACATTCCATGTATTCTTACAAACGTCGTTATAACTAAACTTTCAAACTAGACGTATTTTCAAAGCCGCTTTCATTATCATTTTAACTGAGCAAAGCAAAACAAAATAACAGAGCTTATACTTTTTCTGACAAAAAGTAAGAACGGCATTCATAGAAGAGCAGTAAAACTGATGACAGATTAAATTTAATAGGGAAGAAATCTAAGAGCCTTGTAGGGGGCATGTTTGTTGAATATGTTGATATTTTCCACATTTTGGTCCCTCAATTTAGGTTGGTTTGAATTTGAAAAGACAAATGAAGTGTTATATATTGACCCTCGACCGAGCCGTCAATCAAGAGATACACCTGTGTAAATAAGCGGAAGAACAGCGGAAGCAAGTGGGTGTTAGAAAATAATATAACCAGGTGCCCAGGCGGTTCGAGTCAGTTGGAGACAGGATGCTGAAGTGAGAACCAGCTGTAGACAGTGGGCTTTGGGCTCTTAGTTACCCCCGGTTGAGCAACCCAAGCCAAGATGCGAAAGAAATGCTGCTATGGTAGAGAGAAGAACTTGGGTCAATATAGCAGTCCGTCCTTGTCTCCACTCATTTCTCACACACAACAAACATCACCCTCACGAAAATAAAGTGGAGATTTATATTTTTATAAAGAGGTGTGTTCGTTCGTTATTGAAGTCGTCATTATCAGTTGATTATGTTCCCGTGTATATTTGGTATACAAATAGTAGTATACAATACAACAGAAGTATACGATATGAAACGACGCGTACAAAAGAACATTCAAAACAAAGCAGTACAAACGAAATTAAATTTATATATCAAGAAATACATGAAAAAGGAAACGTTACAAATATTCTAATATAGTCTGTTGAATATTCCTCTCTGTGTGTGTATGCGTGTACTAACACGGATATTAAGGAAAAAGATTAAATATTGCGGGTGTCCTTGGAGGAACGTGTCTTCTCCCATGTTGGTTGGTTGTCTCTTTCGGGGTTTGACGAAATTTCTGTGGTTGTGATCGAGGCTGGAGCAAGTCTAACCGTAAAAGCAGAACAAGAAAGAAAAAGGTTGCAGAATGTTTACATTTTCGTGGGGTTGACTGCTGGAAGTCAAAACGTGAGAGAGAGAGTGCTGTCTCTGTAAGTCACTGTGTAAGAGAGTGAGTTCTTGGAAGACGAGAGTATATATAGGCAATCCTTGTCATGCAGTCGACTCCAAATGCGCGGGACAAAATCAAAGTTGCGGATGTAGTTGTAAGCACTAACCACGTGACTTTCATGACCAATAGGTTCCCGAGACTAATTAGTTAACCGACGTCCGCTATCTTTGTTTCGGGAACAAGTGGCATCATGGCCATTCTAAAATACAGGAGTGTAAATCATATATATATATATATATATATATATATATATATATATATATAATTATTATTATTATTTATTTATTTATTCCCTACAGCCTCTTGAAGACGAAACAACCGGGAGACTCAAATAACATAAGTTATTTCTCACGCGAGGGAACCAGACGAAAACACAAATTGTACTTATTGAACAAATACAGATAACAAAATGGACCTCTTACTGGGATTAAACTATCTGGACATTTCCTGGAATACAGGAAACGAAGAAACACTTGATGACTCTATACAGTTTTCTCTTCGATTTTGTGGTTTGTGTCCACACGACGGAGTCTATGCAATTTAAGTTCCCAGCTGTGTCTGCTTCTTTCCCTGCCGGTCGCCTATTCTGAACTGACTCAAAAATGTTCCTCTTTCTGTCAGATTTACTAAAACGCCATGTCAGCACACTTTATCTGTGAAGTTGCTTTTTCTGTCCATTATCTGTGACTTAGTAGTTCTAGATAATAAAGGGGGGAATTAGAGGTGAAGTGGCCATTTGATATAATTTCTTGCTTTTACTGTCGTTTATCATGAATTTTCTCATCTTTTTCTAACTCTAACAAATTCTTTATTCTAAAACATATACCAATTATAATTTATTTATATGATTATCGGCCTGTTGGCAAAACTTAGAATACTCTCACTGTATCCTCTGCAGAGGATAAAAAAAGAAAGAGGTGTCCTGGGTATGACACTGAATCTAGAGATAATTCTCCTATTCTGGAACTCTGCTGAGTGTGG
Organism: Sepioteuthis lessoniana; assembly: GCA_963585895.1. Taxonomy (NCBI): domain Eukaryota; kingdom Metazoa; phylum Mollusca; class Cephalopoda; order Myopsida; family Loliginidae; genus Sepioteuthis; species Sepioteuthis lessoniana. The sequence goes on from OY757907.1 coordinate 82,688,586, forward strand.
AGTACAGTCTGGTACACTCTGACCTGGAATGGTAGTATCTATTAGAATCCTATCTATGGATCAAATAGATCTGTTTAAAAAATTATTCGTATTAGACAGGAATACTTGGTAGAATATAACTGTGTGCAAATTATTTATTTTAAGAATAGTTACTTGAAGCTATAATTGTTTACTTAAGCGTATTAATTATTTGAAACCATATAACTGCTTGCAAATAATTGGTATAAGATAGAATTGCTTGGAACCATATCAGTGAAGATTATTATAAAATAGGAATAGTTTACTTTAATCCATATAATTGCGAATGAATTATTAGTATTAGATAGTTATATAGTATTTAGTATTTCTATGTGAATAAATTATCATCATAGTCAAATAAAAAAGGCGATTTTTAAAAAATGATTCTAGTGGAATGTTGAAAATATAAATAATCTAATATTTATAAATGAATCAAACTTCGGCATTAAATAACTCATGAATTGATTTACCGTTAAACAAATAAAGAAAACAAAACCAAAATCATTCAAAGCAATATGATCAGGCAGTTTAGAGTTTAAAATATATTTGACTTTTTTGTATAGGATATGTGGAGCTTAGACTGAATATGAATGTTCAGGTAACTCAGTCAGGAATGCTCAAAAATAAGTTAGTGTTGTTAAATTGTTCCTGTCCGAGTGACGAAAAGAAATACTCAAACACCTTATATATATATATATAATTCCTGCTTTTATTCGGATATTAAATAAAGATGTTCAGACTGGCTATGGTAGTGGGTTACAGAAATTCAACCGTCATTAAATAAAAGGAAAATAAATTCATTATTGTTTTGTATTTTTGTACAGTGGTCCAAAAAGGTCCACCAATCTCTCAAATTATGTCTTGTTTGCAAGTATATCTCGAAAAGCTGAAGACAAAGAATTAGTTACTAATCTTGTTGCGGTACTTAATAGACAATACTGAGAATCGTAATTTCACCAGCGACGTTCGAGGAAATTCTGTCCTAAAATGGTTCGTACGCATGATGGCTTAACGCAGTCTTCTGGTAAAATAAATGGATACAAAAAACTTTTAGTCTATCAAAAATATTCGTGCCTAAACTCTAAAATGTTTTCGGCTGGTCCACTATAAAAGAGATGTCTTTTCTAATTCAAGGTAAACGAATCAAGACCACAAGGTGAGCTAGTCCAGATAATCGACGATATATACCTCTAACCTCATACCATATCAATTTCCGGCATTATCCACATCGACAGATTGATAAGTACCACTTGAAACATTTATGTATATACACACACATGTACGGAATTCTGTTTTCTCCTTTCTTACAACACACAGACTTATAAAAGGAATATCTTCCAACGACTTTTGCGTTTTAAGAGATTTTACCATAAAACATTGCTTATCTTTCTCTTCGGAAATCTTCAGTAATATGTTTATAGTGTGGGGGGAGTATGTAATTTGGTTATTTCAGTAGATTGCTCTCTAAATTATTCCCACCACAAATACAACACAAAACTTTACAATCGCGCAAAAGAAATGGAATAGAACACAACGAACATTAAATAACAAACAATTTAATATGCATATAACAGAATATGAAAACAAATAAAATACATGATGTGTAAATGGCCTTTTGGAAAATAAAGTTTGACAAGAAGAGAATAAATTTGTTGAAAGATGTGTGTATGTTCATGTTAACAGAGTCCGTAAATAAGTCGTTCTTACTTACATTAAGTTTATAGCGGGTTTTATGACTGTGGCGACAGCGTGTCGTGTTGATGAAAGAAAGTCTGTCGGGTTTTCTTTTGAATATAATTCTCGGCCATTTGAAGAGAGTTCATGAACTTTAGTTGAGGAAGGAAAGGAATTTGTCGGAATGCATCGGCTACTGCTTTACTGGCTTAGTGGCTTGTCGTCATCTGTGTCTTCGTTTGTATGTAAGCTTGTGTCTTGTGTATATGGCTCCCTAACTCTGTGTTATTTATATCCTACAGGTGGATCAAAGAATCGTCCTAAAATTTTGGCGCGTAGACATTTATTGACCAATCAGATTTGTATTTTACTATTTTATTTTCAAGCCTAAATATTTTCTGTTAGTTCACTTCCGATCCTAATTTTCTAGAATGTTCTATTCTATGTTTTTAGCTGATTGGTTGAAAAATATAAAAATGTAATTTAAATGCTAATGCGGTTTTGATTCTAAATTTCTAGAATGTTCTTAAGTATGTTTTTATTGCTTATTTTAAAACTAGAAAAAATGTGTATCCTATAATAGTTATATAAAACTCTATTGTTGATACCTGCCTTTTCTTATTCCTTGCATGTGTATTAATATAAAGGTCGTTTAAGCCCTAAATCCATTAACTTTTCCTAAAATCTCGGTGACAAATACGTTGTCACAATTAGGTTCCCACGTTTATTAATGGGTTTATAATTAAAGACATCCATCTCAGTGAGTTTCCAAACCTTCTTTCATCGGGAACAGAAAACACTCTGCATATTCTAAAGGAAAATGTTTTAATCGTGCGACTTAAGTTCGAATTCGCTTACTACAATGTCACAGTCCACCACATTAGCAACAACGACTCCTCTCTTTAGTTTAAGAAATGTCAGTTACAAAAGATCTTAATTTTTCAACATATTCACATATCATCAAAAAACGTTTTCTTATAATAAATAGAACAACAGTATGAGTATATTTTTCAGCGTTTCAAAACTGTTCAGTTGCATTTGAAAATATTTGTCTGATGAAGACCGAAACATTACACCGGAAATAAAATAATTGTAATACAAACTTTAGGTTTTCAAGTCCTATTTCTGATCATTTTGCTGGATTTTCTATCTAATACGTTTATCATATATACTTCGGTAAGTTATAAACATGTAAAAAAGTTTTATATTGATCCTTGCAATATGAATAAGCAGTAACACTGACATGTTATGTTAATCTAATCACCTTGCTTTTTTTCTGCTAGTTAGATAGGAATACTTCAAACCATTTAACTACGTGCAAATAAATGAGCTTAAAATTAAAAAATAAAGTTACATTCAAACTTTTCGCACACAAATGAAAACAGGAGTTAGCATTAAATAACCCACAAGATGTATGTCATAAAATACCAACCAACCATCATCGCTCAACATGATCGAATGCATTTACTTGTAAAATTTTCACAGGAATTAGTAAACAAGGGGAATAAGTTCTTTAAAGTTTTAAATAAGTTATTTCCCTTTAAGATTTCTTCTAGTTGATAACTATGGATTTTAGTATTATTGATTTTTCTTGAATATAAATCTTTTCAGTGTAAATGGAGAAAATTTTGGCTAATTTATTAAATGCTTTCTGACGATGAAATCTTATATTGATAGCATCTTTAAGATTTCTTCTAGTTGATAACTATGGATTTTAGTATTATTGATTTTTCTTGAATATAAATCTTTTCAGTGTAAATGGAGAAAATTTTGGCTAATTTATTAAATGCTTTCTGACGATGAAATCTTATATTGATAGCATCTATTTTACTAGTTTCTATCAAGCATTCTATTTTCAGTCATTCTCTCTTTCAAATTCTTGTGAATGGATCTCTTAAAAATGATTTCTCTTCAATCATTTCCCCACATTGTTTCATAATTTCTTTTTCTCCCTATCCTCTATCATTCACTTTATTCTTTTTCTTTTCATTCCCTCTCTTCCTTTTCTTCTTCCCCTTTTCCCCCTCATCTCTCTTTTTTCTTATTTTCCTCTCCTTTTGCTTACTTATTCTCTTTATATATCTCAATTTTCTTTGAAGAAAATGAACTTAAATTCCAATACTGCAGAAACTAATAGTAAAGGTATTTTTTTATTTTTCATTTTATTTATAGGCTGAAATATAATCAAAAGAATATTTTAAAAAATGTATTTCTTTTCAAAATTCCAATAACTTAGATATTTACTGTATAATTTTTGATCTATTTAATTGATATCTATCACTGACTTATCAGCATTAATAAGGAAGGAGAATATGAGAAGTGATTAATATTTTCCGAGTAAAATAAAGGCTCTTTATCTATATGGTTGTAAACCTATTGATGTAAATATATATGTAAATAAACAAGATTTATTTCTCAGAAGTATGCTTCTCAGAAACTTAATAAAGGCCAATATGATCTTTTTTATAATTAGAAAATATTAAATTAAACTGTTTAAATGCTAAATTTTAAAAATTCAGCTTATAACTGTATATCATATTATAGATTTTCTAATTGTAATATATATGTAGGTTTTGTTATCAGGAATATTTATGATGCAGGGAGAAATCATAGTTATTTTCTTTCTCTTAGACCAAACTATCTAACCTCTGGTAAAAATTATAGCATGATAGCACATGGACTGCCCTGTTGGCAGTGCTTAGAACAAGCTAACTGTATTCTCTACAGAATTGTAAGACACGCTCCACAAAAAAGAGGAGCATTCCAAACTGCATCCTGTAGTAAAGCTCCATCTCTAATGATTTAGAAAGTGTGAAGTCACTCCTTCATTGCTATTTTTCTGAGGTTCATTCTGAACCAGAATGGTTGTACCTGTTAGGATCTCATCTATGGGTCAAATAGATCTGTCTGAAAATTGTTTCTATAAGGAATACTTGGGTGTGCTGAAAAGTTTGTAGGCTGACATCATATATGATGTTGAGGAATTTTTTTGACTAAGGGGATCTAGGCACTGCAACACCAATGGAAGAAGTGTATAAACTACAAGAGCGACTATCTTGAAAAATAAACCTCATTTGGTCACATTCCATGAGTATCCAGCTCAGTCTGCTGGAGTTGTAGAATACAGTGACTGCATCTCTGAAGAGGAGTAAGGCCTCCCCCCCCCGCCAAGAATGTCCGGGATATGATATTAAATAATCTGATGGTGAGACTCCAGTAATGCTGGAGCTTGGGGAAATGTAGAGTATCCCTTCATTGACTGATTTTTAATTGAATTGCTAGTGATACATAGCAATACTTGGAACCAATTTACTTTGTTGACTTATGCTAAATTGAGTTGTTAGTAATAGAACTGTTTCATTATTTAATTGTGTGTATCAAAAAAGTGTTTACAAATTATACATTATATATGTAAAAACAGGCTTGATATTAAATAACTAACAATGGGTTGATATGCTAGAAAACAAAACAAAATCATGAGTATTTTGATTAGCCTGTGAACTTTTCAGCCAACCCTCATATAACAAACAGATTATTATTATTATTTTGCTATTTTGAAAGTTTTTCACACCAGCGCTAGGCAGTGGTTTCTCACTGAAATTATCATCATTATTATTATTAACAACAACAATAATAATTTTAACAAGATTGAAAAAAATAGAAACCTTTACTTGAAACCATTTAATTGTGTTTAAATTAAGGATAGTTACTTAAAGCTATAATTGTTGACAAATGATTTTCATTAGTTACCTGAAACTATATAATTGTCTGACTGACTTTGGCATTAAATAACCCAATAAACATTAATATGCAGTAGAACCAACCACACATAGGGAATATTTATCTAACTTTTTTACTTTATAGCAGATGTGACACTAAATGATTTTGTTTAACAGTTGAACTCCATATTGAATATCTTTTCAAAAGAGCTTTATTAGAATTGCTTCAAATGATAGCTCTCTAGATAAAGCCAAATTTTCTTTCAACAGCACAGAGCTTTCTTTTAACTGTTGACAAATTTTCCTTTTTAGATTTGTATTTGGTTTTGAAATACAAATTACAATGTGATTTTGTAATTTTTTTCCTTTATTTGATCTGGAAAAATCTTTCATTAATTTAAGTAATTTACTCTTTGTTTTAGGTTATATTTAGTGAAGCCATACAGGTCAGCTATTAACTAAAATTGTTTTGTCATATCGAGAATTTGTCTATTTGTTGCAAGTTTTTAAAAAAAAGCCAAGGGAACATCCTTTTAAGAAGTTATTTAATTGATGATGGTTGGTTTTACAGCTTACCAACACAACACAACACTTGTTCAGTCATTTGATGTTTATATGTATTTTTTGCATGCAATTACTTGTATTAAGAATGGTTACTTGAAGCTAGAATTGTTTACAAATTATTATCAGTTACTTAAAACTACATAGTTTCAAGTAACTGATTATAATTTGTAAACAATTTTAGCTTCAAGTAACCATTCTTAATACAAGTAATCTAGTTATATTGTTTTAAGTATTAAGTTTACAAATAATTTTCAAGCAGATCTGTTAAACCTACTGATGAGACCCTAACTGGTACTATCACTCAAGTACCAAATATAGATTAGTGCCATACCTTGTAAAATACACATCTCCTATATTTTGTGTATTGAACAAGTTTATTAAAACAATTTTTCCCTTTTTAAATTCTTTTACTGCCTAATTTTATCTATCTAAAAGAAATTCAATGATCATTTGTTAATGCATCCTTCTCTCATGTGTCACACCTACCTCCTTGAATGACTCCATCAATGCTGCCTTACATCATATTCAACATCAAATGAAGCAACTTAATCTCAAACATTGACGTCCTTAAAACTACAAAAGCCACTAGTATTAAAGCAATGTTATGCAAAATACAGTTGCGCCTGGAAGGTTACATTGTCAAAAGAGAAAACTACTACTGCCCAAATATTACACTTTTTAGTGAATGGTCTAATGGGTACTGTCTCAGAGGAGTGTTCCAAAAAAGATGCAAAGATACTTTTTGAAAGCACTCGCTTCCTATGAAATCAATCTCTGATAAGAGACAGCCCATCACCAAAGCCAATTCACTCTTCAGTTGTAGAGTCAAAGTGAAAGAAAAGTGACAGTACAATAAAAATCCCAATGCTACAACAGAATTAAAATCTTAGGCTAGGCCTGGTGCAAGAGGCCTAAAACAGTTATCAGAAACCACTTTGTCTGCACAAATCAAAGAACACCTTCATAAATCTTTGATCACAAAATCAAATTGTTTAAGCTCTAGTTCTGGAGAGTGGGAGTACTGCTTCATTGCAATTATTCACAGGTTAACTCTGATCCAAAGTGGTAGTATTTGTTCGTGTCCTATCTATGGGTCAAATAGATCTGTTTGAAATGGAATTGTCTTAGATTGGAATACTTGATATTATATACCTGTGTAAACAAATGATTATAGAGAAATTTAAAAAATTGAAATTTAAAGAAAATGCAATAGAAAATTGAAAATATAGCTCTGATTGCAATCAAACATTTATAAATGAATTATATTGCGGCAATGAATTGCTGTTAGGATTTGATTTATCATTAAACAAATAAACCAAACCAAACACCTTACACACACACACATATATACTGAACAAATGATAGCGTAAGGGAAATAACTTGCAACAATTTTTTGCGAAGTTTTTTCCTTTACAAATACAAAGGAAAATAAGTATTGCGTGCAAAATGCTTATTTTTACTTTGTTTTTTATAAAATAAAAACTAAAAAGTATTTGGATAAAAAATTATTCTTTTAATTTAATCCTAACTTATGTAATCTTGATTTCTTTAGATATTTTTTAAATTCCAAAAAAATAATGACTTTTTTCTTTCACATACCAGATTAACGACGCTGTTTAAAATTTAACTTAAATATATTACTCAGAGTAATAACAGTATTTATGTTTTGAATATAAATATTTTCTTCAATATTTCTTCCACCTGTGTTTATCAATCACCTTAGTTTTAAGCCGTGAAAAACATTTTTTCTCAAATAGAAATTAGATAAAATTTTATAATGAAAAATACTTGTTATCCGCACGCACTAACAGCATAATATTTATTTTATTTTGTATTTTTGCAAAAAAAAATTTGTTTCAAACATCTCAATAAACTTGATAATTAAGGGAGATAATTGTCAATATTTTGTTTTATCTCCCTTGTGTATCGCTCTTCAGTTTTTTTCGCCTAGAAGGTATTCTTTGTGGTGACCTCGGACGATGCAAAGATGGGAAATTCGTACGGACATGTGCTTCATGCTACCTTGCATCCAGATCAAGCTCCAGACTGGACAAAACCTCCCACTTTCGACCCAAAAATGGGATTTCCAGATGGACGAAAACCCCGAGGTATGAACTCTTACCAAGTTCAGAGTTCTTTCTTGAAAGTTGGAATGGTGAATGGAATGCTAATGTCCTGCTATGACCTTACCGTTTTTAACTATTGCATTTGATACAGTTTTTATTTTATGTCTTATTCTTTCTGTTTAATAAATGTGTCCCTGTTTTTTTTGTTTTTTTTTCATTAATCCCATTATCTTTAATACATCATGACAGTTCTTAAAGTGTGTAATTGCATTACTTTCAAAGCAAGCTTAAAAAACTTAAAGTAAGAAGTTACTGTTAAAGTTATATTTCGTCCTAATAACAAACATAAGATATACTGATTGACTCTGCAGATACTTGTTAGTTATAAAAAAATACTTAGGGATCAGTTTAATTTATTCTTTTTCGTATTTGTTAATTCATAATTCAAAAGTAATGATTCTATCAGTCATTATCACTTTTTTACTAATATTTTTCGACGGAAAAAAGAATATTTGTTTTATGTGGAACTAATGAAATATAGACTCAGCTTTAAAACTTTAGATTTTCTTGTTTTGCATACGATATAATGTTTATGGTTTCGTGTACGTGAGAAATACTTTGTCCTTGAATGAGTTATCTTCCTTAGAGTTTTATTCATTCATTCAATTATTTATTAACCAATTTTGTCTTAAAAAATTGATCACCAGGTTCCTAACTTCTATATAGTCATAAAATTAAAAGGATTCATGAAATATAAAATCATTTTATCTAATAGATTTGTTCTTACAGATATTAGTAGTGTCCGATAAGTCGCAGGAAAAAAAGTTACAATTTATGGATGGGTTTTGTCGAGAAATATATTTTTGATTGCTGTTAGACATAAGGATTCATCGAGTAAACACTTTTGGTTTAAGATTTCTTATTTTTGTTTTGTTATTTTGAGTGCAGGGTCTTTACCTGGATTCGTTGTCGGTGCATCTGTTCAAATTCACCCGAAAAAAATTTTTAGTAATTGTGTGTGTGATTTGAACTAAATAGACCCTCAAAACTCACTGCAATATTTTATTTTCGAAAAATATAAACAGACGGAGATACACCGATCTAAATCACAAGACTCTTATATTTTAAAGTGAAATTACCATCTTGAAAAAGCCTTTTTTCAAAGTCTTCATGAAAGAATGATTCTAAGTGTAGCTTTTCCAAAGAGATATATTCTATTCCTTTCAAACCACTCTAGTTAGAAATATGTTGCCTGTGTGCTAGGTTATACACTACTTAAGAGAGTGCAGTTTGAAAATGGTTCACTTGGCTCAAAAAAGGCATTGTTGATCCCATGAATTGGTTCAGGAAAAATTGGGAATTAGCTTAGAAAAAAAAAGAATGTAGACAGAGGCTACATTTCAATTACATACATAAAAAGTAAAATTCTAAAGAATTTTTATGATCCAAAACAGCGAGAATTCACAACAGTCAGCCCAACTTATGGACGGATACTTCGATTCCCACTGAAAATACAAAGTAAATCAAGTTAGGGTTTTGTATCTTCATAAACATATGAATACATGAGAATTTCTTCACCCGGCAGTTCAGTGTGTGGTTTTTGCATCTAAGTAAGTTAGGTTTGGGACCAGAGCTCCAACCTCAGCAGAACACACCCCTTGTTTATCCACATGAAGAGTGATGTAGTTTGAATTAGTCATAGTAATCTTTCATTGGTTACAGCAATTGGTGAAGTGCACCTTTGGAATCATCCACCTTACTTCATCCAATGGCTTGCATTGCTATGTATTTGTGAGGCTCATATAATACTCTCTTCTCACTAAGACTGTTATCGAGTGACAAGCCAGGTCAGGATATCCAAGTAATTATAGGATCAAAGAGAGAGTCAACCCCAAGTTTTAATTTAGTCAGAGTTCAATTATTCTATTTTTAGTTTAATTAGGTAAGTGTGAGATTTTCTGATACTATTGGGTTTTTTGGGGTTTTTTTTGGTTTTATGAAATTATTAAAATTTCTACCCAGTATCAGACTTTTTTTCTCTTTTTTCAAAACTGGCTGCAAGTCAGAAAAGTCTGAAAGCTATTTATATATTTGCTCGTGGAGGTTTAGGTGTTATAGAGAGATGGGGGATAATGCATGAATGCCTTATTTCAAGTCATTAATAGCATTATAATGAACCAAATAAATATTCCTACCTTTATTTATTTCTTGTCAGTGGTCATGTTTTGGAATTGAACTTTGAGTGGGGGGATTTTTCATTTCTGCTCAGTTTCAGACTTTTATTTTTATTGTTTTCCTTCAAAACAGTCTGCATAGAAAAGAATAAAAATCTAGCTAAAATTTAACAAACAAAGAACATTTAACTTTCCCTGATATTCACACAAGGAATAATAGAACAAGTGTTACGTACAGCAAGTCAGAAAGGTGTGAGTGAAAAGCTATTTAGAATTGGTATATTAGTAATTGAACTGTGTTTAGTACAGCATGAGACCATAAATGTGAAATATCAAATTCACTACAATCTCATGAGTTACACTTTAGTCGATGGTAAGGTTCCCTCTATCAGTAGAACCTAGAATACATTGATAGTATCTCTTGTAAAGGAGTAAGACTGCTCCTTCCTACCTACCAAAAAGTTGGTGTTCTGTTTATGATGCTAAACTTCATTTGATTGAGAGGCTCCAGTATGAAGTACCCCTTCATTACTATTATTCCTAGGACCACTTTGACCCAGAGTGGTAGTACCTGTTAGGGTCTCATCTATGGGTCAAATAGATCTGTTTCAAAATTATCATTATTAGATAGGAATTTGTGAAACCATAAAACTGTAAATAATTTGTATAAAATTTCAACATTAAATAACTCCTAAGACACTTATTTTATGCCATTAAAGAAACCAAACCCTACCTTGTTGCCTAGTTATATTTGTACTTATAAAATGTTCAGAATATATTCTATTTGATACGAAGACTTGTTTTCATTCAAATCAGATTATACCAGAGACACTGAGATTCATGGTCTGAAGATTTTATTCTTTGGTACACTAAAATATTTGTTACTCATTCTCAATACTGATTTAGTCACTGTTACAATTGTTATTTGAGCCTGTGATTCACTTATAATGTTGCACTCATAGTTGATCTTGTATACCATCTGCTACTCACAATACACTAATTGATATCTTGTTTTCAGTACTCTAGTAATTTTATCTTTTTTTACACACTGTTAAGAGAAAAACCTCCCAAAGTTCTTGTTGAATAACTGTGCTTTAGGGTATTTTTATCCAAGACAATGCCAGTTACTTCTAGTATATATAAATACATATTTACAAACTGTTTTTTTTTTCTTTCAAGTCTTTTAGACTGACTTTCTTTTACCTTATTTGTTCTTCAGTAATGGTTGCCACCCAAGAAGAATTAAACATGCACAATATTCCTCTGGACAAACGTGACTATTGTGCTCACCTTTATATCAAATGGATGACATGTCGTAAACAGGTGTATCCATTCACTACCAAATGCCATCATGAAAAGCATGACTATGACAAGTGTGAATTTGATGAGTGAGTATAACTGTTATAATCGATATTTTTGTTTTTAAGATCAAGTTTCTTAACTTCATTGATTTACTATGATTATTTATCATATGTCTACCTTTGTTTGTATAGACAGAAATCTATCATTTGAATAAGAATTTTTCCTTCATTGAATTTTTTCCTTTTTGCAACATTCATATTAGAATAGAATATGTACCCACATGCTATAGGTACCTCTCTGTTTTTTTTGTTTTTTTCAAGAAATTGTAAAATGCTCTGCAATAAATTAAATCTCATTTTTAAGATTTTTATTTTGGTTCTAATTGCAAGAAAATAGCACAAAGTAAAATAAAAATCTTAAAGCAGTTTTTTAGACTTTGATGAAATTTATAAGCATTTGTTCAGAGAGTGAACTATAGGTGACCAAAAATGACAAAACCTGTTTCCTTTACATGCACAAGTTTGTATGTTAAAAAGCACCTAGGGTATCCAAACAAAATAATTCTATTATTTCTTAATCATCCTCCATGCATGCAAACTTTTTTGTATGTAATAAAAAGAGATTTCAATTTTCTATTCAAAATCTTTCTTCTTAGTTTTAAAAAGTTTAAAAAAAAATTTTTTTTTACTATAATTCAATCTCAGTTTTTAAAAAATAATTAAGAACATTTCAGAAGTGTCTAATGATTTTTTTAAAATCTAAACCTGAAAAAATTCACTTCAGATTTTGATTTTATGATTTTTTTATATCTATGGTTGAAGTTTCAATTAAAATTTCAGCTGATTTAATTTCTCCTGAGATTTATAGAAATGTAAATATTTATTATTAAATGAATATAAATAAAGATATTATTTTGTAATTTACTTGAAGCGTTTCACAAATTATTTTATTTTATTGTATTGAATTAATTTAGAGGGCTATTGCAATGCGAAATAATAATTGAGTCTAATTAATTTCAAAGTAAAACTTCGTCAGAGAGTTTTTTAAATTTTTTATTTCATAAAAAATAAATTAAAAAGTCTCTGACAATACAGTTTTACTTCAATTAATTAGACTCAAATAATTATTATTTCACATTGCAATATATATATATATTATTTATAAATTAGTACTAAAACATAAAAATCAGATAAATTTTTTAGGAAGATTTTTTAAATAATGTTTTTTCTTAAAAATTCATACAGTTTAAACAAACACCTTAAATCTATTACTACCTCTGTTTTATAATTGTTACATTTAATGTAGGAAAATTATATACATATGTGACAAATATTATAAGATAAAGATTGTATTATATAATAGCCATTTCTGTCTATTTGGTGTAAATTCAGTAGGTGTAATCAATTTTAGTTTAATTCTGTCTATATCTTTTTATATACGCAGATGTAAAATATCAGTCTAAAACTGATTGAATCTCTAGCAGAGAATTGAATTATCTCTTGTGTTAGGTGAGAATGTTTATTACAATTGTAACAAGGATTTGGATACATGAAAACCTTTTAAAAGGCTACTTACTTTAAATGATAGTCGCTCTGAAGATTGCTTATGATGTAAGGGATGATTGATTGATGAAAGTGTGAATAACTGTTTGATATAATTTTAACCTTAATTATTAATTTATGTATTAGAAATTACTTTTCTTCAATGAGAATGGACTTAAAGGACACCTTCAGTGGCTCAGTCACATCCTATTTCATTTATATTGTAAGTGCAGATAAATAAGGGAAAATACTCTATTTGTACTTCATAGTAACCTCCCTTCAAATTCTAATGATGTGATTGAGTGCAAATAATAATTACAGATTTATGGAAATTGGATTGGAAATTTATTCATTTTTTAGTGCAATAATATTAAATGCTCTAACAAATATCTTGCTAGGATACAATTTTAAGATGTTTTAAGGAATTTTTGTGTATATAATCATTTTCTTCCCAAATTATAATTTTGAATGTTTTAAAAGCCTTTTTATAAATCACTAAATGGTACTATTACTGTCATTTCAAGTTGTGTTTTTAATTCAAATTATTAAAAAAAAAGATGTGTTTGTTTCGTGAAAATAATTTCCAAAAAATTGTAATAACTGTAAAAATAAAACAAACAAAAACATTTTGTTCAAGTTCATACATATATTTATTGCCATCTCCAAAAAATGTTACTTACAAACTATTCATTTACAAATCATATATATTTGCTATATGAATAAACAGGATCTGGGTTTAAATAACCAACAGAAGTTATGCCATAAAACCAACCAGCCAACCTATAGATAATATGCATTAATTTATTTGATAATTCTAATGGTAATTTACTAAACTTTTTGCTTAGATGTAGCACAAGGCCATATGAATGGGAAACCCAATGGGACTCAAACTCATTCATGTAGGTTTGTTAGTCTAGATTCCTAACCATTGCACCATCTAAGGTGCCCTTTGATAACGCTAATAGATTCAATAAATATTCTTATTAACAATAAGAATTGTTTAATGTTTTCCCAAATGTGTGAAGATTGCCAGACTTCATTTACCAGACAAATTTTTAAAATGAAGCCATCAATTCTTCACCCTTCTTGGAAGTTAAAGGCATTTTGATTGCTTATGGAGTTGTAGCTGCCTATTGTGACGGTTTCGCAAATTTTCAAAAGATTTTATTCTGAAATGATACTTGGTTTTTGTATCACATGAAAGTGATATTTCAGAAATACTTGTTTATTTTGATTATTCCATTTCCAGAATTTTCTTCTTTTTTTCTCTCTTTTCAGCTGGATCCTTCGCATGAAAGAATATGAACGTGAAAAGCGATTGAAAATGCGAGCAGCTCGTATCAAAGCAAAAAAAGCAGCTGAAGAGTTAGAGTGATGCTAGTTACTTTAGGTGATATAGGTTTATTTTGTAACTTGTTTTTCTTGTCTACAGTTGTTTATCTTTCCAGTTTCTCAGACAAGAGGATCAAAGGTAAACAGAAAGTGCTTGTAAAATACCTGTTGCGATTGGAATAAAAAGATTGCTTTTCAAACTGATTTTTTTGGTTTTCTGTTTGTTTTTGTTTTTGCAGATTATGATTTCTAATTATCATTTGGATTATGGAAACAAAAAAAATGACAACAGTAAACACAGTTACACTTATACAAAATATACAAAATGAGCCAAAAGTTAAATAGTGATTATTTTTATCACTGTTCAGATTTCTTTCCATAAATGCTATTTAAAAATTAAGTAATTTCCATCTAGTTGCTTTTTAGAATATTCTTTAACTATTACAAGTTGAAAATACAATGGCCAATTATATATGGCCACTGTAATATTACTACTTGAGCACTTTGGTATCTGGTAAGGCAAAATGTAAACAAACAAAAGCTACTACATAATCCCTCATAATTCCCGAGCTGACATATATCGACTGATGGCTGAGCGGTATGATACTAAGTCTAACGTAAAGTTGGGCAGGTTTTGATCCCAACTTAAAGCATCCTACATGTCTAGCCACACTGAAGAGTTGTGATACAACAAAATAGTCTGTCTGTGAATGATAAAATATACATATATAGTCATCCACAGACAAACTGACAACTCATCAGTGTGGCTAGACACACAAGATGCTTCAAGCTGGGACCAAAACCTGGTTGACTTTACACCAGTTGGATAACTTTACCGCATAGCTATTAGCAGTCTCAGCATAAACAAAGGGATTTTAACATATATATATCACTTTTCATTTGTTTACATATATGCTTAACAGCTACTGAATGCTCAATTCATTAGAAGAGCTTTGCATATATATATATATATATATAGAGAGAGAGAGAGTGTGTGTGCAGGAAGTAGTTAGATTTATTTTTATATTTTCTCTAGTAAAATGTAAGTTAAATTTATTTAAATATAATAAAAAATGTAATCACCTTCATTTTAAATCACTGCAGCCCAACAAACCTAAGAAATGTTAAGGTAATTTAGATGGGAGGTTCTTCTACATCCTCCATATTTAACATATTTCCATTTGTTTCAATGGCTAGAACATTCAGAAACTAAGAAGTTGATTACTGTGTTTATAATTTTTTTTTTTTTCAGGAAAATTCAGATTTCATTAAATGTGAAGTCAAAAATTTGCCTTCCCATTGGACACTCTCTAGACACTGCAACCTTTAAATACCACAAGGATATATATAAGAGGCTGCAGAAAAGTTCTCAACCCAACCAAGAAGAGAATGACATAAATGCTTTTCCACGTATTCATCACAGTGTTTAACATACTTGGGACACTGTTTATCAAGTTTTTGTCAAGTTTCCCTAAAAATATGAAATAATAAAAGGGGCCATGAACTTTTCAACAAGTATATATAAATATATAAAGTTGAATCCTGACCAATGTTTAAAATTGCTTTTTTAACCTTTTGAAACAAACTTTTTAAATCACCTTTGTCACAATCCTTCAGCAATTTCAATCATCAATCTGCATTTGACTTTATCCCAGATATTCAATATTGTAAAATGAAAACATAAGTTGTGTTTTTTTTTTATTGTTAATATTAAATTTATGAATTTATAATCTGCTAGCCAAAATCTGCACAGTAGCCACAGTAGCTGAAAAACTCAGTAAAATGAAACTTCCTCCACTAGAAAATGGTCTGCAAAAAAATTTATTAATCATAGCTTTATATCATGTCTACTTTTTTGCTTAAAATAATTTCTACTAATATTTCTATATGTAATGCTGAGAACAAGAAGAAAGATAAAATAGGTTAATATTCAGAAACCATTATATTAATCAGAAAAATGCAGAAAACCTTCCAAATCATGCAATTTGAAAATTGTACCTTAAAATCTTGTTAAATAATAAATCAACAGTCTGTTTTATATACTGTAAAAAGGAATTGTGTATGTGCATGTTTTATAGATGTAAAAACTTCTCAACCAATTTTCAAATTTGGTTCACAGATATCTGACCATGTTCTAAATAATAAAAAAATTAATTTCTAAACAACCCCCCCTCCTCCACCAAAGAATTTTAAAGATCATAAGCTTCCATATTAACCTGTCATATTGAAGGGGAATTAATATAAAATTTTAATTGCAGAGTAAGTGTTCCTTAAATTCCTTCAACATCTGATAAAAAAAATCAATCCTTGAATGAATTTGAATTCATCATCACAATTCTTTAAACTATATATTTAAAATAATTTTTCTCTGAATAAATTATATAAGATAATTGCACAAAGAAGAATATATTCATTTGCAAGATGCTTATGTGATGTCAAGCCAACAAATATAATGATTACTTTCCATTTATACTAGAAGTTTTTGATGCTTTAACATACATAAAACAATATTTGAAGTGTTTCTAAACTTAAATCTAAAGGTAAGAGTTTTATATTTTGTATTTCATATTTAATCATCAGAAAATTCATCTTAATAATACTTTCATTTATTCTGAATATTTATTCAATACTAAAATCCCCATAGTGGATACAACTTTAATATTATGTTTTTTATATAATTATCTATTGTATGTATGAATAATTTCTTTTTAACTTTCTTTAACACCTGAAAAAAATGCAGCCCTAATTTTGAATGAATTTTAATTTTGGAAGAAAGATTAATCTGAAAACATTTTACAAGCATAAAAAACATTTGCTTTTATTTAGGCTAGTTACTTCCTTTTATATTATTTAATATAATATTTGCATAATTTCTCGATAAACAAACTGAACATAAATTCTATACAATATTTCTAATAAGTCAAATGACTTTATTGGGAATCCTTTTGAGATGAGGCTTCTTAATCTGAGAATTAATTTTAATTTATTGCGGACTTTTTGTCCTCATCTTGGTAGTTTTTTGTTCTTGTTTTTTTCCACTACGTTTTGGCCAAATTTCACCTCTGGCTGTCTTCAGGTGATTAACCGCGACCTCGGATAGGAATGCTGAGTCTTGTAACTGTATCCCCAGTAATTACTGCCTTCCATAGTTGTTGTCTATCGCACCACATTTTTGACCAAGTAACCCTCTGGCCGGCTTGGGTAGGAATTGAAACCGCTATCTTCTGACAATGCTCACCTGGAACTGTAGAGACTCAATGCCTCTATCCGCTGCGACACAGGCCCTGAAGGTTCAATTCATATCCAAACATTATGTTAATGAAAATATGCAAATTTGCTCATGTTTATATAGAAAACAGGGCACAAAAGTAAAGTTTAAAAGGAATAGTGATCATTTTCAGTACTTTTACAACAATTAAAAAATAACACATGCCATCCAGGAATAAAATATGATTTATCCACAATTGTATGAGTTAAAAAAACAATTCATATTTAATAATTTGTTTGCACACACTTATATGGTATATGTATATATGTTATATCTCATGTTTACATTTGATTAATGAAAAAAAACATTAAAATTACTTGAACCTTCATACCAAATTTGACAGTGCTAGCTCAATGTTTATAATAACTTTAATGATACTATCAAGCAGATGCTTAGATATAAAAATAGGTCTTGCTTTTGAATGTTTTTCATAGTCTAATGATTTGTAAATAAGGCCTGCAGAACACTACATTCTCAAGCTAAACTTTATACCAGAGCAAACAATTTTTACTGACTCAGAACATTTTTTTTTTAATCATACAACGTGTGAAAGCACGTGTGATACCATTTCCTCATCAGCCGCCATCCAGGAGTGATAACATAGTTTCGGTAGCTCAAGGCGGTACTGCCACCCCTGGCACTACCAAGCAGCTTTTGCCACCGGACAGGGTATTAAGAGAATGATATATATATATATATATATATATATATATATACATGCCAGATCAATTAAATGCAGAGACTACATTGGACGTTAATCTTCATTTTCTGAGTGCAGTTTGTGATTTAAAAACAAAAAAACGTGTTTACTTTCAGCGGTGGATGTTATTACGCGTTTACAGTAACCGTTTCTTACGTAATCAAATGGGAAAGGTGGTTCAGTGTGTATTTTCTTCATGCTGAAAACTTTCTCGCTTTCGACCAAATCCAACTTGATGCGTATCGCACCGTGGTCTGAAGACGATTTAAGGCAACTTTCAAACTGCGGCCAGTGATTCCTATTTTTGAAAGAAACGAAATGACTGAGTGTCCTATAAAACCACGACAACCAACCTCAATAGGAATCACATGGCATATCCAACCCTTTTCCACGCAGTCGGCACACACTGTCTCATAGCGGTTTTTCTTCCGCTCGTGTGCTTCCTCCCGGTTTTCTTCCCAGGAGACAGTCAATTCTATGAGGAGGACACTCTTTGAATCGGACCATGCTACAATGTCCGTCCGCTTTTCTATTTGAATAATGTGAACTGGAAATTGTAGAGATGTCTTGAGATCTGCTGAAACTTTCCAGTCACTAGCTCCGTTCAGTAGCTTCATGTTAGGATTTTTTTGTTTCCTCACAGGACATTTGCCGCGACCGGCCGATAAACATAAACATGTCAAGTTACACGCCCACTGTAGAACAACTATATCCGGGTACGACCGGAACTGACTAAGCCCTTTTTCTTTCTAACGACCTTGACACCTCGTTATAGCTAAAGAAAAGGATGAATTAAAAATTAATAACATTTACAAAGCACTTTGGCCGGAAATAACTAGATAAGACTAGAACTAATAGTCGTCGCTAGCCTATGGCGGGTTAGAAAAACACTTTATGGCTACACTCATTTTCATGAGGGAATTTCTTATTCACGCGGCTGGGCTGTGTGTCACAGCCCTTCCGTGATATCAACAGGCCCTTTTCAACGCTCGGGGGCAACGCTCCTGGCGAGCGTTCTTTTTGTGTCCTGTGGTGGGGCGCTCTCGACCAGCCGTGGTAGCGTTGCGCAGTTCGGTCGGGTGTGTTCCACCACTGGATACATCACCTCTGGCCTCAGGGGGCCTTCCCCCCAGGCTTTAACCCTCTTCGGAGGGGTTGGGTTTAT
Organism: Sepioteuthis lessoniana; assembly: GCA_963585895.1. Classification (NCBI taxonomy): domain Eukaryota; kingdom Metazoa; phylum Mollusca; class Cephalopoda; order Myopsida; family Loliginidae; genus Sepioteuthis; species Sepioteuthis lessoniana. The sequence continues at coordinate 82,708,109 of OY757907.1, forward strand.
CGCCCAGCGCCTGAGGCGCCCTGAAAAGGGGAATGCCGACGGGGTCCGAGGCATTTTTGGAACTGCCTATCGCGTTGGGCTACGGCCCTGCGACAGGACCCACCTTAAAAATGGCCTTGTGCCATATTCGTACGTTGGTGGGACGTAGGATAAATACAGCAACGCTCCTGGCAAAGCTCATTAAGGAGGAATCCCGCATTCTGTGCGGTCGCATTCACCTTAACTTACGGCGTTGGCCCCACTTCTCGTGGTAGACCTGCCTTTCTTCCACCTACATAGGTATGTGCAAAGGTCCTTTTTAGGGCCACAAGAGGTCTCTGTCTGCGGGTCAGAGCATCTCTGACTGGTCAGTAATGACCAGTCGAAATAGACGGCCAGGCGGCAAACACGAAGACGGATTCTAAGACCAACCGGTCTTAACCTCAGTTCCGATTGTCCGATAAGCTGCGCAGCGCTAATGGCATGGTCCAGCCTTTAGCTACGGCTTCACTATCTGCGCAGCGCTAAGATAACGCCCATCTTAGCCTCGGCCTCATGGCCTGTCCGCTCGTTCGCACGGCTTTGACCCGACTAAGCCTTCGTTCCAGTCAGCTCGCCCACACGGCTTTGACCCGACAAAGCCTTCGTTCTCGTCCGCTCGTCCGCACGGCTTTGGACCCGACAAAGCCTTCGCTCTCGTCCGCTCGTTCGCACGGCTTTGACACGGCAAAGCCTTCGCTCTTGTCCGCTCGCCCGCACGGCTTTTACCCGACAAAGCCTTCGCTCTCGTCCGCATGGCTTTGGCACGAACCTAGCCATAGCCATTGTCTGCATGGCTTTGACACGGCAAAGCTTTCGTTCCCGTCCGATGCATCCGCATGGCTAGGGGGCCCAGCAAGGCCCTAGCCTTTCCTCGACCTCGACACTCTTGCAAGGTACAACGCAGTCCACGTAACGACTCGCTGTTACGGACTGTTCTACCACTGCAACAACTGGCTCACGTACGACCCGCTGTACGAGCCAGAAACCAGGCCGACACACCCCCGGTTAATCCAACATATCGTCATAACCGAGGATGTCGATCTACCGAACTCGACGCTCCTGCAAGGTACCACGCAGTCCACGTAATGACTCACTGTTACGGACTGTTCTACCACTGCAACAACTGGCTCACGTACGACCCGCTGTACGAGCCAGAAACCCGATCGACACACCCCCGGTTAACCACAACATACCATCACAACCAGGGATATCGATCTACCAACCTCAACCGACCTCAGATGCCCGCGACGACCGTCTAGCTGAACTCAACGACTCGACCGACCTCAGCTTACCAGCATCCAACGTCTAGCTGAACTCAACGACTCGACCGACCTCAGCTTACCAGCATCCAACGTCTAGCTGAACTCAACGACTCGACCGACCTCAGCTTACTAGCATCCAACGTCTAGCAGAACTCAACGACTTGACCGACCTCAGCTTACCAGCATCCAACATCTAGCTGAACTCAACGACTCGACCGACCTCAGCTTACCAGCATCCAACATCTAGCTGAACTCAACGACTCGACCGACCTCAGCTTACCAGCATCCAACGTCTAGCTGAACTCAACGACTCGACCGACCTCAGCTTACCAGCATCCAACATCTAGCTGTACTCAACGACCAGAATCAACCATCACGGACATTTACATTCACGCTTGTAAATATGACAAAATAAATTGTCACTTGTTATTATCATTACCTCGCCTTTGTTCCTTCCTATTGCTTTGGCTGTTCTCATTCACATAATTCATTTGCGGGGTCAACATATTTATCGGCACCGCAACACATTCACCTTCTTTGAGAAACTGAATTATGGGTTCCTTGGCTGTTATGGATTGCTGATTTGCTGTCTCACATTGTGCTCTTAACAATTCTATTATCACATATTTAAATACAAAAATTTACATTACAAAAAAAGCTTAACTCATTAACAAATAAAAACTGTAAAATGAAATAATTTGTTTTAGATTGCACAAATGTTCTATTTAAAAAAATCATAATTCCTTGCATATAACGATTTCTATATGTTTAAAGCAATGAAAATTGTTTCAAATATTCTCCGGCAAAAACGCTTTTAGAAAGTTATAATTAATTCTTTCAGGTGATTTTCAAATACCGGAAGAAGGGATATTTTACGTTAAACACCGCTTCAGCAAACGGTGTTATTTCCCATGTGCTCGCTTCGATGTCAAAACAAATTATAACTAGGTAAGAATAAGAAAGCAATTGATCCTTTGAAAAAAATACTCATAATTTAACCGATTATTTTCAAACTGAAAAGATTATTTATCAGTGTTTTTTTTTTTTTAGTTATCGGAATTTTATTTTGATATCTCTAAACTAGAAATACTTTTATATTAAACATAGTCAGAGATATCATCGCCGCTAACGACCCTCCTAATACAATAAAGTCATTATTTATTCAAAAAGAACAAATTAGAATATAAGACTCATTAAGCCTTTGACAGACACGCAAAACAATTAAATAACCACACCAACAAACAACAATAAAGGAATTTGTAAATATATATAGAAGTTTTATGTAAAGAAGGAAACTGTAAATAGTTATTTTATTATGAAAGGTTTACAGAAAGAGAGGAATTGTTTTCTTTTTTTTTTTTTTACAATGAGTTGGTTTTAGAAATGTGGTCTTGCACTTACGAAATCCTTTAACCCTGTTTGTTTATATTTTGATCGTGCAGGGCTATTTTTCATTTAAAGTCCTTTGTCTTTTACTTTTTTCTTTTTTACATGTCCGAAATCGAGACACAACTGACTTTGCAAAAATCAAATGTAGAAGGACCAATGACAGAGGGTCATAAATCAAGATCTCTTACAGACAATTTGTTTAGTCCTTTTTAAATAAAAAGCTATTTTGTCTGATAGGCATCACACGAGATCACAGGGTTTTTATTTGACCTGTGGTGGAATGTGATTGACAATTTATTTATTGCCTACAGCCCTTTAATTAGTTCTAAGAGTTATAAAAACTCTTAGAACTAATTAAAGGGCTGTAGGCAATTAGCATATGTACCGCAGAAATTGCTGTAGGCAATTAGCTATCATATATTTTATGCTGTTAAAAACTAGTGACCTTTTCTAGAGAACAAGTGACACTAAGTTCCTTATTCAAATTCAATTCTCATTGCTATTAACTATTATTATTTATATATGTATATAAAAACACAAATTTGGGTCTCATATATCAACCAAACTTGTAAAAGTTAAATGCTTGATAGTTTGTTTGACCTTAGTCTAATTTCTGTATAGGGTGTATACTACTCAAAAAATAAGACAAGTATTTTATTATATATATATATATATATATACACACACTCACATTGTATTTTTGTTTATTTTTTTAAGAAAAGAAATTAAGCACAAATAAAATTTCACTGCTAATTCTCGCGTTGACCTTGTGTGAAAAGTTTGCTTTTGGGATCTAAACGACAGATTTTGTGTTCAACTTTTTTGCTTGTCCAGAATTAGCCAATAGATTAAATATCTGCTGTGATGTACAAAAATTATACAGGAATGTCATATTTACCGTTCAGATAAGAGAAAATTTAAGTCATTGTCTTGATTTTATTTATTTAACGCACTACCACATGGCTTCTACGAGCTAATAAACTGCTATTTTCATATCTTCAAGCTTTTTTTCCCTCCCCTCTAGATTTTTTGAAGTTGCTGATATTTCGTCTTGTTTAAGAGGCGGTTGTCTCATAGGTAGCAAGTGACTTACCAGTACCTTAATGGGGGAACGAGAAAGCAACCATGATTGTCTACTAGCTAAGAGAATTCCATGTTTTCTGTATAAAAAATGTTGCAAGTGTTCGTACAGAAGCCTTATTTTTTGGTGTTTAAAAACGGAAAAAATAAAGTAAATATTGCTCTTCAAGGCAACGTTTTAGTTTTACTTATTTACTTGTTTTTAGGGATGTAGTCTGTAAAAAGAGAAAACAAAAGATATCTTATACTTATCTAACCATCTTTAGTTCATCTGTAACAATTAGTTTCCTATTTGTTTTTGTTGGTTTTTTTTTATAAAATATCAAAGCACAATCCTCAGACGGAAGTTTGTTGAAAGTAATGATTATTATTATTAAAAGATATTACTTCCAATAAACTTTTTCTAAAGATTGTGATTTTTTTGTTTTATTTTATTTTGTTTTGATGTTATTCTTTAAATAAATAACGTGAAACAAATAGTTGCAGATGAGCTAAGGAAAGTGACATAAGAATTATTTTGGTTTTTATACTATTCTGCTTGCCAGCATTTAAGCACTTTATTTTATCCTTCATTCTTTAATGATTTTTTTTTCACATCCATTGTTATACAGTACTTGTATAAAAGGTATTGCTTATGCCTATATTTGGAATAGAAACAAGGATACAAACAACACAATTAGAACAAGATAATATTTATTGTAATAAGGAATCCAAGGGAAATAGTTTTGTAAGGTTAAAAAAGCAATGGAAAAAAAATAATTAAAAAAGTGGTAGTTTCCCTGGAGGCAAAGTTCTTTTTCAGTAAACATTCACCACTGTTATTAGATGAACTGCTTTCCCTTATCTGCTAGCAAGGTAGTACACATGCTTGCCAAGTCCCTGGTTTAGTGGCAGGTTGTGTCTCCTGTTAGTAACCATCTCTGCTAAACACACCTCACTGAACACACTATGGAGTTCAAACATATAACTCACTGAAAATGACTCTAAAATATTTCAACACCTTGTCTGGGAGATTATTTCTACTGGTTCAAGAAATAGTTGTTGAACCTTAAAATAAAGTTTGAGTTCCTTCCATCCTTAATTCTCTTGCAGCTTCCCACAGACAAAAGAATACAAGTGAATGGGATAAGAAGAAGAAAAAGAAGTCACATACGAAACTCAAAACTCAACAGAACCCAACAATTCACCAACAACCACCACCATTTACACAAATAACAAACCCTTCTTCTTCTTCTTCCCCATAGGTTCATATAGGAAGAGTCACGTGTACAAGGAAGGCATTCTTTAGATGGTGTTCCTGTAGGTATGTGTAAAGTGAAGTGAAATATGTCCCTAGGATAGAATTCTGGGAAATAGCATGAATAAGTGTGTAATTATTTGTGGAGTTGCTTCTGAGGTCTTTGTGGCAGAAATACAAGTATGTGTGTTAGCATGAGTTCGTCTGTGTTCTGTTGAGCCTCAAGATAAAAGAACAATTGGTTCACTAGAGCTTTTTCTACTGCCCACTAGAACTTTAGCAACCCCTAGTGAGTGTGTATGTATATACTGGGTGTCTCAAAATAGATTCAACCTATGATAGCGATTTATTATTGAGACAAGTACAGTGGCGGTCATTTGGAACACATCTAGTAAAAAATGCATCCTTTGAGCAAGAGACATCAAATCAATGTTTTTTTTAATTATTATTATATCAGCTTCCAGGACATGGAATCTTATTTTAAGTTTCTTGTCTCAGTAATAAATCATATTAATGGGTTGCATCTATTATGTGACAGTTTTGACTGATTTTGTCTCCGAATAAGTTGTGACAAGTGATGCAAAATATTTTTTCCAAGGCATTGTGATCGAGAATTAATAGTTGTTATAGTATACTATTTTCAAATCGGAAGCAAAAAAAGAACATATTATTATTAGTAGAGTTATTAGTAGTCACATAGGTCCGATGTATATTGAGACACCCTATATTAAGGGTAAGTAATGCTACAAAGTGGTTTCATGTCAATACTGCTATATGGGTGCACTACAAGGATGCTAAATAAATGTATGGAGAAAAAGCTTGACGGCAATTACACAAGAATGCTGTGAGCTGTACTAAACACATCCTGGAGGCAACACACCACAAAACAGCAGCTGTACAGCCACCTAACATCCATCACGAAAACTATCCAAGTTAGACGAACCAGACATGTGGGTCACTGCTGGAGAAGTAAGGATGAACTCAAGCGATATACTCCTGTGGACCCCTTCACATGGACAAGCAAAGGCAGGACGACCAGCTAGAACCTATATACAACAGCTCTGTGCCAATACAGGATATAACCTTGAAGACCTCCTGGGAGTGATGGACAATAGATATGGGAGGCAGGAGAGGGTCAGGGAGATTTGTGCTGGCAGCGCGAGATGATGATGAATGCCACAAAAGCAAAGCTGAAGTCCTACAAATTATTCCAAAATAAGTTTTTAAAATTTGATTCATCAAGAAATAATGGTATGTTTTTTTGTAAACGCCTTTAACCTAATTAAGTGAAGGGGTTGTAATATTGCATATTTCTTATGTAATTGACCTAATTATTGATAAACAATCTAATAATCACTTTTTTATTATTCAACAGTAGTTTTAATGCTAAAAATTAGAATTTTTGTAACCTTTTATTATGAAAATACGGCTCATTAGCCTAGTGGGTAGAGTGTTCGCCAATGGCCTGGGATACCTGGGTTCAATCCCAGGTCACATCATACCAAAGACTTTAAAAATGGTAGTTGATACCTCCTTGCTTAACACTCAGCAATATAAGGTATGTATCAAGAGTAAAGTGGAGCAATCCAGGGAAAGGAGTAGTGCTCTCCCCTACAACTCAGTGTAGTAGCTCTTTAAAAGGGAGCCTTCTGGTTGCCAACTTTACTTTTACTTTTTATTATGAAAATAATCAGTTGATATTTTATTTTTGCAATGAAAAATAAAATGCTGAGCCTATTATTTTTTATTGCTCTCATTCTATGTCAGAAATTATAAGAGTTGACTATTTTTATTAACTTCTCATTCTTTGCTTAATCCTTAGATTCAAGGCCCCATACATTCCTCTCCTCTTGACTACCTATCTTGGGCTTTATATTGAAAAATTGCTTAAACTATAAGTTATTAAAATATTCATCCTTCAGATAAGAGAAAGTCTTCATTTCATTTATTAACAGTTATGTTCTACCACATGGCTTCTTCTACAAGCTTCCATGAACTATAGAATATTGAAATATTACAACATGACTACAAAAGGGCTCAGATGTAAGAGCACATTTGATTGTTAGGCAATAATGATGTAGAAATGGAGATTCCTGGCTAGAAATCAGGTTACTCAGGTATATGTACTATTCAGAATCATACAAATATCAGATGCTTGGGTTCTAAAGGAAAAGAATTTAATCTTTTCAGTATGGCTAATTTTTTAATTTGTTTAGTTTCAGATGATGCTTTGAAATTGGCCATGTGTGGAATCTGCTGCATTTTTGGTCCTGCTGACAATGCAATCTTAAAAGAGAAGGTCAGTTTTCAAATTGGTCTATAGAAATCAATGTCTTTTCTCAATATAAAGTTTTATTTGATTGTTTGATTTTTCATGACCTTTAATACTAATTCATAAGATCTACCAGTGGCTTTTGAGAAAATTTAGATAATCACTGCTCCACATGTATCAATATCTGAGTGGAGGAGGAATACTGTATTTTCAAAGAATAGTAAAATAATTAAAATTTGTCTAAACAATAAATGAAACTTGTCATAACAAGTCAAAAAAGTATGTAAGTTCCATCTTTTTTATTAAATTAATAAAAAATTAGATTAAATGATTGAATTTGATTTTTTATCAAAAAAAATTGTATAATTTATGTTTACTTTTCCCTCTGATACATCTTTTCTATTGATTATTCTCATTTCATGTCCCTATGCTATACTAAATCAATGATTATAAGTAAAACCTATTAAAACTGAAAAAAATCTTAGTAGCAAACAGTTTTTATTCCATGATTTCACTTTTTTCCTTAACAAGTGCAAACAATGCAACTCATTGAAATCAAATTTTGTTGAATATTTTATAAAATGAAAGTGGGGAAAATAAAGGTGAAATTATTTTCAAAAGTTTTGAATTGTTGTAGACATTTTAATGTTGAAAAAAAATTATAATTTTAAGATTTACTTTCATCTTTAATTGAAATTTATCATTGTTTTAAAGTTATTTATATATCTACATAAAACTTTTTAAAAACTTGACATTAAATAAAATGCGTTGAACTAATTTGCAATGTCAGACTCAAGGGAATAGAAATTACACAGTATTCTTATGAAATTGTGACAACAGTCAGTTTCTGTGTCTGATTTTTATTGAAGAACTTAGTTGTATACATAAATATCAGCTGCAGAAGTTTTGATTGTACTTAGAATAATAGTTTAGCAGAATAAAAAGTGGGGCAAATTTTTTGTTGTTCCATTTCAATTGGATTTTAGAAAATTGTTTTTTTTGTGGGGGGGGGTTTCGTGTGTATTTATTTTTTGTTATTTTTTTTAATGTGTAAAAATATTTTTAAAGCTGTTTTATTCATTAAATTTGTTTTTTATGTTAACAAACACAAAAAAGAAATGTTATTAAATGGAAAGTAGCAGAAAGCTAAGTAGAGTAATCATTGAGTATTAAATATAGCTTAGTAAAGTGCTTAGATAAATGTAAATTGAATAACATTAAACATCTTAATAGCAAATGACTGTGATTTTAACCTCAAAAAATGTTTCCCTCTCCAGATCCTATAAATCATTTGACGCTGATGAGTTCCCAAGACAAAGATTGAGTTTCTCAATTGCCTTGAACCAAGAGGGACTGCTGCATATAATCTGTTATTGAATTTTGAGACACTGATCATGTTACTGCATAATCTCAGTCCTGCAAAAATTTACAGTGGCACAAGGTTTACCATCAAAAGTATGATGTCCTATGACATGTCAGCAAAATTTGCTGGAGATAACTGCTTCATGTACAGACTGAGACCAACTGATTTGACATTTGAATTTAAAAGGCCCCACTTTCCTGTCAGCTTCAGCTTTGCTATGGCCATCAACGAATCTTAAGGGCAATCATTGAAAGTGGTTGAACTAAACCTGACAGATCCTGTCTTTTTATATGATCAGTTTTATTTGAACTTTCAAGAGTTAGAAAAGACCTGATGGTCTCATCATCTTGGTACCAGAAGGCAAGACTAAAAATATAGTTATCTTGAAGTGTCAAATTGAACAAATAAAATGTCATAATACACATCATCACAAGCAATACCAGGTACCTCTGCTAGTATGTGTGAGTATATAAGTTACTTAACTTATTCTTAGTGAGAACAAGTTGAGTAATTTATTATATACTCAATGTAATGGGAATTAACACTGAATTATTTGCCATTTCGTTTTTCTAATTATACACATGTATACAATGCTTTTCACAATATATTAATAATCTGGTCTCACCACAGAGTAATGAGAAATTCTTTGCTTTAATCTTTGACAAAGTACACAGATACTTCTGATTCTAGGCAAAAATACCAATCCATACTGTCAGAAATTATGGAAACAATGCTAGTTATATATAATTTATTTATTACCTATATATGTCAGTGATTTTGTTTCCGTTCTTCTTTACTATTTTTAGGAACATTTGGTGTCCTCTTCCAGAATTGGAAATCGTGGTCCTGATGCCTGTAAGTGGGAATCCATTTCTCTTTCTCACCAAACAGTGGCTGCATTTTGTGGTTGCATTCTCCACCTTCGTGGCCAAAAGACCCCTCAACCACTGACTGACAAGCATGGAAATTTGCTGCTTTGGAATGGGGAAGTATTTGGTGGATTATCTCCAGTAAGTATTTTCAGCATGATGTAAGCAAATTCAAATACAATAAATATATTTGTTAAATGATAATCTTCTTTGCTATCAGATATTAATTAAGAAGCTTTCATTCTTCACACTTGTGTAACCCATTCGGCTGCAACTGTAGAATACACTAACTTCATCTCTGCTGAGGGGTGAGACATCCCCAACGAGTGTCCTGGATATGACACTAAACAATCTGATAGTGCGGCCCCAATAATGCTGTAGCTTTGGGAAATGTGGAGTACCTCTTCATTGCCATTGCTCCCAGGTCCACTCTGGTCCAGAGTGATAGCACTTGATAGGGTCCTATCTATGGGTCAAATAGAACTGTTTGACATCTAAACTGAGTTCAAACAAATGACTTAACTAAATTGAATTGCTTGAAATAGAACTATTTGATCATTTAACTGCATAGATAAATGATTGATGTTTAATTGAATTGTTAGTTATACATAGTAATACTTTGAGCCATTTAACTGTGTGCAAAGGAATTAGTTATAGATTATATGTGTATATCCATTTAACTGTATGCAAACAAATCACTGATGTTACATTGTTACTGTAACATAGTAATACTTGAAACCATTTAATTGTGTGCAGACAAATGATTAATAGTAAATAGAAATATTCATGTTAGATAGAAATACTTGAAACCATTTAACTGTGTACAAAAGTATGAGCTCAGGCTCATTTAATAATGTCTCTACAAAATGACTTTACAAATCATATATATTTAATATATGTGTAAAAACAGGATTTGTTATTAAATAACCAACAATGGTTGATATGTTATAAAACCCAACCAAACTTCACCCTTGTGTGTGAACATTTTTAAAAGGAGCATTACTCTATCAAATTGTATTATCCCTGTTTGTTACACAGGAGATCAAAGTTTAAATGTTTACCAACTAGGTAAGTTTATATTTTTGAACTGTACTTTCTATGTATACAGTATTAGTCAAAATAAAGAAATTATTTAGTTTTTATTAATAGTAATTACTGTAGGATTTTGAAATTTATAGAAATTATAGTTATTAATACTATAATTATTTGTGTATAATAATCACCAGAAATTTAGGCTCAAAAATTTTAGAAAAAATGTATCTTTTTAGAATTTAGCAGCAAAATTTGATGTTTGCTCAACTTTTTATCTAGTTTGAATTAATAAGAATTTATACAGTTTACTTATGTTTTGAAACAAAACATTTATGCAGTAATTAGAGCGCAAACACACACACAGATATGTTCACACAAAAAGGCAATAATCTTGTGACAAAAATAAGCTCATTCTAGGAAAAACAAATTATAATTCATGGCTATTTCTCTGTAGTGACTCAAAACAGAAGTGTTTTTTAAACATTAATTAGTTTAGATCATAGATATAACTTACATTTTGTGATACTGTCTTGAATATGGTGATGTACATTGTTGGATAAAAAGTTAATATCTTGTTCTTGTGTATTATACTCACCCTTAACTTTTAGGTTTAAAAATATAGGGGAAAAGTGCTTCTTATACATGAATAATTACAGTGTCCTGGGTACAAAACTAAACTGCATCTGATGGTGAGGCTCTAGTCTTGGAGCTTTGAAGAATATGGAGTATTCCTCATTGCCATTATTTCCAGGTCCACTTTGACCTGGAGTGGTAGTACCTGTTTGGGTCCCATCGATGGGTCGAATAAAAATATTTAATCATTTACTACACTTAAAATCATTTAACTATATGGAAACAAATTATTTATGTTAAATTGAATTATTAATATTACATGGTAATATTTGAAACCATTTAACTGTGTGCCAACAGATGAGCACTTGCTCATTTAAAAATGTTACCTGCAAACTATTCATTTACAATTCATATATTTAATATGTGTAAAAAAGATTTGGCATGAAATAACCTACCAGGGTTGATATGTCATAAAACAACCAATCAACCAAACTTCATGTACAAAAAAGTTTTTATTGAAAGTCCTTATAAGTTATTAAAAAAACTTTTATTTGAAAATAAAAGCAAAACAAAAAAGACCGTGCTCTCACAAAACAATAGCAGTGTTACATCAGCTGCTAAGCATACCAGTATGCATCAAAGTGACAGCTTGAACTTAGAATATGCTGACTGTATTCCTTGGTGAAGTGTAAGACACCCTCCCAGAGGTGTCTTTGAGTATGATACTAAACTACCTCTGATAGTGAGGCCCCAGTTCTGAAGATCTGCTGAAAATGGAGTACTCTTTCATTGCCATTACTTCCAGGTCCACTATGATTCAGAATGGTAGTAGCTGTTAAGGTCTCATAAATAGATCTGTTTAAGAATTGTTTGTACTTGATAAGACTGTGCAAAAAAACTCTTAAACAATTACACAAATATAAATATGAACATACAATGAGCACAATTCACTGACTCCTAGGCATAAAATAACCCTAGATGAGTTGACATACCATTAAAATCCATTAATTAAACTGACTGCAGCAAGTAGTGGTAAAAATAAAGACTAATTTTTTTCTCTGCAGTTTCAAGAGCTCTAAGCCAGTCCAAGAGTGTAATTTCAAGAGTTTTGAAATTGTATAACAGCTAGAATTTCAAAGCAAATCCAAGGAGATAAATCACAGTATAGAGTCTCAATGCTTGGATAAATTTGGTTTAAAATTTTGTTTAGCTAATAAACCTATCATCAGTAAAAGACTAGACTTGAATATGTAGAAGACTACATTGTTTAGAATGATGAGTATTGGTCTACAGCACATTTCAACAATAAAATCAAAATCAGTTTGATTGGATTTGACAATAGACAAATTGTTTAATGTTGCAAAGACAAGGAAAATGTGTCAAAAAGTCTGCTAAGTGTGAGATATTGTGTAAGAATCAATTAAGCCAGTAAATGTTCATGTCCTGTGGCCATTGGTGTGCTAAAGTTATTAAAAGAATATAAAATACAAATATAAAAAGTGCTCAATTTCAGATTCTAAACTTGCTCTACCGTTTAGCATCTGAAATATCCAAATTATGTACTCTCAAAGTCTGTTATTTAAAGTTTCATGTGATCACATAATCATCAGATGGAAATATATATATATATATATATAATGCTAATTATTGTTTTAAGTTAAATTATTGACAAATATTCAATTTTTGTAAATTTTATCATAAAAATTTTTTGTATACCTTTCTTTTATTTTTTCACTATATATTTTTTTTAGATAAAGGTTTTTCTTAGATAACTTTTTCAGTAACCACTTTCAATAAAAGCTTTTTATTCACATGAGGTATAGAATAAATTGTTCTCTTATTTTGACTATATATACATATATAGAAAGAAGTAACCATTTTCTCCTAAAATTAAGGTAAAACTGACCAAACTTATTGAATTTGATTCATAGAAACTGTATTTTTATGTGGTACCCAATGGAGTTGACAATTACAATCAATAGTTTATAAGACTAACACCTAATAACTGTACTACATTTAGTACATAAGATTACTTGTAGAGCAATGATTAGGAGATTAGTCTTGTTTTTATAACTAATGAATTCAATCTGTTTTGATGTACTTCTTTAATAGCATGTATCAAACTCCCTTTGGCTCAATAAATACCTACATCTTGTACTCAAAAGTAATGTTGTAAAGACCTAAAAAACAAAATAATTTTTTCATATTTCTAAATGGAAGAAATGATTACCAAGTATCAGATTTTTTCTGTCTCTTCTGTAGCACCAATTAATTATGAATTTCACCATTTTATTTTTCAGTTAAAAGATGATGATAATGATACTCAAGTTCTCTTGGATCAGTTGGCTTCTTGCAATGATGATAAACACTTGGTGTCTTTATTCTCTTATCTAGAAGGACCCTGGGCTTTTATTTATTGGCAGGTAATTATTTTGTTTTATACTCAACTGAAGTTTTTATCTTCATAAAAAACTACTTGTTCTCATTAATTCCAGAAAGAAACTGATATAATCATTGCCACAGTGACATCTAAATGTATTTCACTGAAATTTCATATTTCTCTGTATTTTTTTAAAGCAAATAGAATTTTAAGATCTAGAGAAAATCTGTACTTTCTTGATCAAGCATTGATTCTTCAATTATATGGCAAAATGAAACTGCTAAGAAAAAATTTACAAAAAGCCAGCAGAAAAGAAGTCATTTCTTTTTTTGTTGGTTTTGTACTCTTACAAAAGATTATTTAGCAACTTATAGGACAAAAATTAAACTTTCCAGTTTGGGTATGTTTGAGGCTAAAGAGTCACATCCCCACTCACTAAGATCCAACTAATTGCATTAGTATGTACAATGATACACTGACACTGAATAAACAGAAGGAAAGACCAGCTCATTTACACATTTTAGTACATACTTAATATACATACAAGAAGTCTTAACAAGAATAAACAAACATGTCCAATATACGAAATGCCCACATATTCATTATATGAAAAAGAGTACAAAAATGGTAAAAGATCTTGTCTTCTTGAGTGAGCAAAGCCATGTAGGATTTACATTTCAATGCCTAGGCAAGACAAAGTCTGTTTTATAAACAGGCATGTTTCAAAAGTTCAAAGAACAGAGATACAAAAAATGCCTTTACAAAGAACTGAGGGCAATGTATTATGACATTGTCCCATGTCCAATTGACACACCCACCCAAGAGAGATGATTATTTATTGTTCCCCTACACCAGTATTAGATATTAATTATGAATGGATTTGAAACCTTTTCATAAAATGATCTTTGCTATTCAATAATTGTAGATTTTAAAATCAAGCATGGACAGTTATCTATTGTTACATTTTAGATTTCTATTAAAAAAGAGAATCTTTCATTACCTAAAAAGCTTTAACTATTTCGATCCAGTTTTCTACTTCCTATTTACTTATTACTTGGGATTTTCTTTTGTAAGTGCAAAGAAAGAGAAAGCCCTTTATTCACCAAAGAGGAAATTAATCTGTTTGTCTCCTGTACATTCTAACACAGAAAACATTTATAAGAAACCTCAGCTCATGTTTCTCCTTGTTAACTAGCTTTAATTTACTGAATGAAAAATTAATTGCTGATGATCTTCTGCAGTTTTAATTATTTTCATAAGCTAAGATGTATAAATATGAGCTCTAACTCATTAAAAATTATTACCTACAAACTGTTCGCTTACAAATTACATATATATGAACAAACAGGATTTGGTATTAAATAATTCCACAAGGGTTGATATGCCATATAACACCAACTACTGAACATATTGATACAAGATTTAAGAATTACTGTTGCAGTAACCAACATCTTTCAAATAAGTAAACTGAAGCTGATTCATCTGCAAATAATGACAACAGTGTTTCCCAATGATGGTCCATACTGCCCCCTAGATGGATGTTTAGAATTATGAGGAGGCAGTGGCTTACATAAGATGATATACGTTGGAAGAGGGGTAGAAGGTATTCAATTGTTTTGGGTGGGTATTCATGAAACATTCATTTGCTAGATAACTTAATAGAAGTTTGACCTTTTTGAGTTTACATTCAAACTAAATAAAGCTGGTCACAATTTTTTATTTGCTTTTTTGAAAAGGAATACTGATGAAGATAAGAAAATTAAATTCATTTAAAGCATTTCAAATTTTTGTTCACATTATTAATACCAAAACTTACCTGGCACCAACTGGGTGTATCCCCCTACAAGCAGCACCTATTCTCTTATCTAAAAGAGGCAGGTTCAGGTTCATTGCCTGATGCCTGAAGCATCCCTAAAGGGGAATACTGACAGAACTAAGCTATTTTTAGTATAGCCCACAGGAGTCTCAGCTTTAAAAACAATCTTCTGTTGAAACTTGTCTCTAGTAGGGAGATAAGGTAAATAATATAAATACCAATAATTTTATTAACAATTAAAATTAATCAATTTTATTAACAGATTAAAATTAATCAATTCCTCATTTTTGATAACTCTATGTAACAAAATTTTACTTTTTTTCTTGTTCCTAGGCAAAGTGTTATTTCCCCAATTGTTTATGCCTACAGACAAAAAAACTATTTTTCTCTTCAACCTTTGCTCTTGTGACCTGAATTGAGAAATTTTTAAATTCACCTAATTTTCTAAAATATTCCAAATAGATTCAGTATTGAGTAACTGATAGAGAATTTTCTAAACATTTTTGTTCAATTTTAATATAAGTACATATAAAAAATATTTTATTCAAACCTTATGAAAATGTACAAATTTTCTTGTTTTTACATAGAAAATAGGTTAATTTCTAAACTTCATTATCCAAGGCACAAAAGCAACATTTGAAAGGAATAATGACCATTTTTCTATATCTTTACTGCAAATAAGAAATGATGCATACAACCCTGGAGCAAAATTTATGTCACAAATCAGTGTAATTGCATGAAATGATGTCAACTTTTATAATTGAGCACAAAGTTAAAGCTTTTTATATTTAATCAGATTTTTTTTAATGCTATGAATTAATTAAAAAGTGTTGAATGTTTTTCATGGATATCATTTCTTTCTTTTCATTTTTATAAATTTTCACATATTTTAGTTATATATTTTATCATTAAACCACAGGCTGATAGCCAAATGTTATGGTTTGGCAGAGATGTCTTTGGGCGCCGGAGTCTTCTATGGCATCTTCCAGAATCAACAGATGATGCTTTTATACTGAGCTCTGTCCGAATAGGAGTCCAGGTCAGTTTTTGAAACTACAAAGCAAACTTTATCCCCTAAAATATTTTACTAAATCCAGTAAATCATTGTTGTTAATGATTGACCATGAACTGAGGTTTCAAGCTGTACTGTGAATATATGATGAAACAATTTTTTTGAAAAAAATGTTATAAAACAGGAGAAATATTTTGATATAAGCTATGAATAAAAAAATTTTTTGCATTTTTTTCTACAAGATAAATCTAGGTGTTTGTTGTACAAGTATCAGGGGGTGTCCTCGTGGTGTAATGGTTAAAGCGATGGACTGCGGAATCATAGTACGCGAGTTCGTACTCCAGTCGCGCTATTACGTTCACTTTCGGGCAAATACCCTTGGGAAAGGTATGAACCCCCTTATCCCCCCAGCTATGGGTTAAATAGTACCACTACTGTTCTTCTAGGAGAATAGCTTTGGCATTAAATAACCTACAAAGGTTGATATGCCATTAAACAAAGAAACCAAACCATCTACAAGTATCTATATTTTAGTGAATCAATTTATGTATGTACATTATCATAACACAGCAAAAAGTGTACTATAACAAGATTTTTATTAGCTCAATCATTAGTGTTAAAAATCATTTTCTACGGTTTGATTCTGCGGCCATAAATTACAGGGTATCTTTTACATTTTTAATTTATTTTACATAGAAGTTTGTTTCTTTTCTTCTAAAAAGAAACAATCCCAAATTTCTATGCATAAAAAAGAAAAATCTACTTTTATCTATTATAACAAACTATTAATTGGTCTCTTTCTGTGTTTCATTTATATTACTTCAGCAATCCATTGGATATGACTCACAACTTCTCATTACCTTCAGAAATATGGTGGTCAAAAGGATTATTCTCCTGAACAGTGAATTTATAATGCTTGCATTTATAATCCATACTAAAAATATTATCCAGTGAAAAGCCACATACAAAATTAATAAAAATCTACTAAAAATATTTGCTGAACATATTTTTTCACCATATCAGTCATGAATTTAAACAAGAATTGTCAATTCTAAAAAATATCTCTTAAAAATATTTAATGTGAATGTTTTTGTTTTTTTTTACTAACCACATCCTTAGAATATAAATTGAAAACAAAACTAAAGATTTGCCTACAAGAGTGATATTTTACTTTATTTCTCTTTTTAAATTTCCAAATAAAACATCCATTGAGAAATTTTTAAATTCACCTAATTTTCTAAAATATTCCAAATAGATTCAGTATTGAGTAACTGATAGAGAATTTTCTAAACATTTTTGTTCAATTTTAATATAAGTACATATAAATGATATTTTATTCAAACCTTATGAAAATGTACAAATTTTGCTGTATGTTTTTCTTAAAAATAAAAATAGAATGTGATAATTTCATTAAGGGAAGTGGTTTTATATGGGGAGAAAAACATTACCTCTAAAATTTGAGTAGATACTTCTTTTAAATAAAACTTCATTTTTTATTGCATAAATACAAAAAAATTCATTCTAATAATTAGCTGATTTTCTTTGGGAATTTTTAAAATGGGTGCATTTTAATATTAGAATACAATGACTGCATCCCCGGCAGGGGAGTAAGACCCCACTACACACACAAAAGGATGTCTTTAGTAAGACACTAAACAGTATCTGATGGTGAGACTCCAGTTCTGGAAATTTGGAGAGTATGCCATTATTCCCCGGTCCACTTTGACCTGGAGTGGTAGTAGTTGTTAGGGTCCAATAAATAGATCTGTTTTAAAATAATTTATATTCAATAGGACTATATGAAAAAAAGTCTTAAGAAACAACTACATGAAAATGTAAATATGAACATACAATGTACAGGATTCTCATAAAATAACCCGACAGGTTGACATGCTGTTAAAATCAATCAGTGAATTCTTACTTCCTTCAAGAAATGTCATCCAGATTAATAAAATTCCCCAATATGTAACTAAATTTTGATGTTTTAATCTATGTATTTGTTGTGCCTGGTTTTGTCTACACTAGTATCTATATCATAATCCAATTTTTCGTGTATGTACATTATCATAACACAGTAAAACTGATACCATAGCAATATTTTTATTGGCTCGATTGTGTTAAAAACAAACAAAAATTTTGATTCTTTTTAATTTAAACTATCTTTGAGATATCATGTTGGAAATTTTTTAACCAACTTTGATGTTTAATATTCTCCTCAGATTTCATTATAGAAAATATAGAAGAGTGTCTTACTAATTTATTTGATAGTTAAGAATACATTTTTAGATGTGCCAATTTACAATATGTTATCATAATGTGGCTAAAAGAGTGTCATAGCAAGATTCTTATCAGCCCAATAATATTAAAAACAACTTAATCATTTTTTTAAGAATATAATTTTGGAAATTTTTTTAACATACTTTGATGTGGTTCTATAATATCCTCATAGAAAGTTTCGAAGAGTGTCTTACTAATCTATTTTATAGTTAGGAATACATTTTTAAATGTGTCAGCTTAGTAGATAGAATGTCTTTACTGATTGCTTTATTATTAACAACACACAAATATCCATTAATATTGTTATAACAGTCTTAAGAGTTTTACAAGAATGTCTTTTTTCTTAAAATATTCATATTTCTAATGATATTATGTACATTATGAAACTAACTTGTTTTAAAAAATGTTCAGTTTGAGAGGATTTCTTATTTCTTTTCATTCAGGACTTCACAGAACTTCCATCTTTAGGAATCTTTTGTCTAAAATATGACTTTGAAACAACCAATCACTGGCCTGACCAACTGATCCTTTATCCATGGCTTAACACTGTTTGGCCTGCTACAGGAGAATACATTGATAAAGATCTTGAATCCAAAACAGCTGACTTACTTTCTCATTGTTCTTATATATCATTGTGCATATCTTCATTTACACCTCACACATTTCTTCCTTCTATTTGTAAAGATCTCCCTCCTTCAAACTATAGTCTTCCCCAAGCAGAAACTGCAGATGTAAATTATCTTCACTCACTATGGGACTCAAACTCTGAGCTTCAGCTACAAGCCAAAAGATTTATTGAGATTTTAGGTGAGTCTGTCTATAAACGAGTCTTCAACCAGAATAAACAATATCTTCATAGGGAAGAACACTTAAATCACTGTCCTCGACAAGACAATTCTTTCCATATCAACATTAGTAATTCAAATAAAATTTTATCCAAAGTTTCAGTTTCTCATTTATCAAATACAGAAAATCCCAAATACACAAGAACACCAATAGAAAAATCCAGTGATCATGAAGCATTAACACCGGAAAGAGTCATTATTGATAGTTCTGATTCTGCACAAATCATTCATGGAAATGCAAGTGTGGCCATATTATTTTCTGGAGGATTAGATGCCACTGTCATTGCAGCATTGGCTGATAGGTGAGTAAATCTGTTTTCAATAGTAAATATTAATATGCTCTTCTACTCGGCCTTCTAGTTTGGATTACAATAGTGATATTTGCCATCTAGGTTTCCAAGAATCAAGCTTCCTTGTACATTAAAAACTAAAACAATATGAATTTTAAAAAATATCTATGAGTTATTTATATGCTTATCTATATAACTTGCAATAAACATGAACAAATTTTTCATCATACGTGTGAAAGCATGTGCGATACCCTGCCTTCATCAGCCGCCAACCAGGGGTGATAACACAAACCAATTTAAATGAAAACATTGTCTCTTCTTGATATTACTTTGGTGTTTCAAAGTCTGAAGTTAAAAAAAGAAAAATTTGATAATATTAATTAGTGTTGAACAATAAAAATGTTTGTATATTTATCCATGAGAACTGAACATCATAGAAATGTAAGTTTTTGAATGTTAACTTCTGATGCATCATAAATGAGTAGAGAGATTTGCTGGCTTTGAACTTTCTTTCTACATTGACATTTCCATAAGAATTTGTATTATTGTCACCTCTGAACACTTGACTCAATTCACTTTACTTATATTGGCAACTTATGATTGGCTCTTCAATTGATTTAGTTGTCACATGACTTATTCTTGACAATTTTCTCACATATTTCTCGCAGTCATATAAATATTTTAAAAATTTGGTCTTGGTAATTCATTTCTATCATTTCTTCAGGGTCAGGTGCCAGATTCTAAATTTGTTACCAACTTTGTGATTTGTTCATTATGAATTTCTATTTGTAACCATGATTTGTTGATTTAGCAGAGTGTAATTCTCATATGTTCTTCTCCTTGGATGGAAGACTCAAAAAAAAAAAGCTTGGTTATGGGGATTCCAACCCTGTAACAGCACCCCCCCCTAATACATGGGAGTGGAGAGTTGTCTGATACTTGCATAACAGAAGTCAAAGGGATCTGGGCTATTTTTCACCTTGCCTATACTTACACGCATGAAATCTCATGAAAAAGACCACATGTAATACTGCAACTGAAAAAGATGTAGTTAAATAGAATAGTAGTATGCTATGTTATTAGTTTCTTTTTTTTTTTACATACTAATGTTTAGCTTGAAATGTGACATTCTTATATCTTGTTCAGTTTTATGATAGAAGTCATTCCACTTTTTTGATGTAGTTAATAAATTCTCTCACTACTCCAAAATTATAAAATTTCAATTCCATTTTTATTAAAATGCCACAATGCCTTTTTTTAATATTCATTTTTCTTCCATTCTATTTTTTGATTTTTCTTGTCTCTTTATCATGTACATTGGTATATACTATAAATTTTTGATACTTAATGAAATTTTTCTTGTCCCAAATAAGGGTCACAAAAATATAACCTTTTGCGTGTTAGTCAGTATTTCGTAATGTTAAGATTCATATTCTCAAAAACTCTCATTCACCAACACCAATCATCCTGTTAACTGATTTAAGATTTCTTGTAGTCTTTCCCAGGTATTCATCATTTTTTCCCTCACAGTAACAATAAAAATTACTTCTCAAATTAAAATGAAAGTGACAATTGAATTTTAACAAATTCTATTATACATTTAGATATTAAACTTAATTTCATCTGACACAAGATCAATAAAGAGAGGAAGATCATGTGTCAATCTTCAAAGTGAGAAGGGTTTTACCACCACAAGCAAGAGGCAACTGATCTAAATTTTTTCTTTTCCTAGACCAGTTGCTATACCAAGTCCAGTCTGCCCTACTATTTACCCATAGCTGAAGGAAAATAGTTGGATTCATACCTTTCTGAAGTGTAGTTGCACTAAGTGAAATGCAAACAGTCCCATTCAGGTTTTGAACTCTGTTCCATTTCCAACAACAATAACCATTTCACCACAAATGCCTCCTTTTATCTCAACTGTGGGACAAGTTCCTGCAGGAACTTTGGTGTTAGTTTCATCCTTTTTCTCAAAACTATAGTAAAGTTGGTTTTGCTGTAACATTTTTGTAGTTGCTTGTCTGATTTAATTTCCTGTTTTCCTTTTACAGTTACATTCCACTCGATGAACCAATTGATTTACTGAATGTGGCTTTTGCTTCTAATACAGAGAGTAACAATAAAGCAACAAATAAGAAAGGAAAGCAACTAAAAGGGTAAAAGATTTCCATTTAATCTCTTTTTATTCAAGGAAAGCAACTCTTTACATTTAAGAGATTTTGTTATATTAAAACCCAGCACAGAGATACATTTTTTATAGTCACAGTATCACAAATTTATTCTGCTTTTTTATGTAGATAATTCTTTCTCTCTCTGCTCCAAAATTACACAATTTCAATTGCATTTTAAGAAAAATGCCACAATAGTGCTTTTTTTTTCTCCCAACTTTGAAATAATTTTTAACTCCTTGTGTTAATAATTATCTGCACTTTTGTTATATTTTTCTATATGTTGATTACTGCAGATAACTATTGATTCATTATCATATATGTATATATGCTCAGAATAAGAATCTTGGATTTACAGTACCTTAGAATTGTTTACATTTTGTGACCATCAAACAAAAAAATCTCATTAGTCTGTTATGAAAATGATTTTTTAATTAAGCTTGTAAATTACAAAAGCTCTTTATTATTTAATACATGATAACATGCATTCAACTTACAGAAAATAATTGTTTTTAAGGGTTTGTCATATTTAAGTTTACAATGACATCATTATGTTAATTACTTTTGCAGCACAAGCCTGAATAAAATCAGAGACAATTGTTGTAGTAAATATTCATACATTAACTACCATTGATTTTATTTGAGCATTTAGAATGTCCTTATCAGTTTGTAAATAATGTGTATATTTAAATTTGATTTAGTTGAGTTAATAATTGTAATGAAATTTCAGTACTGGTCAACAAACAAAAGAAACCAAAACTTCTCCATTTTCTGTTCCTGACCGTCTCACTGGTTATGCTGCTCTCAAAGAACTGAATCCTAACAGAAGATGGAATTTCATTGAAGTAAGACCCTTCTTATTGCGTCTTCAACTTATTTTGACTAAGTTACACATGAGGGGAGCAGAAAAGTTCTTGACCTAACAAAAAATAGGGATGCTTTTTTTTTATGTTAAAGAAACTTGAGAAATGATGTACCAAATGTGTTGAACATGAACAAATAAGATGAATATATGAAATAGCATGTATGTTCCATGGCTCTTGCTCATTCCTTTCTTTGTTGGGACAAGGACTTTTTGCTATCCCTCATACATAAAATTATATATATATATATATATTCTGTAAAATAGGTGAGCCCAGAAAGTTAAATTTTGACAAATAAATACCTAACACTTATTTTGAAATCCTAGCATTTATCAGAGATTATTCAAGTATATTTATAATTTTACAATTGAAAATAGCTATTTGAATAAAAAGGTTCAATACTTTCTACTTAGTGTTTCAATTTATCTACAATATATAAATTTCAAATCTGACTTGTCCAACAAGGTAGTTATCAGTGAAAGCTTTTTTTCTGTTTTACTAGATCAATAACAATCATTCATTTCTCTTTTTTTTATTTAGTCCAGGTTAAAAGTGTGGTAAGGGTAACCTAAGCCAAGCTTTTTTTAGACCTTATTTTTCTAATACAAGTATCACTGGAAAATGTTTACCAAAATTGCTTTTAACTGGAAATCTATAAAAAAATTTTTTCAATACTGTATTTTTGTTTTTTTAATATTTCCAGGTAAATATTACTTTGAATGAGTTGCAACAGACAAGGTAATTTTTTTCTTTATATCTATCTCACTTGATTAGAAATTATTTCTTAATTCTTTTTTTAACTTGTCTTGATATCAGTTACTATATATCACTTCTATTCTAACGAAAAATTTATGTAATCTGGTACTGCTTCATATTTTATATGAAATTTCTATGGGACTCTACATGAAAAAAAAAAAAAATGATTTAAATTGCTTTGTAAATCACCTTTTTTTTTTCTCCTCCAACTGTCTTCTTTCGGAGGGCTAATATCTCTAGCAAGGTGATTATTATTACACATGACTTTTACTTAACAATAAGACCCAAAGATGTGCATCACTCAAACTCATAAGCAAAATAGATTTATATATTTTTTCATATGAAGCATAGAATTATAACATTTGTTTTACTATAGTTATTTGATGATTAAATTTTCAGGAATATAAAGATATTCTAAGGTTATTAGATAAATTCTTATAAAGTTAATTAAAATGAAATTTTTTCTTGGAAGAGCTTAAAAAAAACCTCAGTTAATATTTTTTCCCACCCAGCCATATTCAGTGTAAGGTATAAATCGTATTCCAAGCACTAACAAATGAATTCTGTTATTGATTATCACTTGTATTTTACAGAACAAATCAAGTAGCTGACCTGCTATATCCTCTGTGTACAGTTCTTGATGACAGCATTGGTTGTGCTGTGTGGTTTGCTGCTCGAGGCCAGGGAATTCTTGGAAATGGTCCCCATAAAGGACATAATTACTGCAGTCATGCAAAGGTAACTTCAAATTTTCATTGTTTTGGGGATTTTATGAATTAATATCCATTGAACATCCAACCAATTGGTTTCTAAAATGAATGTGTTAATAATCCAGCAGCTACTTTTCTAGAATAATGTCTGACTCTGGGCTGTGAATGTAAAAGATTGTGTTTTGCTGATATTTAACTATTTTCAGCTATGAAGTAGGCTAAAATTTGAAGTCTTAATTCTTTTTTTAACTTGTCTTGATATCAGTTACTATATATCACTTCTATTCTAAAAAAAATTTGTAACTTGTTTCCCTACAAAATGGCAATGTAATTGTTAAAATATCCATTGAAATTATGCACTGTTCTGTCTCATAGTATGCTTGAAAAAAAAACAAAAAAAAATCAACTATTTTGTATCATTACAGGTGGTTCTCTGTGGAATGGGAGCAGATGAATTATTTGCTGGATATTCAAGGCACAGAGTTTGTTTCAGGTGAACACTTTACTGTGCAACAGAAATTTTGCCCCTCCCAGCAATAACAAATACTTCAACTCTTCTGTCTATCCTATAAAACTCAATACACTTTTATAAAGAAAAAGTTATATAATAAATAGAATTCTCTTAAATGTGATGCTAATGTTGGGTCCTCTGAACTGTGCAAGAATATGCCCCTTCATTTAAAATAAGAGTGAATCATAAAAGCCTGTTTTTTTTTTTGTTTTGTTTTCATGATTTTCCAGCAAAGGAGGCTGGGAAGGCCTTATTGATGAAATGCAATTGGAAATAAATCGAATCTCTTCTCGCAACCTTGGACGTGATGATCGGTAAGTGAATATTACTTTTCTTTCAGTTTAGAGAAAGATGTAAAAGGATAATTCTCTCAATATATCTGCCATCATGCCTGAAAATTATTAGTGGATTTATTAATAGCACTAGTTTAAAAGACAATTAAAAAAATGTTTATAATTCTTTTTCTAGATTAACTGTTAAATTATATCTTAACAGAATTATATCAGATCATGGCAGAGAAGCAAGGTTCCCTTATCTGGATGAGAAAGTAACAAGATTCATGGCACAACTTCCAGTATATGTTAAGGTAAGATATAGGAATTTAAACAATTTTCATATTTTTCCTATCTTACATCCTATTTCGTTAGTGAATAGACTATAATTTCTGTTCTTCTTTCAGACCGATCTATCACTAACACGTGGATTAGGAGAAAAGTTATTGCTTCGTCTCTGTGCTCTCTCTCTGGGTCTCCCAACTACAGCTATCCAACCCAAGAGAGCCATCCAATTTGGTTCAAGGATTGCCAAATTAGAAAACTCCAAGGAGAAGGCTAATGATGTATGTACGAGACTAAGTATAAAATGATATCTAAAAAAAAAAAAAAAATATATATATATATATATATATATATATATATATATATACATCCTCAAGAAGACTTACTAATTTTTTTTATACTGTCTGAAAGCAGAAGGGGGGAACTTGCCTTTAAATTCCAAGTCAGTTCCTGTCTCTTATGAGTGAACAAAATATTTTCCTTTTATTCAAAGTTTAAAAATCAATTAACTATCAATGATAAATATTAGATCTCAAACCTTATAAGCAAACATCAATCAGGTAAATTTATTTACCTATTACTGTAAAGCAATCATAAATATTTAGACAGCACCAAACATATGCTAGTCTCTTGTGTACTTTTCAGTTCTAACTGAAATGCAGAAGACAAAGATTTTTCATTAAGTCAAATATTTGTTCAATGACATCACATGTACTCAAAGCTAGCCATTTATGCTTAAAATGTGCTTTACTAAAATGATATCACTCATAAGAGTATCAAAACAAATGTTCTTTATTACCAAATAACCTACTAAAAGCTTTCCAAATCTTTTTCATGATACATCAAGTTTTGTTAACCAAGTCAAAATGTAAAGTTTAGTGTGTCATCAATAATCTCTAAAGTGTTTGGAAAGCTCTGGCCTAAACTTTACAAGTTGACCAACTTTGAAATTTCATTTAATGACAAAACATGGATTTCATGAATATTATTTTCAAAGGACACATTTTAGTTTATAGGTTTGTTATAAAGCATATACTAGGAAAAGGAAGCCCAGACCTTGATGAGAAATTTATAGACAGTATGTGAAGTAATTAGTTGAATTATCAAGAAAATAGCACATGTAAATTTCAAAAAGTGAAATGGAATGCATAGATTGAGTATGAAGTAACTTCAAACTGACCTTGATTTTTTTTTGTTCAACATACAAGTAGATTTGTAAGAATTTACATATTGTTTTGCTCAGAAAGTTCCCTAAAGCAAATTTATTTATCACTGCTTAAAAATTGTATATCTAGAATGTTTGCCTGCCAGAAATGTGGACTCATCAACCCTTGATTTTTCTAAATACACTTGTTAGATCTTACAAATTAAGATAAAGAATGATGAGGGAATGCTCATTTTCTTCATTATATTTCAGGTTTGAGCATTATGAATAAAACAGGAAAAAAATTTTTTTTCCCTAACCAGTAGACACTTGTGATATAATCATTGTTCCTCACAGTAATGAAATCTTTACATATGTAAACATTAAGCATAGAATGTAGGCCTTTTTTTTGTTTTATTTTGTTTTTTTAAATAAAATAACACATCAAACCTTTACAGATTTATTAGTTTTCTTCATCGGAGTTGATTTTGGTTTTATATTTCAATGACTGAAGAATCCACCGGTCAGAATAGGAAAATGTAACCAAAAAGGAATATATCACTTACTCACACAAAGAGTAAGTTAAGGCTTGTTTTATAACAGAAGCCTATTATCAGCCACTGTATAATTAACTTAGTTAAGAGCTAAAAGTTCTGTGAATATAAATATATGTAAAGATAGAATATAGTAAATGAAGTTTTTATTTATTTTCATAACAACATACTTATCAAGTCAATACATAATTTCAAGTGTTTAGTTTGTTTTTAGTGAAAAAGCACTTTTGCACTTAGTTGATAAATTATTTAGTTAGAACACAAATTCAATTATATTGAGTTGACTATGAACATTAAACACATAAAAATTGGGGAATAAAAAGGAGTGGTCAAGTAGGGGTGAAGAAATTGAGATCAACTCACATTTTTAATATACTTCACATCAACAGGTGTTAATTTAGCCTAAAAGTCAAAATCAACACCTGCTGATGTTGATTTTTTTCAGGCTTGCAATATGGAGAAGGGTAATAAAGAAAAAAAAATTTTTATGGGGCAGTGGGATATGTAAATAATAAGTTGCTTGCATCCAACTTTTTCCTAGCCAGTGTTATGGCAGCAAAGGAGGAGGCAGCACACAAATATAGAGATCATATGTAGCAATCTCAGCACAGGCCACTCTGTAAGTCAAAACCATTGTTATATAATATGTAGTAGGCAGAGATTAAATATAAGTATGTAGGCAAAACAAATTTTTTAGTCTTTAGATTTTTTTTTTCTTTCAGTTTGAATAAAAATGTACTTATATCTTCTCCCCTCAAAGTTTCAACATAATGGTGAGAGCAGCAGACAAATTCAAGCTTTTGCATTTTTAGTTATTAGATAGAACATTTAATAAATTTCCCCACAGGCAACCTGTTCTTTTTCTGTGAATAATTAAATTCAAAATGTTTGGCATTAAAATATTAAATTTAACAAAAAAAA
This sequence comes from Sepioteuthis lessoniana, assembly GCA_963585895.1. NCBI lineage: Eukaryota > Metazoa > Mollusca > Cephalopoda > Myopsida > Loliginidae > Sepioteuthis > Sepioteuthis lessoniana. The sequence goes on from OY757907.1 coordinate 82,736,011, forward strand.
AATCTTTAATCCAAACAAAGTTTCAAATTTTGGGAAAAAATAAATGTAATCACGGACAAGAATAGGATTATAGACAAAAATACAGAATGACATTTGAAACAAATACAACTGAATGCAAATCAAAGTTTGGAAAAACAAAACTAAAACCAATATTTTTGGTGGGGAGGAGATTTTTTTTTTAATCCTGGATATGGGGAAGACAAATTTTCTCACCATCAAACATTCAAAATTTGCTGAAACCTCGGTGATAATCCTATTGGATAGTAGTAGGATTTTGGGTGTCCCAGTGCAATAACTATGCTTCCTTCTTTTATCAAGGAATGAGAAATTACTGAACATTATGGACTTAGCAAAATAAACCAAATCACCCACTCTAGAAAATTCAACTATCCAATATCAGATTCATTGTCACTGAAACAAGCAAAGAATATATAATGAAACAGGCCAAAATAACAAACAGACCACTGCTGATATCTAGCAGTCAGCTTTAAAATTATGTTTTATCAAGTCAAATGAGTTCATGGTATTTTAAAAATGAGGCATTTACAAATATTGTTACCCTCATCATAAAATTTTGACAAATAATTCCTTATTTCAGTTAACAGAACAAAGCTAAAAATTACCTTCCCAGCAACTTAAGGGGGTGGGGGAGATAAAAACCTTATACAAATACAAAATATGAGATTTCATAAATTGCTTTCTTCATTTGATATTTTCTGAAATTTCCTGTAACATAATTCAAAGATTATACAATTTTTATTTAAAAGTATTTATGTCAGCTGAGTTCCATGTCAATTAGTAGTGGCTTTTATCACTTAAAGTTTAAGACAAGAATACAAAGCAAATATCATACAATCTATAATTTGAAGCTCTACTTTATCACCAAGAAAATAAAATATTTTAAGAAATAAAATTTTAAAAAAAGATGACCAAAATAATTAAATATGAAAACTCCTATTGCTCTTGTGGCTCAATTATTTGGGTGGGGGATGAAGCTGCAAGGGTGTTTAGAAAAGTAAGGTAAATAATGAGAACAGGCATTTTAGTCTACTAAAAGGAAGAAAACTTGAATCCTCAAACATATCAAGAAAATATTTTCCTCCATCATCAAATATCAAACAAATATTTTGAAAGGAAAACAAAGGCAGCATCATGATTGTAAGCAGAAAGAGCAAGGGAGAAAATAAAATTTAGATTTTTTTTTTTAACTCATTTTTTGAACAAAAAAAAAATCTTAAAACTCTTTTCTTCAAAACAAAAAAACTTGAAAAAATTAAAATTTGAAACAAGTATTTGATGTTCGTTTTTTTTTTGTTGTTTTTTTTTAAATGTCAATATGCAGTTACTGGAAAAGCACATTTCACATCCTGGTAACTGTTGCCATGTAGAAAAAAAAATTAAACAAGACAAACAGTTCAATCAGATTCTGCAGTTGGCCATTGTAGTTTGTCCATTTTTTTAATTTTTTAAAAATTTGTAATTCTTTAAAATGTCAATTACAAAACGGCACTTCCAAATTTAAGAGGTAAGTAAATGAAATTACGGTTGAGTTGGTAGGCAATCCAAGATAGACGTGGTGACAGCTACAAACATTGGTTAGTGTTATTGCTACCACAGTGACAAAGAGCCAAGTAATCACAATTGGTAGAGATAGACAAAACAGGATTCTTTGATTGGGAGTATCAGCAAGAAATTATAGTCCCAGATAATGCATTGTGGGTAGCCAGATATTTGCCAGAAATTTTACATAACAGAATTTTATATCCAATATAAAAAATAATCTATTTCAAATATTACCATATTGCAGAAAACATCTTCATACTTTTATGACATTCTTAGGCCAGTCAACATTGTATGAAATAAATAGCATTCATATGTTAAGAGTGAAAACTGATTTCAAAACATTTTACAAAGACGGTTATTTTAGTTTATAACAGCTTTTAATATCACCTTCACAACGGCTTTTATGTATTATAAATGTATCATGAAGCCTGCTTTATAAATCAGCATAGTTTTTTTGAGTGGCTACAAAAGTTGAACTTTGTTGCTATTATTTAATCTTGGACTGCACATTTATTTTGTTTTATATAATGTCAAAAGCCCATGAATATCATAAGAATTACAAAATTTCATTTTCACAATGTGGTAACATTTAAACACTGATAAAAAGTGTTAACATGATTTACTTTTTTTTACTTGGAAATCTGTTTGATCAAGTAAGAGGGTATATATATATATATATATATACATACACACACACCTCTGAGCCTTTCCTCTAAGTGACATTCCTGTGTAAACTGGAAATAGTGTGCATGCTGTGTGTATCTTATGTTTAAATTTTTAAAAATCCCAAGTGTCTGTGCATAAAGTGAAACTTGTGACTAGTTGCAAGTAGATTCACATATACACAAGTGTAAATGACACAATAATATATTGATGCATATGTGTAGATTTACTGATAAATGCCTTTTCTTTTTTAGCAATCAAACGTGGTGTTACTGGGGGTACGTCTGCATAAATCTGTATGCAAACAAACCAATTAATGTTTGTTTATAACTTTTGTATGGTAGTATGTATATGCCATATATATATATTTGCATGTACATACCGTCTCTCTCTCTCACACGCATGAGTATATCAAACTCTCCAGCTTACTGTAGGTGATAAACACAGTTGCAAACAACAAAAATGAGCTCCCATATTAGAACAGACCAGTTGTCATTGATTTATAGTCACCAGAGTTTTGTCAAGTTTAAGGCTTGTCACGTTTTACCAACTTGTTTACAGCTCCAAGTTGTCAAAGCTGACCAGCTACCACAGTCACGGTAACCTTGAGATGGCCAGCTTAGCAAGCTGGCTGATACTGTTCCCATAGCAATATCTAATCAAACATCGTCATGACTGCTTACAGGAACTAAATGTAAACCGGCGCACTTTGCCCTTTCGTTTCTTCTTGGAGCCCTTACCAACACTTTCCTTCACTACTTCCTCCTTCTCTGGGACCTCTGTAAATAAATTTTTAAAAAAATGGTCATCAATCCAAGATAAATACAAATTTAAATCATTTATATACATACTTATATTACTTGACACTTATTTTGCATTAAATGATTGTTTTTCGTTGTAATTGCATTTGTATAACCTCCCTCTGTGAATAAATTCTACTTGAATTTCTATCTTAAAAGCAAAGAGATATTTTACAGAGCAGACTTGCTAATGTAATATTTTAATATGAACTGTTCACACAATGCTAGTTCAGTCTAAAAGTTATTCATATACAGTAGCATCCAAAACTAAGGGACAAAATTTTAAAACCTAATATTTGTTAGAAATAACAACTGTGAAAAGCTGAAATTTTGACAACTGGTAGTCGTTATCATCCATAATAACATACTAAAATTTGAATCATTTGCAAAGGATAGAAAAAGAATTATAACAATTATTTATTTATTTTCAAAATAGGATCATCCAAAAGTAAGGGACAAAATTGAGAAAAACAATGTAAACAGTATGCTATATTCAAATTTTTTTATTTCCTCTAAAGAATAAGTCTTACTTAGTCATTTGTAAACGTTGCATCAGCCGGCACCATGGTGAAGCGCCAAAAACTTGATTACTCTGTGAGACAAGCTATTGTGAAGCTACACAAGGAAAAGCAAACCATTAGAGAGATTTCAGAGAAAGTGAAACGTTCCAAGAGTGTTGTAGGCAGGGTTGTTAAATCCTACAATGATACTGGCAAAATAGTTAGTGCTTTTAAAACCGGCAGACCCCGCAAAACTTAGGCAAGAGAAGATCGAATAATGCAGCGTATGTCATTAAAGGACCATTTTAAGTATTGCACAGAAATTAAAAGGGTTATGAATAGTACCTCATGTGTTAATGTGTCAAGACAGACTGTTTCTAGATGACTGCAAGAAATAGGGCTGTTTAATCGAACCCCAAGGAAGAAACCACTTGTTAGTTCGAAGAATAAGAAGAGATTAGAGTTTGCAAACAGGTATGTAATTGGACATATGAAAATTGGGCAAAAGTATTTTTCAGTGATGAAAGCAAGTTTAATTTATTTGGAAATGATGGAAAAAACAATATAAAGAGACGTATTGGTGAAAGATTAAGTGCAAAGTGTACTAAGAAAACTGTCAAGTTTGGGGATGGAAGTGTCATGGTATTTGGAATGTTTTCTAGCCAAGGTACAATGCCTCTTGTCCGGTTACAAACTTGTATAAACGCACAGATCTATAAAAACATAGTTCAAGATCATGTTGTGCCAATCATACAGAATTCAGGTTTCGATAGGGCTACCTTTATGCAAGATAATGCCCCATGTCACAAGGCAAAGGTGGTAATGAGTTACTTTAGCGAGCAAGATTTCGAAATTATGGATTGGCCACCGCAAAGTCCTGACTTAAATCCAATAGAAAATCTTTGGAAGACCTTAGGAGTGAAAGTTATGGAAAGAAATCCCACTAACATGGAGGATTTGTGGGTGAAGCTTCAAGAAGAATGGTCTAAAATTAGTATCAAGGATTGTCAAGAACTGATTCGTTCTTGTAGTCGAAGATGTGCAGCTGTCATTGAGAGCAAGGGCTCATTTACTAAATATTGTTTGTACATGTATTTTTATTGTTTTTTGGCTGTTTACATTGTTTTTCTCAATTATGTCCCTTACTTTTGGACATTCCAAATTGGAAAATAAATAATTGTTATAATTCTTTTTCTATCCTTTGCAAATGATTCAAATTTTAGTATGTTATTATGGATGATAATGATTACCAGTTGTCAAAATTTCAGCTTTTCACAGTTGTTATTTCTAACAAATATTAGGTTTTAAAATTTTGTCCCTCAGGTTCTGGATGCTACTGTATTTTCATAGTCCAGTCCAAGGACCCCAAAGCTTAATTCAGGAGAATCCAGGCCAAACTCTTAAAAGGACAGGAAAAAAATTAACAGCTAAAGGTAACAATCATAATTTATTGATGAGAAATCAGGATTAAATTGAAGAGGTCGACAGAAAGAGCACATCAGACAAGTGATGATTTAAGAGTCACAAATGCAGCATATATCTTGGCATTTTAGAGAACAGCTGTTCAGTGGGATGTAGTTTCAGACATGCTCATTACTTATAGAGTGTCAGTGGTCATCCAGATGGAAGCATATGGTTCTTATAGAAATCAAAAATGTGGCAAGTAAGAAATTTGAACTTCAGATCTTCTGAACACAGAAGATCAATGAGTTCCATCTGCAGTTAAAATAGTACTTTTCCACAGTAAACATCAAAAAGTAAAGAGAAAATTTAAAAAGTTGAGTGACAGGCCTTGAGGGCTACATGAGCAGGTATGGAGTCCCTTATATATACACACACACAGTATAAATTAAGTCTAAGAATAGACTTAAAAGGAACAATCCATACAGAATATATGATATTAATATATTCTAATATAGTGATCAATGCATGGCTTTTAGCGTATAAGAATATATATAATATATAAATATATATTTTTTAAATCACATGAAGAGCAATTATATTATTACTATCAAATAAAATTCAACAGATGTATTCCCTTATAAATTTATTTTAACACCCTCTTTTATGAGGATGTATCTTCAGATGGTAAAACAATTTTTCATGGAGTTTTTACCATTATAACAGGGAATACATTAAGTTAGATATTTAAGGGAATTATAATCCAATATTTAAAAGGAAAAAATATATACCTTAAAAAGTATACTTTAATAAAATATGGTTTCCTTTCTGCAAACTTTCCAATATTAGTATAGGAAAATATTTTTTAGATTTAACTGATAAGCATTTCAAGAAAGATAATCCTTTAAGCAAAAATTTTCAATAGAAACACAATAAAAATTAGTTATTCATGCACTAACAATATTTCTAAAATAATCTATAACCACAACAGCAAGTTAATAGATGATTTAAATTTGAAAAATAAGGATATACAGTACATGGTAATTGTAGAATTAAAGAAGAATGCCCCTTGAATGGAAATTGTAACTTAGAGAATGTAGTTTACCAGGCCATAATTTTCATTCAAGAAAGTAATTTTAATGATAAAATATACATAGGGATCTCATCATTGAAATGGAAATTCAGGTATTACAATCACAGACAATCTTTGAATAACCCTTTACTTAGGAAGCAAGCTGCTTTATCTAAATATTATTGGAAGCTAAAAACCAAGGAGTGACCCCAGTAATACATTAGAAAATAATTAAAACATCCTCCTTGACAAGTAGTTTACATTGTAGATACAATTAATGCCTAAATGAAAAATTTTGAAATATAAAGATACTAAAAATTTATTCAATAAGAGATGTGAACTTATATTTAAATGTACACATAAAAATAAATTTAAACTATGGCATAAATATTAAATTTACACTTTAACCTAGTCGAATATATGGATAAATACTGGTTATAATAGTGACAATTAATTATATATACAGTGACACAAATAAGTATTGGATACATGTTATTTTCAGTTATAACTCTAGTTTATGCTCGCCATTTTGCCTGATATTTGGTAAGCAATATCTTGTAAAGTTGTTTTAGTTGTATGTGGAAGGAAAATTAAAAACTCATGGTTGAATCCATTTTTTTTTATCAAAGTTCAAAATTACCCTATGCAACAGTACTGGAGACATCAATTTAATATTTTGTTGCATAGCCTCTGTTTTGTTTCACTGCTTCCAGTCACTTTCTATAGTTGGACACAAGTTTTCCACACTGATCCAGCATTACTTTACCACATTCTTCCTAGCATAAATCCTCTAATTGACTGATATTTCGTGGATTCTGCTTATGCACTTTAACCTTCAAAGTATTCCACAAATTATCAATTGGATTCAAGTCAAGAGACAGACTTGGCCAAAATGCACATCAAAGAGTCAGATGATTAGTAGCACTATCTTGTAAAAAACTGTGTGCTTCTCTGATTGGTCAGAGATAACATGCCAATACTATCAAAAATTTGAATATTTAAAGTCTTTTAAAATACAAATTTTCGATTGGAAATTTGAAAAAGTGTCATGTATCCAATACTTTTGCATCGGGTAATTTTGAACTTTGATAAAAAAAAATGGATTCAACCATAAGTTTTTAATTTTTCTTCCCCATACAACTAAAACAACTTTATGAGATATTACTTACCAAATATCAGGCAAAATGGTGAACATAAACTAGTTATAACAAAAAATAACATTTATCCAATACTTATGCGTGTCACTGTAGATATATTTATGACTATCAATAATAATTTTTTTCTTAATATAGTTGATTTAAAAATTACATATAAACTCATACAATAACATTAGAAAAAACTTGTTAATTGATGGTACCTTAATGAATTAAATAATTTTGAAATAAAGTTTAAATCAAAAATTAAAATTTTAAGTTATCTCCCTTGTACCAACAAGGGGGATAACGATCCATATTTTTATTATTTACTAATTTTATTAATATATAAAGTAAAGTTGGCAACCTTAGTCAAAGGTGACCCGAAAGCTCCCTTTTCAATAGCTACTACACAGAGGTGTAGGGGAGAGCGCTACTCCTTTCCCTGAATTGTTCCACTTTAACCTTGATACATACCTAATATTGCTGAGTGTTAAGCAAGGAGGTATCAACTACCATTTTTAAAGTCTTTGGTATGACGTGACCTGGGATTGAACCCAAGTCTCCCGGACCATATGCGAACACTCTACCCACAAGAACAATGAGTTGGTGATATATAAACAGTCATATTATTATCTGAAATTTATATCTTTATACAAACGATTCTGATATTAACTAATTAATTTGATGGCTATGAAATTTGATAATATCTGATGACTTTCCGAAATAAAATAAATGTAACTATAGTCATTAATGTGTTTAGTTATATAATCGGCACTATAAACATATACATTTTTTTTTAAACTTTCAAATAATTGATTAAATTAGGACAATATTGAAATTAAGATTTTAAAAAATTAGGTTCTAATAATTGGTTTTATATATATATATATATATATATATATATATATATATATATATATAAAATATTAATTAATCAAAAAAATTTTTATATGTGAACTTTGGCTTATCAATATGATTTTTTGGGTACAAGACCAGTTTATAATGCGGTAATTTCTATTTAACAATCTATTGGATTAATATTCTATTAAAGTATATCTTTTTTTTTCTTTCAAATATTGGATTATAATTCCCTTAAAGATCTAACTTAATATATAATGTATTCCCTGGTATAACTGTAAAAACTCCATAGAAAATTGTTTAACTAGCTGAAGATACATTCTCATAAAAGAGGGTGTTGATGTTGGTTGAGTTTTATGGCATATCAACCATTGTGGGTTATTTAATGCCAAATCCATTTTCATGCAAATAGTTCTATTTCAAACAATTCAGTTTAGAATAAATACACAGTTTAAATGTAAGTTCAGTTTAATAGTGAAAAACAATTCTATTTCAAGCTATTCAGTTTAGTCAAGCAGTTATAATTAAGCTAATTCAGTTTAGCACAGTTTTTGTTTACACACACTTAAATGTCAAAACAGTTCTATTAAACAAACAGTTTAGTGTAAGTACAGTTTCAATGTCAAAAACCAGTTCCATTTCAAATAATTCAGTATAGAATATGCATGCAGTTTAAATGTAAGTACAGTTTAATCGTCAAAAACATTTCTATTTCAAACAATTCAGTTTAGCATAAGTATGCTGTTAGTTCTGTTTAACCTATAGATAGGGCCCTATCAGGTGCTACCACACCGGACCAGAGTGGACCCGGGAGCAATGGCAGTGAAGGGGCGCTCCACATTCCCCAAAGCCCCAGCATCACTGGAACCTCACCATCAGATTTGGGGGGTCTTATCCCTCTGCAGTCGATGTATTCTACAGCCCCAGCCGACTGGGCAAAAGAGGGTATTGAAATAAATTCATAATGGATTACATCTGTTGAACTTTACTTTACTGATTATATATATATATATATATATATATATATATATATATATATATATATATATATATTCCAAAAATTAACTTTATAACTTATAATTTCTAATGTATATTGAAAATTGGTTTGGTTTGGTTTGTTGGGTTTTATGGCATATCAACCTTTGTAGGTTATTTAATGCCAAATCCATTTTTATGTAAATAATCTGTTTTATTTAAACCAATTCAGTTTAGCATAAGTACACAGTTTAATGGTCAAAAACATTTCCATTTCTAACTATTCAAGCAGTTGTATGTAACAATTCGGTTAAGTGTAAATAGTTTTAATGTCGAAAAACAGTTCTATTTGAAATAATTCAGTTAAGCATAAGCACGCAGTTTAAATGTAAGTACGGTTTAATTGTAAAAGTCATTTCTATTTCAAACTATTCAGTTTTACTCAAACAATTCATTTTAGCATAAGTATGCTGTTAATTCTATTTAACCCATAGATAGGACCCTTATCAGGTGCTACCACTCCGGGCCAGAGTGGACCAGGGAGCAATGGCAATGAAGGGATACTCTGCATTCCCTAAAGCTCCAGCATTGCTGGAACCTCACAATCAGATTGTTTAGTGTCATATCCAGGACACTCGTTAGGGGGAGGGGGTCTTACCCCTCTGCAGAGGTGCAGTCAGTGTATTCTACAACCCCAGTAGCACCAACTCGTTAAACATTGATAGTAATATATATTATTTAGTAACCTTCTAAATCTTATAATGAAGAAATTCAGTTAAATCACAAACAGTATCATAAAACAAATTCCTTTGCTTACTTATAATTCTCCTAGCCTAATGAAACGAATCTTAATAAAAATTGGCATGTGGATTCTCTTGACCTCAAGGAGTGTTTTAATCAGGGCAGATGAAGTACCGAGAACATTTTGGCTTAAAAATTGATCAGGAACATCTAATTCATCCAGAAAGCAAATAAAATTAACATTCACAGGGGTGCTTTTCTCTTCCCAAAAAATATTCGGAGTAATTGAAATTTGAAGTCATTTTACTCTTGACAATGTATAAAAACAAAAAGTATAGACATCAAAATTATTATGATGCAGTAAAGTTGGTGACTTTAGTCGAGGGTTACCCGAAGACTCCCTTTTAAATAGCTACTACACTGAGGTGTAGGGGAGGGTACAACTCCATCCCCTGGATTGCTCCACTTTACCCTTGATCCGTACCTTATAATGCTGAGTGTTAAACAAGGAGGCATCAAGTACAATTTTTTGAGTCTTTGATATGACTTGACCTGTCTCCCGGACCATAGGCAAACACTCTATTCATTAGGCCAATGGTCTGGTCAAAACCTAAATATAAGCATTCTAAGACCCTCCAAATCATCTTATCTGACAAGACTCTTTAGAGACACTAATATTAAAAGTGAAGTTTAATGAGTTTATTGAGATCTGAATGCTAAAACTTAAATCAGGAGAAAAAAAAACAATTACCTTCAGCATCCAACATGACATCCCCTTCTTCTTCTTCCTCCTCTTCATCACTATTTGCATGTTCATTGTGCAAAACATCAAGATAAAGAAGGACAGTCATATTACGCAAGGTGTCACCATTTGAAGCAGGCGGCAATGACACACGCTCACATGAGCGAGGATGATTCTTCTGTACCCAACTGAAAAATAAGTAATTTACATCATCATAGAATATTCTGTAAGAATTATGAACAAGGTAAAATATATACATCCATCATTAAAAATGATTCTGCTACTAGGAGACTATTCTTTCATTTTAATTTTTTTTTTTTTACATTTAAAATATTATTTCAGAAATGTTTTTATATATATATATATATATATATATATATATATAACCAATTATCAGAACCTAATCTATCTTAATTCCAATATTGTCCTAATTTAAATTTAATCAATTATTTGAAATTTTTTTAAAATAAGAAATGTATATGTTTATATTTTTATTTTTCTAAAGATCTTTTTTTAAATGACAATTTGATTTCAGTTCTTCATTGTTTGATAGTGATAGAAAAATATATTCATTTATTTTCTTTTTTACTCAATAAAAATGTAACAATAAAAGAAGCTAAGAATTAAAAATGTGTCATTTTCAGGTGGAAAACCTTGCATATTAATTCAAATGAAAAGTATTCATTCATTTTATAAATAGTTTATTTCTTTTTTAAGTCAAAAATTAATATATTTTGTTCCAAGAAATATAAAAATATTCAATTTAAAAAAAATGTCTAAGTTATTGATAAACAATGCTTTCATTTTATTATTTTTTACCATCTAAAATTTAGGTAGGTACAATAAAAAGCTAAGAAATGAAAAATATTTTGTTTTACATTAAAAAAAAAAAAAAAGTACCCCTCGGTTTGAAATATTTTCATGATTTTTTTAAAATCCTTCAAGAAAATTATATATTTTTTCTTTTTTACAATTAGAACTATGTGGGGGTCCATAGGAGTACATCACATATGGCCGAGCAAAAGCAGGACGACCAGCTCGAACATACATACAGCAGCTATGTGAGGATACGGGATGTAGCCCTGAAGACCTGCCAGAGGCGATGAACAATAGGGAGAAGTGGCGAGTGAGGGCCAGGGATATCCGTGCTAGCGGCACAACATGATGATGACAATTAGAACTAAATTAAAAAAACAATTTTCAAAACAGCATTAAATTCAAATTTCACTTATGGAATCTGGAAACATGGCGAGTCTTAAAAAGAACTGAAGAGTAGCACATGCTTTTTTAACTAACTATGAATAACTATAAAGAGTTCCAAAAATTGATTGATTTTTAATTATTGAATTATATCATTTAATCAGTAAAAATCAAAAAATTTATTTTGTACTTATTATAAACATTAAAGTGTATGTGCAATGTTAATGCTCAGTGACATCTGAGTTATGTCAATACATACATACATACATACCAAAACAGATGCAACTCCTCTGTAATTAGATAATGTGAATTTTTTTTCACCTTATTTATAACCTAAAATGTTCTCATAATTATGTGAATTTTTTCCTTACTGTGTGCTGCATTAATATGACCTTGTACAAAAGCTGAATTAAATGAATCATTATGTGAAAAGGATGTGTTGTATGAAGATCAATTATCATGAAGTAACAGTAATTTATAGCAAACTTTCTTTTTACTTTATTACTACTACTACTATTATTGGTGGTGGTGGCATCCTTAAGTTTGATTTTGAAATATAATTTCATCACCAACCATTCCTCAGTTTTCTCTTTATAAATAAACATTTTAGGATTAGTAAAATTGTTCTAGACTTTCTAGTGGTGATCAGAAAGAGTAGTCTGCATCAAAAATGCATACATAAAAACAAGTTGGGTCTATTTTCTACATAGGTAGCAATTAGTCAAAGAACATATCTTACATGCAAATCCTATTAGTGCTACACTTACAAAATGTTCCAAATAAGTTCACAAATAAGTTCAAAGAGTAAAAGTCTATTCCATCCAACTGTTTTTTCTTTTGTCATATCTACTAAATTGTATAACAGGTTCAGTAAGTAAAGACCAGAATAATATGAAGATCTGTTATTATGATGCAGTAGAAGAAGACTTGAATATAACTTTTCTGAGACCCTCCAAATCATCTTACTAGACAAAACTCTAAATCACCAATATCATAAATGAAGTTCAAAGAGTATATTTAATTCTTCAGGTGTAAATACAAACATTTAAAACCAAGAGAAAAGAATATTTGTACTTGGAAGTGTCTGATTATGAGTGATTACCCAAAAAGAATATAGATCTTAAATTCTGGAAATTACATCATCTTACCAGTAGTAGCACCTATATATTGACAAACCTGCATTTGGAGACCTGGTTTTCCTCAAAAGAGATTATTTTCTCCTGCATGTTGGTATAATCCAACTTTAATCAGGCAGCTTAGCTATATTTAGGCCACTGTTAAATTTGTGGTATAAAAGTAAGATTACTTTATAAAGCAATTAACTAGCAATAAAGTGTAAGCTTCCAAACAAAAAGAAAATCATTACTTCAAGTAAAGTCAAGGAGTCCAACTCTTCAACTAAAACCAAATAGTCACCTATAGGTAAGAGTGAAATATGCCAAAGTTATTTTGAATCAATAAAATATCGACCTCCTTAAGATGAATCAAGAGATAATACTGAACTTGAAATCATATAGAACTGAATCAAAATCTATTAAAAGGGATGTTTAACCTTCAAAATTCAAACATTATCAATAAATACCAAATTGGTTAATTTGACAAATAATGCAAGAAGATAAACAAACATTCCTATTTCTAAGTGAGGAAAAAATTGATTTTACCTCACTTTCCCTACAATTAAAGAAATTCTATTGACTTCTTAATATTCTATAGAATAAAAGTCAAAATAGTTTTCTATAATGATGATATCCAAGTAGCTCAAAGCACTAACATTTTTTTAGATTATAGAATTGAAATCTGACTTGACTCCATATTTGTTTTTCTTCTACAAGCAGAAAAGGTGAACATTTAGCAGTTTTCTCTTGAGAAAAAAGGTTGTATGCCTAAACATTAAATTTCAGAAAAAGAAAGTGAAACTATAGATTTATACTTTCCCCAAATAGCTCAAAAGTACAACTTAGTTACATGTGCATAAACAGTAGTATGTACTGTAAAGCATACTTCTTTTTTTGAAGGAGTTATCTTCTGATCACAGAATCATTTCAGTAAAGACATGCTTGAGTCTACATAGAAATTAGATGCAAACAAATAGGCTTAACAATATAACTGGTCTTTACTTGCCAATAGTGATATGTACGATCACCATTCAGTAACTGTAAGAAACAGGTTTGATATTCTTCAGGAGGCATCTGAAAGATGTACTACAAATTACAAATATAAAAACTTTGTTATTACCCACCTAGAAGAAGCAGCTGAGTGCATACCAACCAAACCAAAAAACAAATGCAGTATTCCCTGGAAGTCAGAAACAGTTTGGGAAAAATAGGATAACTTGAAATAAGTATATTTACTTAACAGAAGAAATCCAACAAACACCAATGTGCAAAAACTTAACAAGCTCAGAAAGCACTAAAATACTGAAAAGAACAACTAAAATACATTCAAGGTCAAATCAATTAGATCAGAAATTCTATGGAAAATAAACAATCTTAATTACTGGAAACAGTAAAGTCAAGCTAATGGAAAGAAAATCACCTCAAAATCAAAACTAAAAGCTGTCAGCCAAGAAGAAAGACTTCAGAAGTGGAAAGAACACTTTAAGAATCTGCTTGGAAACCCTCCTGAAATCACAGACAAATCAACTGAAGAAATTATTCATGACAAACTAGCCATTAAACTAGGACACTTCAAAAAGGATGAATTTGACAGAGTTCTGAAAACAATTGAAAGCAGTCCATAACTTCTGAGATTCTGATGATTCACCAAATCATAGGAGTACATGCAAAAAATCTCTAGGCTACACTTGTTTGTAGATTTCATACACAGACTTCTAGCATATGGTTTTCCCAAAGAAATTATTACCACTAAAATCATGCCCTACAAAGACACAAAGGCAATGATTTGCTCACCTGATGGTGGCACCGATTTCTTTGACATTGTCACTGGAGTCTTGTAAAGAGATACATTGGCACCATTTTTATTCATAATCTGCTAAGATTATGTAGTAGAAAATATCAATAGATTTAATGAAAGAAAATAATTTCATGCTAAAAAAGTCAAGAAGCAGACAACATCCAGCAGAAACTATTACTAATGCAGAGTACACATGATCTAGCACTTCTTGTAAATACATCTACTCAAGTCAAATCTCTGCTGCATAGCTCAAGCAGGCAGCAAGAGGTATTAGTCACTATGTGAACTCAGATCAGAGTTCATGTGGTTTAATAAGAGAGTGCCATCCCCTCATATTAAACGGCAAACTTCTGAAATTAGTAGACCAATTCATATACCTCAATAGTAATATCTTATCTACTGAAAGTAATATCAACATACACATAGACAATGCATGGACTGCTACTGACAGGTTAATAACCGTATGAAAATCTGATCTGATAAAATAAAACTGGAATTCTTACATGCTGTAGCTTTGTCAGCACTACTGTATAATTGCACCACTGTAACAAAATACCTGAAGAAAAACCTTGTTGGGAACTACAAGGATACTGCATGCTGTTTTGAACAAATTCTGGAAGCAGCACCTTACAGAACAGCAGCTGTACAGTCACTTACCTTTCATATCACAAACCATCCAAGTAAGACAACCAAGACAAAGACAAACTTAGAAGTGACATTCTCCTATGGTTTCTTACACATAGACACACCAGTATTGGGTGTCCAGCAAAAACTTACTTTCATCAGTTATGTGTGGACACCAGACGCCGTCTAAAGGATTTACCAAGAACAATAACAAATAGGGACGGATGGCAAGAGAAAGTCAAAGGAATCTATGCTATAAGCACATTCTGATGATATCTTGAGAGGAATACCACATAGGCTTTTAGAAATTTAATTTTTTTTAACATTCATGGTTTTCAGCTACAAGTTAAAACTGACAACTGGATAATAGGTGGGCTTAAAAAATTCAAGAACTAAATCTAACATTTATCTTTCTGCATGCATGTAAAAGTTTTTACTTACCTATGCTTCCTAATTTGTTGAATGGATAATCTACGGTCAGGATCATATTCTAGCATACCTTGAAAGAAGGAAAAACAAAGAAGGAAGTCATGATTACATAAATTAAATCTATTTCCAAGTAGTAAACATATCTATGTAAGATCAAAGACATATTGTGATAACAATGAAAAGATATTTTATAACAATGTAGAATGCAAAATATTATGAGACAAGGGAAATTAACTATTACAAACGATATCAAAAGTAATGCTGTATATGTGGTGAAATTGGAAGAAGATCCTCTACTATTAGCTCTTTCTGGAGAACCAAATGATTGATTCTTAAAAGCAGTGCTTTCAATTTGAACAACTGAAGATGCCAATCAATGAAAAGCATTGAGAATTAGTTAAAATAATATTCCATCAGGATAATATCAGGCCACATTTCTTAGGTGATTATCAGAACTTGACTGCATCAGATATTGCACCTTCAAATTAGTTCAAGTTTTCAGTTCCCTGTAAGATGACAAAAAGCACCAAGAGCAATTTTTTAAAAATCCCAATAGGATGGAATTAAGAAGCTGGCAGAAGATAATGAAATAAAATAGTAAATATACTGTTCAATGTTTTTTGTTACACTTAACAAACCAAAAAAATTTGTATGTTACCCAATACAATGTTTCTTTTTCCCTTAAAAAGAAAATTATTTTCAATAAACAATTGCAATGAAAGAAGAATATATTTGAAAAAGCTCATGGATTACTTACCATTTATTAAGTCTGCTAAGCTAGAACAAATTGTATCTGGTATCACATATTTTCCTTTCCCAATATTTTCAAATAGCTTATATATATTGTCTCCTTCAAAAGGGTACAACCCTGTCGTAATATTATACCTGGAAGATATAAAAACAGCAGACATTTATATAAGATTATTTTTCATTCCACATACAAATTACATTGATCAATTTATTAGATAAAGATATGTAAACAATTTATGAAATGTAAAACTAACCAAAAAATAACTGAAAATTGATTTAAAAAAATTTTTTTTTTAAATATCATTGATTTTAGAAGACTAAGACAAACGAGTATGATTTACAATTTTATGTTTGTACAAATAACAATATAACATAATAGTAGTTTATTATATAAATTCTACATTACTTATGCTAGATTTTCATTCTGCTTACAGTGTAAAGACACTTTCTTGGATAGTATCTCATGATATTCATACAAAAAGGGAAATGCAAAGTAAAATGGTAATTATATAAAGGTTCAAAAATCACATACAAAGTCACTCCAGCTGACCAGACATCCACCTTGAAGCCAGCATAGCTCTCCAGTCCATTGGCAATTTCAGGCGGCTGGAAGGCAGGAGATCCTTGGCTTGCATGGCACGTGTCATCTTCAGCAAATAGACCAACAGCCTTAAAGACAAAAAAAAAATCCAACGGCATCAACAAAAAACAAAAATTACAATTTACTTTTGATTTAATATAAACACTTTTTTACATTCTTATTTTTTTTTTTAAGTGAGAAAATAATTTCTTAAACTAAAGAGACAAGTGGTTTAGTGTTAAAATCAGGTAGGGAAATTTAACTACCTCAGCAACACCCAAGTCAGAAATTTTAAGTGTCTCATCTGTAGTAAGCAACAAGTTGCCTGGTTTGATATCTTTATGAGCAATGCGTTGACTGTGGAGGTACTCAAGGCCATCAATCAACTGGTTGAAGTATCTGTAGAAACAAAAGAGAACACTAGTAAGTATGAAACAATGTTACTATTTTTTAAAAGGTTAGCAAAAAATCTGTAGCAAAGAAAATAGAATTGTCCACAAAGCGAAGCCAAATTAAGTATACATTTCTTTTATTTCAGTCATTTAATAAGAATTCAAGTATTCTAATGCCTGTTTTGAAGTACAATTTGAACAAACAGTTTTTAATATTGGTGGGACTTTCAGTTTCCTCCATAACCATTGGTGATATAAAATCAAAAGAAAATAAGGAAATATATACAGTCCTTTTGTGTGAATAGATTAAAGATAGGCATGTCAAACTGTAATTGTTCAGTTTTGCCAAAATATCTATAGCCAATATGATACATATTTAAATTAAGTTGCCTTTGGTGGAAAAGTCTTTGGCTATAAAAATAGACTGAATGCAGACAAATGTAAGACTTCGGTGTTAGTAAATGCTGCAATCTTTGTTCTTCCTATTACTACACCATAATATCAAGAATTCAAAAGTAACAAATAGAAAAATGTAAACAGACAGAGGAAAAAGACAATAATAAAAGAAATAACAGATTTTACAGCTTGACATTGGCTATTTATTTATTTTCAGGTTAATTATGATATAAAAATTAATGCAACATGACAAAAATGAAAATATGGTTATTCTTAAGAAGAAAAGCCAAAAATAAACTACATTTGATTCAAAAATTAATAAAACAGGTAATAAAAATAGAAAATGTAACTTAAAAGTATATGAACAACATATCAAAAATCTTGCCAAAGAGTCAAATCTATGATCTTTTTTCAGAAACTAGCTTTGAAATGACTGCATCTAAAGATAATTGCTTACACCATACAAAGACCATAGATCAATAATCTAAACTCTTAGAAATCTATTACTGCAAGGATTACAAGATTGAATGAAGTTAGTTCATAATGTATAGTGATAAATCCAAGAAGCAAAAGAAAAATTTTTTTTATAAGTTTAAACTTATAAAAAAAATTGTTTTTTGGCCAGGTTCATAAATTTACTTTAATCTTACTTGACCAGCTATAAACAAGATCTTTTCATCAATATATACTTTCATGAATGACTTTAAGCAAGCAGAGTTAACTGCAAGACTTGCATTCACAATGGATTTTATATCAATAATTATGGAAGACAAAGTTTTCAAGGTGGTAAAAATTATATACTTTGTTTGTATTGTGGGGAAATTGTTATTCGTGGCATATATATAGGCTTCATAGATTTATCTCAAAAACGTGAGTGAGAGAAAGCGGTTTTTATATGAGTGATAAGTATAGGAATATACCTTAGTAATAAAGAGGATACATTTAAGTCATTGATCATTGGAAAAAAAAAAAACTTGTAACAAACATTCACCATACTTTGGTAGACAACAGATAGCAAATATACATCATAATTCACACAACAGATAGCAAATATACATCATAATTCTCAAATGTAATGATCACTCATTTCTTCTCATTGATTCACCAGAAAAATTCATCAAAGTTATACATATTTTCTTGAACAATGACTGATAATTGTTTCTGATTTAAATGATTATAATAACCATGAGAAATTTTTTCACAAACAACACAATACTGGACATTTTAAGCAATTACATTGACATTCAATCAAACTATTTCCCTCTTGTAGAGGAAATTTATTATTGAAACCTTAATGTTTTTTTGAAAAATAATTTTGATAAAGAAAATTACCAAGATATTGAAAATCTATTAGAAAGTTGTGTTACTTAACATACCCATGGGCCTGCCATACAGGAAACTTCTTTTCTGGAGTATTTTCTAACATCTCTTGCAGTTCAGCAACACAAAACTCCATTATCATATACCTGAAGAAGTGCAGTAAAGGAAATATTTTTTTTTTATTGTTTGGGTTAGTGATCAAGAGAAAATATTTTTTAAAAAATCATTTTTTGATAATTAAGCATCTTTATATAACTTTTTTTTTCATTTCCTCTTCATTAAGAGGTGGAATAAATTAGGTAACAAATAATAATTTTACCTAAAAAAAATTTAAAAAAAAAAAATTCATAACATCTTTACTGTTGTAATCACCAATTTAATACCAACTCTATTATAATTTAATAAACAACATACTCAAAATAATAGGAAAAATATAAGCATATGTTTGTTTTGTTTTTCAAATTTGCATTCTAAGGTAGACACCATTTTTGGTAAGAAAACATTAGAAGTTAGCACTACTATATGGTAGGGAAAATTTTGTCATGCTTAAATCTGACACTTATCAGGTGCTGCAAGCTAATGCTACAACTCATTTATCAGACCTTGATAAATCGTTTTAACTTTTAATTCATTTTAAATGTAAAGCCTGAAATTATTATTAGTGTTAATCTCTTTTGAAGAAAAATGAATCCTCTAAGTCTCCAACATCAATTATATGAAAGAGAAAAAGTTAGGCATAACTTGTGAAAGTCTTTGCAAAAAAAGGTTGGGTTTTTTTTAAATATTCTTAAGCAATAAATGAGAAAGAAAAGGTTACATTTTCTGCTTCTCTTCATTATAAAGGACATCAATCAGCTTAATGATGTTCCTGTGATTCAGCTGTTTCAAAAGGCTGATTTCCCTGAAAATAAAAAAATAAGAGTCAAAAAATGAAAACCTGATACAGTTAATAACTAATTCAATAATCTACATATAAAACTCTTCTTGCCATTCTTTATTCTATTTTTTCCTCTTTATGATATAGAATTGGGTTTGGACTATAAGATGATTGTAATCTTTATCAAAATTTTTGCTATAGATATCTTTACACCTGGATTAAATACTGATGGTACACAGTCTCATCTTTCTGTCCCATCCAATTTTCTCTTTTCTCATAATACTACTAAAAATCAAAAAGAAAGGCTATACAGCAAATTAGACATTTGGTACACAATTCACTAAGGTTAGAGACCTTTACAGTCCAACTCAAAATTTTACTGAATTCTGATCTATCAAAAATTATCACTCATATATTTCACTTATAAATCCATTTTGTTGCTGAAGTCTAAAAGTCTACAGCACCATATCAAATATTCAGTCAAAAAATTCTCATCGTCATAAATTTACCTAAGATAAGAACAATGTAAAACAGGATCAAACAGACTCTATAAATAATTAGTCTATTACTTTTATCAGCTGCAGTACTTCACAAAATTCTAAACATACATATATTTATTACTTCCACAGGAAAATTTATATATTATCAATTTAACTTTAATATCTCAAACTATGCTAAATACTGTCAACTTTAGATATTAATCTAGTTCTCTGATAAGACATTTAAAAAAAAAAGAAAAACCCTAAATGCAAATTTAGTAAGTTGTACAAAAAATATCTATTTTAACAATGAAAAATAAATAAAATAAAATTCATAGAGAAAATAGAATTTTAAACATTTATGTAAGAAATAAGACCAGTTTCAAAACAGAACTATTACTACCATTGCATAAATAGAAACTGTAAATTGTTTTAATTTCCATTTGACTGACTTAATTTTTATAGTCATCCAATATTCAATGTTTACAGCAAAGCTTAAATATCACAATTTATAGGTGCAAAAATAACTATCTCATGTACACATGACAGTAAACAAAATTTAACAATATCAGAATCATAAATCTAACTCTAGCTGAAGAAATTTTAGAAAGGTATAAGTAATTCTTAATAGATTTCCTTTTATTGGTTTATATATTAATATATGAGAAAAAGAAGAGTTTGAAAATCATTTTCATGCATTTTACATTTAGAATACCATCAGTTTTTTTTTCATATGAATGTATGCACACAAAAGTAATTGTAGATACAGAACACTGCTAACTGAACTAGCAAGTGCAAAGCAAATAAGGATAAAGTCAAATTCATCAAAGCAGGAGAGAAACTCCTCCTTACAACAAAAACTAAGAACTTTCTTCTGTTGCAAACTGGCAATTAAGAGTAGATCTGAGAAGAAAACTCAAATTACCAGAATATTTAGCACCAACAAGGCTACACCCAGTGTTTTTTAATTCTATCAAAGAAGTAATGATTCAGAAATTGACAGTCTTTTAGGAAGTATATGCAAAACACTAAAATTTTATTAATTTAAATTTTAGACAGAAAAGGTTCTGAGATGTATATATTTTGAATATTAGCATTAACTATTTCTCTAACATTTTCTAATTTTTAGTGTCACTATTTAACCCATAGCTGGGAGGATAAGGGGGTTGATACCTTTCCCAAGGGTATTTGTCCAAAAATGAACGTAATAGCACGACTGGAGTTCAAACTCGCTAACTATAATTCTGCAGTCCAGGATAAAGATTTGAGTGGACAAAGCCACAAATCCATATTAGAAATGGATGTAAACATTAACCAGAAAATGATTGGTGACAAATTTGAAAAATCAAAACAAAAGAAGTAAAAACAAAAAACAAAAAAAAAAAAAAACTTTAATGATTATAAAAAATATAAAAATAACCATTAAGTGTCAAAAGACTCACAGGATAGTTGTGTTTTATAAGGTTTTAATTTCAATGAAAATTGGTCAAAGTTACAGGCTTCATTAACAATCAGGTTAGAAAAAATGCCAAAAAGATTTGATTGAAGAAACTACTCAACCTAAATACATTATCATTCTAAGCTCAGAGAATTTGCCAAGATACAAACACTTATTCCATTGACATACTCATATTGATCTGTTATGAGTATTGCCAATGAACATTGAAGAGATATGTACTTTATTTTTCTTTCATTTCTAATTAAAGTTTCTTACAATATCAAACTTAAAATGTCAAATCATACAGGAGAGAAAGAATAGGCAATGAAAGACTTAATTAGTAAGAAAACAAAATGTGTAATACACAAAACAACTGACAGAAAGTTTATATAATAAACTATGGGGAAAAAAATAGAAAATAAGCTTCTACCAACAATTGGCATGACACCAAAAATCTCATGCCTGATACCATAAAAACAAATCTGAAATAGAATTTGAAGGACATATGATTAGGGCACTGGGATCAAAAGTTTGAATTTCACTGGAAACATGACATTCAAATATTTACTTTTTAATTAGGTTATATAAGTGCCTTGAAAGTTAATATGATAATTTCATTTTTAGCAACACCTACACCCTACCATCAGTGACATTATCTACTTATATATAAAAATGTGACATGAGTCACATAACCTGGTTTTACTATAAAGTAATGAGAAATTCCAATATGGTAACATGAAGTATATAACATTTCTCTATAAGTTATATAAATAAATATATATATATATATATAGATAACTATTTCACAACTGCACCATTATCTAAACTCATTATTCAATAAGATTCCAGAACAACTTTTAAATATATGCATTTATAACCTAGCTAAGTATTAATGTGTACAGACACCTCCTTTACATTTAATATAAAAATCTATGTTTACTATAAATATTTTATTGAGAGCAGCTTTTTTCTAGCACAAAATATATCACAAATTAAGAACCAAAACAAATACTAATATATTTATATTTTTACTTAATTGCCCCATTGATATACTTTTGTTAATATTAAAGGGATTGTGTGAACATTTACATTGGTGCTATTGTAGCATGCAGTCTACTTCAGTGTTTGAGTACTAACAAATTTCTGTATGTGGTCTATCTAAGCATTGAGTTAATATTAAGTCATTTCTACAGCTCTACCCATGTCTCTAAGTCATTTAACTGCACAAATAAAATGCTTTCCAAAGAATTTTACTGAACTGTCAATCCTAGTGAAAATGCACATATGCCTTTCTGAAAGAGTACAATTTCCTTAATACTGCCCAAGAAATGAAACTATACCATAAATGCAGCTGTTATGGAAGAAACTGTTTACAAGCCTTAATATTTTAATTGCCTTTTACAGATTTAGAATTTTTTAATAAATATTTTTAATGTGGTAGACCATATAACACCAATCATTTTCTGCTTTTGCCTGTAAAAGAGATGTCACAGGAAAGGAAAAGATGTCTTTCAAGAGAAAAAAAAATTGACAGTTCCGCAAACTTTAAAACTTCAGATGCACATTATAGATCCAACAAACTAACTTAGAAAACTTTAGATGAGGCTAAATGAGAGAAGCAGAATGAATTGCAAATAAGACCTAAAAAGAAGTGTCAAGGCTCGAGCCATTGCTTTGAACATATCTAAGGTTTTTGATAGGGTATGGTACAAAGGACTTCTCAAGTTGTCTGGTTATCAATTTCTTTTTTACTGGTATATTCATGAAGGCCAGTCCTTTGAGGCCAATGAATAATAAAGTTCCTTAAAGTTCTTGGTCTAATTTTTTTATTTTCATTAACAACCTGACCTCAAGTCATTTGTTAGCACCTTTGCTGATGTTACAATGCTTTATCATTCAACCTCAAAAACATTAAACAACTCGGTATCATCTCTGGTCAATCAGCTAATCATAATTGTGCAAAGGAGTAGAAAATAGCTTATCTTTCAACACCTCTAAAACTAAACTGTTATCTTTCCATTACTATCATAACTCTCTTGATTTCCCCCCTATTCTAATGGATGTAATTAGATTGAAAAAGATTGACTGCTTTGACAAACTCAAAAACTACTCGGTGAGCAAATCCCCATCAGATAAATGATGAATCTATTATTCCCAGAAAGGTTGTTTGGAAACATTATTCAAAACAAGCTAATATCTCAATGGTTGAATTGACCTAGACCCAACAACTTGATAAATGCCATTCATTATTAGCACTGTTAAGACTACAGCCATGTAGAATTGAAAGACATCAGATTAGACAACCAGTGTCTGAAGTTGAAGAATAAGTTTTGTAAAGATGGAAAGGATTAACCAAAACCTCTTAACTCAACCAGAATGAATGCTTTATTCATTGTTATAGATTTGTTTTTTATTTAATAGCATATCAACTTCTGTGGGTTATTTAATGCCACAGCCATCCTTGTAGAAGAATAGCATACCTTTCCCAAGACTATTAGTCCAAAAGTAAAACTAAATTCATTTGAGGATGGAATACTCTTTTCATATCTGGACAGGTTTATCTTATTTTTCCTAATTCAGATAGGGTGCAGAATGGGTTTCATAACATTGTGAAAGAGGATCACTTAACAATTCAGCAACATCTCCATCACCAAAATGTAGCCAGTTTATCGCTCTTCAACCACTACTTTTATAAATGATGATCAGATGAGCTGCATTCATTGGTTCAACCAATTTAAATTTCCAATGAAAACTTCTTTTGCTGTCTAGTGCACATAACTTGTTCTTTCTGAATCTTCCTCATACCAAATATGCACATTCCGGTCCAACAACTTTTTTCCTAGATCATCTGTACAGTGACTCAAACTCCTTCGTGAATGTTTTTCTCCTAACTACATCCTTTCACTCCAGTGTTAGTCCTTTGTAGTCCTTTTGTTACATCCTTAATATTTATGTCATTTTGTAACCCTTGGCATAACCCAACTGGCCTTAATTTGATTAATAATAATAATAATAAGGCTCTAAGATGTCAAAATGAACATACAGAGGAGGCAGACCTGCAACAGCTTCAGCATAAGCAATCAAATTAGTAAAGAAATTTTAGAAATCCAGAATACATTATCAAGAAGTCAATTTTTATAGAAAATGATTATTCACAATACAGCTGCAGTTAAAAATATATTTTTCACATTTCATCATGTAAAATATTTCATTGCAAAAAGATCTATAGAGGAGTGCCCCTAGCTTAATAGCTAACATTTTGGAGTATGAGTTTGAACTCCAGTCAAGCTATTACATTCACTTTCAGAGTAATACCCTTAAGAAAGGTATAAACCTTATTCTCCTAGCACTGGATAACTTTGGCATTAAATAATCCATAAAGGTTGCTATAAATAAAGAAACCAAAAGATTTACAAAATAAAAATTTGACAAGGAGAGGTACCACTTCCAACACTCAAGAATTTCTACAAGATTTACTAATCCCAATAATCTGGATTATCAAAATTTTAATCTCTTACCTACCTATCCAAAGTATACTCTTCTTCATGTATTGATAAAAACCCTATGGCAAAGAAATATACTGTACCTGTCTTCAAATTATTTATTCATTATTTCAAATTTGAAGTATCAAGTTTCTTCTAATGTTCTGACATGCAAATCAACAGTATGTATACCTGAATTTGACACCCACATGCCTGGTAGATAAGTAAGAAAATGTTAGATCATGCAACAGTGCTTTGTCATTTGTTCCATTATTTTTGACAAGAACTCAATATAAATTAAGCTAATTGATAGAATTTTCTAAGCCTTGCTTAATCTGGCACACAATCTTCAGGTTGCTTATGGTAACTACTGTTTTTTTAAGTGAAGCTAACCAATTGAAATCAAGTAATCATTATAGTTACTGCTTCTTGACCCACATATGTTCTTCCTTGGAAAATTACAACAAACAATTAGTATGCTGTCAACCAATAGGTGAAGATTCAAATTTAAGATGTTTTAGCAGTTAGTCTTTATTTTGATCTCTTCGGAGAAGAATCCCAAAATCTAAAATAGATTACAACTTATAGTATTAAAAAAATTATATATATATATATATATATATATATATATATATATATATATATATACACACTAAGTAAATGTTAGATGTGCTGATGAGCAGAGCCCTTCGCATGAAGTTAAAATGAAAATACTTTTTTCTATTTCAGAGTTGCACAGCAGCAAGTTAATAGTGACAACCTGCAAGAAGAAACAATCTTTGTGTAAAAAAAAAACATAAGGTCAAACAACTTTTTCTTGCTGTGTGTTCAAATTCATCCAGATTAGCTTCACATACCCAAACATAGACAGTACAAAGCTGGGTATCAATACTTCTATCTTCATTAAAAAATACATAACACATGCATAAAATTTATTTCATGGTGTTTATTCAATTACCAATTAATCACTGGTTAAAGTATTAGATATGCTCTAACAATTATGCAAGTAAGGATTTTTATAATCTACCTAATAAAAAGAAACTTTTAGCTTTTGAAAGAGGCAGAAAAGAGTTATCAACTCTGAATCAAATTAGTAGTAGTGTTGAATAGGTATTCATAAAGCACACATATCACTAAAATATATATTTTAAAATATGAAGGATTGCTCTCTAAACTACAGGAAGAGAAAGGATTCACTACTTTGGTTATACATAAATGCTTTCCTTTTCTTAAATTAGTTTCAGCAAATAATCTTCATCAGAAAAGATTAAGGTGTAAACTTGCATTATCCTGTCAGAGATAAGCCAGGAAAAGCATAGGATATTCTCCTTCATCATTACAGCTATAGTGAGTAGATGACCCAGTAGACACGTTTAATCCTAGGTTGAGTCATACCAAAAACTCAAAAAAAAAAAAAAAAAAAAAAAAAAAAAAAAATGGTACTTCATACCTCCTTGCTTAACACTCAGCATTATA
Source organism: Sepioteuthis lessoniana (assembly GCA_963585895.1). Lineage (NCBI taxonomy): Eukaryota > Metazoa > Mollusca > Cephalopoda > Myopsida > Loliginidae > Sepioteuthis > Sepioteuthis lessoniana. The sequence goes on from OY757907.1 coordinate 82,762,818, forward strand.
AGGTATGGATCAAGGGTAAGTGGAAAAATCCAGGGAAAGGAATAGCACCCTCCCCCTATATCTCTAGTGTAGTAACTATTGAAAAGGGAGCCTTCCAGTCTCCCTCAACTATGGTTAGCTAACTTAATATATATATTATTAGGGTCATATCTTCTCTTAAAAGGCTTATAGATTTTATTTAAAAGTTAAAACTAAGCAAACAATTAGCTCAGAAATATAAGAATTAAATTTGTTTAGTCATAAAAGTAAACAGTTTGCTCTTTTGTTTCTTCTAGTGATTGATGTTAAGGAAGCAACTAGTATAGTGCAGAAATGGCCTACATCTGTCACAAAGAATCTGATGCTTTCTTAGTAAAACCAAACACTAGAGTCACAAATTCAGAATAGAAGAAAATGGGGAGATCTATTACCATTGAATCCAGCAGATGAATAAAGAGCAAAAAATAGTAGCAATGCAATTAAAAACTGATTTATTGCAACCTAATGATAACTGATACTAATGACTACCTAGAGAATTTTTTTAATGTACAGATCATCATCAGTTACATATTAAGCATAAAGATAATAGTTGCTATAAAATCAATTATATTTCAAAAGATGCTTGCTTAGTTTCAGGTTTTCTTAAACAGTCATTCACACAATGCTTGCAGAATATGAAGTGCTTGATTTCATTGATCAAAAAGAAATCAATGTTATTAACATACACAGTAGACCTAAGATGTTCAGGATGAATAACAAAATTGAATAGTTATTTAAAAGATGCTCCAATGAGTCACTAGGTTAAAAGTTCTTGATGGCTTCATTTCCAGTAGAAATGCACCAATCCATTTCAAAAGTTGTTCCACCAATTCAAAAAATGAATTTTAGTTATTGACAGTTGATAACCTTTACTTGAAGATACTGCCAATAAAGTCAGCTTAAGATCATTGATACTTATACTTTAAATAACAGCAAATATGACTGATTATTAGCTTTTTAAAAAGAAAATGTGCTTGTGAATTTTGATGAATGCTATAAAGAAAATTTAATTCAAAGTTATGCACATAAAAGAGTTACTCATAGAGCAAATGAATGATTTTTAATATGGCACATACAAAAGAAAATGTATGCAGAGAAAACTTATGTGCAAAAGAGAAAAAAATGTTGAAAGATGTAAATAAGAAAAATCAATAAAAATTCACAAAATTTTCTTTTAGTTTGTCAAAGATTTTTTAGACTTATTTTCATAAGCCAACATAAACTATCTTCCCAACTTGTGTGTGTATATATAAAAAACACATGCACACTAATAAATCTCTTCTTGTACATTAATCAGGAAGGCAGTAAAGAGTTCAATTCTCTCCTGGTGCTTAAATAAAATATGACCATTAAACTGTTTTTAGTAAATAAAATAAAGTTTGATTAACTATTCATTGTTCACAGGTCACAAGTTAGTGCTTGAAAATTACATTTAAAATTTATAAAGACTGATAAAATGAATTTTAAAATTACTGAATGAATGGCCTTTCATTATTTTTTAAAAATTAAACAACACAAGCAACTTACTTCAAAACATTTACCTGACATCCACAGTCAGAAGCTATATACCCCAATACATACTATTTGCTACATCCTTAGCTTGAAAGAAAGTTGACTAATATCATTAAAACAAAATCATCAGTAACTCAAAACTAAAAATCAGTAGCAATAATTAAGATAACCAAAGTGCATGGTTTGTTTTAGTTTGGTTTTATGGCATATCAACCATTGTTGGTTATTTAATTCCAAATCCTGTTTTTACACATTAAATATATGATCAGTTAAATGATCAAACAGTTCTATTTCTAACAATTCAATTTAGCATAAATCAAAGTTAAACGGTTCCAAGTATTGCTATGTTAACTAACAATTAAACATCTGTCATTTGTTTATACAAAGTTAAATGATCAAACTGTTCTATTTTAAATAATTCAGTTTATCATGTCATTTGTTTTAAATGTCAAACATTTCTATTTGACCTATAGATAGAACCCTATCAGATGCTACCAATCAGGACCAGAGTGGACTTGGGAGTGATGGCAATGAAGGGGTACTCAATATTCTCCAAAACTCCAGCATTACTGGAGCCTCACCATGATTGTTTAATGTCATATCCAGGACACTCATTGGGGAGAGGTCTTACCCCTCTGCAGAGATGCAATCAGTGTATTCTACAGTCCCAGCCAAATGAGCTAATCAAAAGGCAGCAAAATATTACCACTAAGGTAAAAATAGAGTAGATAATCAATGTCTTTGCTACATTTAATTTAAAAACTAGGGAGTAAGAGAAAACATTTAGCTTAAAAGTTCAAATCCAATATGAAAAATAACTTACCATTTTTGTCTTCCAAAAAAAGATATCTCAATGAATACTAAATATCTCAATTGAAGCATGTACACAATAGTAAAATTACAAAATGGGTTTTAAGACATGGACAGTTTTAAACAGCTAAACCAGCATAAATTTTGTGCATAAATGTTTTCTAAAACAATAGAATCTTCTTACTTCACAACAGAAAATAGGAGGAGGAATCCATAATGGCATCATCAAAAAGACTAACACCAGTTACATCTGAGTAAAAAATATGTGTATGCGAGATTTTATATATAAGCACACAAATGGTACGTAAAACTATTCTTTATTTTTAATGGAAATTTTCTTCTCTTTTATGATTTTAACAATAATTAAATAAAATCTTATCAAATCTCATCAAAATCTGGCGATGCTTTCATTATAAGACAAGTTGCTCACTAATACAAAAAAAACAATGGAAATTAATCTTTAGTTGAGATAATAGTGATTATAATGTTATACTATGGGACAAGCAGACTGCCATCTAATCTCAATTATTAAGTACCAAATTGAGTCACACCATCATAAAAAGGGGAAATTTTAAAGAAGCCACAATAACTGAATATTTCTGTTTGATCATCATAAGAGAAATCCATAAATAGGATCAATATCTGAACAAGAGTCAAGGTGTTTGATAGTAATTAATCCTTAGTGGGTACTACAGATAATACAACTTCATAAAAATTTCTGTGTATAGTTTGGTTTAGTTTATCAGTATATGGGCAATTTAATGTTGAAATTTAATTGTGTGTTTCATAACTATATTTTCAACATTTCATTGCAACTGTGAAAAAATTATATATATATAGCACTTTTTGTCTATAATCCTATTTACCAACCCCTCCGCTCGGACAGGATATGACACAAGGTCAATTTTTCTAAGCTGAGTTTAACAGGTTTGAATTCAGAGTTTTCCTTCTCCTAGACTAGTTGCCTCACCAAGGCTGAAGAACCAAGTCTGTCCTACTATTTATCCATAGCTGGAGGGATAACAATTGGATTCATACCTTTCCCAAGGGTATTAGTGCTATGTGAAATGCAATCAGTCTCGTCCAGGATTTGAACTCGTGTCGCCGTGTCCATTTCCTACGACGATAACCATTACACCACGAGCACCTCCTTTTTGTCTATAATAATCATTTTTTGTACACAGTTATATGATTTTAAGTATTCCCATCTAATTCATACACAATTATGTGGTTTCAAGTAACTATTCCTATTTAATAATAATGCATTTGTTTGCATAGATATGTAGTTTCAAGCATTCCTATCAAATACAAATAATTTTCAAATAGCTCTATTTGACCCATAGATAGGACCCTAACAGGTACTACCACTCTAAGAGTGAACCTAGAAGTAATGACAATGAAGGAGTACTCCACATTCTCAAGAACTTGAACCATACCACAGGATGCAGCTCAGTGCCATACTCAGAACACCCTCCTTTTCTGAGAGTGAAGGTCTGACTCTTCTACAGTGGATGCACTTAGCATTTTCTAAGCCCCACCAACAAGGCTCTTTTATGCATGTGTACAAAGATATGAAAAGAGATGAAATCTCTGAGTGCACAGTTCAGTGCATTGTTTAAGTGAGCCTTGGAAAACTATTTAAAAATTCAAAAATCTTATCAAGTGCTTTATTATTAAATCTAAAACAATTCAGAAAAGATTGTCCTACTACTATTTGCTTAAATTATTTATTAGAAAGAAAAATTATTAAATCCCAAATAACTCATCTAGACAAGGTCTAACATAAAACCACAGAAATTTAAGATATTTTAATACCTGATGAAAATATATACATCTATATCTTTATTTCATTTTTTTAATACATGTTAAAAACTGTTTAGTTTTTTCTTTTTTAACTTATAATTTTTCTTGAAATTCTATAGAAAAAAATGCTTCAAGTCACTAAAAATTTTGAGCAAATCTATTCATGATAAACTTGACTGAATATGGTACCAGGAAAATATCTTATAAGATTTCTCAATCAAAAAATTAGATTTTATTTACATTCTTTATTCATTGAAAATTTTGTACAATTATTATTGGACAAGCTGTTTATTCAGTTGCCTTCTATCTGAGATAATCAAAAAGAGTACTACACACATTCCAAAAGTCTAAGTGGTGAATGGCAAGAAGAGCATTGAACCGTAAGAATTACAACCAGATTGATTTGTTTCTATGCACATATTAAGAAATACTAATGATTTATTCAGCAGCGATAGTGAAAGAGAAATCTTCAATAGGTTGTTTTTATTCCTTTTAAATTTCAATGTATTTTCATTAACTTTATTTAATCTAGAGAATAAAAAAGTTAAATAATTCAAAGCTTTTGAGGATGAGTATTCAGGATAAAAGGATAGCTATTAATAACATTACTTTTTGTAACTAAATGGTGTTTATTATAATCTTATCTAGTTCTCATTGCTTAATTTAACCATGTTGCTATAATTATAACATTATATTGTAATACACAACAAATGATAGCTAAAAATAGCAGAGATAAACAAACACTCAATTATTCTACTTTTCAAACACACTATCCACTTAAAATCAGTAAGTATTTTTCAATCACAAGATTAGTAAAGTGCAAAAGGTAGAGCTCAACGGAGACCAAAAAACTTATACATGGCTAATTATGAAATTTATAATTACAGAATTTTTATTTCCTTGAGAAAGGATTCAATATATGTAAACCTCTTTTATGATCAAGCAACATTTGGAGCCCTCAATAAGGAATGGCTTGCAAAACCAACATTGTAACTAATGTACTCTATCATCTGAAGATCCTATGATCCTATTGTTAAACCAATCATCAACAGTACTTTGTTTTTTCTTCTATCTTTTTTGTAAACTGCTTTTTACTTTGTTAATCTTGTTCAGACTATACATATACAAGTAAAATTTTATATACGAGGATCATTAAATAAGTTTCCAGACTTTTTTCATATGGGCACTTTTATTGATAGTACACATATGAAACTCTAGTCTTCTTCAAAGTAATCTCCTCCGGCTGCAATGCACTTGTACCATTCCAACAACTTCTGGAAGGCCCTACGGAAGTCCTCTTGTGTGAGCATGTCACAGCCTCTTTCATCTCAATCGTCTCATAACGACAGCCTCTGAGCTTAAGGAATAAGCAAAAGTCACAGGGAGCAAGGTCTGGACTATAGGGAGACTGAGGAACTGTCTCAATGCCCATCTTGGTCAAATAGTCTGTGACAAGGATGGAGTTGTTGACTGGTGCATTGTCCTGGTGGAAATGCCACTGACCCAATTTGAAGAGTGCTGGCCTCTTCCCAAGGAATCTCTTCCTGAACTCCCTTAAAACCTCAACATAGTAACCCTAACCCTTTGGCCAATCAACTCTGGTGTATTGACTTCCTTACTCCTCCCATACCTCTCATAATCCCTCACAGATTCCCTGCCTTCCTTGAATCTCTTATGCCACTCAAAAACTGATACTCGATTCATGCAAGATGGTCAAAAAGCAGTCTGGAGCATTCCATATGTTTCCGTGGCATTTTTTCCAAGTTTAAAAACACAATTTTATTGCATATTGTTCTTCTAAAGTGTCCTCACGTCCAGATTGCATTTTTGAAATTCACCAGCTATGACAATCAGGCTTTAGTAGGGTGTATTCCAAATCCTGCTGTAAATGTTCATTTGAACTTGAAATCATAAAAATTGGTCAGTCATCTCATAAGATGTATAGCAATAACATACTAAATTTTCAAGAGTCTACGACAATTTTAAATGCCTGTACAAAAAAAAGTCTGGAAACTTACTGAATGCACCACGTGTATATATAACTATAATGGATATAGTATTAAGATATATCTAGAATACAAAATACATGTAAAAGGTTATTTTATTCCAGTTTAGTTTTTTTAATTAGTCATTACTGACAAAAATGTCAATTTTTTTCAGAGATACAAATCTTATAAAAGAAATTTGTTATGCTTTTATGACTTAAAGATTATCAATACATTACAGTAGCCACAACTGTATATCACAGGACTATTCAATGTTTACAAAAAGAAAAAATATAAGTGAGATAGTAAAAAAAAAAAAAAAAAAAAAAATAACAAAAAGTTTCTAGAAACTAACCAGAGAAAACAGGATATATCATTCCCCAACAAAAAGAATCATCTTTAAATAAAATTGCCTTTTTTATGTTAATTATAAAATGTTTTTTCATTAAATGATCATAATATTTACAATAATTCAAGGCAAGTTACATCATTTAAAAATAAAAAACATAACAGAGAAAAAACTGTTCCAAAGATTCATAAAGTCATTACATCCTACAAAATCTGACATGTATATACATATGAATATAAATTTTTTAATATCTAGAAGAAAACATGTACATTCAACATTTTAACTCATGAATTTGCTATTTTTAATCCATTCAAAATTGTGCAGAACAATTTTGAATATTAAAATGCTCAAATTTTAAGAGGGATTTAGTTTTGGGGGGTTTTATGGCATATAAACCTTTGTAGGTTATTTAATGTCAAATCCATTTTTATACAAATAAACAGTTCTATTTCAAACATTTCAGTTTACAGTTAAATTGTCAAAAACTTTTATTTCAAGCTATTCTGAATTAGAACGGTTTGACTAAACAGTTCTAATTCAAACAATTCAGTTGAGTATAAGTATAGTTTTTGTTTACACAGTTAAATGTCAAAACAATTCTTTTTCAAACAATTCAGTTTAGCATAAATACGTAGTTTAAATGTCAAAACAGTTCTATTTCAAGTAATTCAGTTTAAGTACACAGTTCTATTTGACCCATAGATAAGACCCTATCGGGCTAGAGTAAACCTGGGAGCAATGGCAATGAAGGAGTACTCCACAGTCCCCAAAGCTACAGCATTACTGGAACCTCACCATCAGATTGTTTCGTGTCATATCCAGGACACTCATCAAGGAGGGGTCTTACCCCTCTGTAGAGAATCTGTGTGTATTCTACAGCCCCAGCCAACTGGGCAAGAGAGATTTGAGATTAATAATGTGTTTCACATTTCCATCATTTACTATTTTAGAGTAACCATAGTAACAATAACTAGCTCCTTTTTTGTTTGAGTTTCTTCAATGACTTATAGCCATTATTCCAAATGTTATCTGGAGTTCTATTCTCATTTTTTAATTGTAGTAATAAAGCCAACAAATAATTGCTGGATACAACATTAACCTGAGGAAGGTTGGAGAATACTTCAGTCAAAACTAATAAAAATTACAAATATAAAAATACTAGTCCAAATAATACCTGGAATAATAGTATATCCATATTAATCAAAGCTACTTTAAAATAAGAGAAAATAATTCCTTAAAAATAAAAGTTTGGCAACATCCATGCACTTGGTCTCCTTTAAACAATTTACCACCAACTAAAAGACTAAAGCCCACCAACCAAAACATAAAATCTGGCAGTCAAAAGTTTAGTTGCACTAGAGTTAAGTTATATATTACTTAAATTAGAAGACAAAGAATATAAAAACCTTATGTCTTGTTTTGGCCTGATTCAGAATTTTAAAATTCCCAAGATCAAGTTTCATTACTGTTAAAATCAAGTGGACAAACAAGATAGTTCCTAACTGAGACTAATATAATTTCCTCAGGCAAAAGCAAAAGTGAGTGAAAGAAGCTTATTTAAACAGTCCCAATAGGTTTGGTTTGGGTTTATGGCATACAACCACTGTAGATCATTTAATGCCAATGCTTTTTTATACATATACATTAAATATATGATTTCTAAACACATTTTGTAGATAATATCTTTAAACAAGCCTGAGCTCATTTTTTTCTTTTTACACGGTTAAATGGTTTCACTTATTTCTATCAAATACAAACAATTCCATTTACTACTAATCATTTGTTGCACAGTTTAATGTTTTCAAGTATTGCTATGTATCACTAACAATTAAACATCAGTCATTTATTTACACACAGTTAAATGATCAAACAGTTCTATTTCAAACAATTCAGTTTAGAATAAGCACAGTTTTTTGGTTTACAAACAGTTAAATATTATACATTTTTTTTAAATAGAGAAATTATATCATGAATTACCATGACCAGAAAATCCGGCAAGCACTGCATGCAACATACAGAAACACTGGACAACTGTTTCGACTTTATTAGGTCTCATCAGCAGTGTATACTGTGATCTCCTCTACAGGAAATCAAACCAGCAACCACAGAATGCAGAACCAAAACTCTACCACTGAGTCACTGATTCACATTGCACACAAGTTTCAGCTCTGCATTCTGTGGTCACTGGTTCGATTTCCAGTGGGGGAGATCATAGTATGTCGCACACAGTGCTTGCCAGATTTTCTAGTCATGGTAATTCAAGTTAAATGTAAAACAGTTCTATTTCAAGTAATTCAGTTTAGCATAAGTACACAATTTAAATGTCAAACAGTTCTATTTGACTCATAGATAGGACCTATCAAGTGCTACCACTCCGGGTCAGAGTAAAACTGAGAGTGATGGCAATGAAGAGGTACTCCTCATTCCCCAAAACTCTAGCATTACTGAAGCCTCACCATCAAATTGTTTATCTAAGACACTCATGGGGGAAGTCTTACCCCTCTGCAGAGATGCAGTCGGTGTATTCTGCAGCCCCAGCCAACTATACCAAGTTCATTTACAGAGATGTGAGACATGCCACCAACAAGCTATAGTGAAGGTGAAAAGTAATTTTTAGTTTATTCCAATAATTCAACTTTTAGAGATAAGATAAAATATCCACATCATATTTCTTAAACAAAGATGACTTAGTAAACATTAAGGGTCCCATTTCAGATATCAAGTTGCCAATGCTTACTTCTGTGTGATCACTAAGAAAATTTCTATAAAACCAAAAATTTATTTTGTTGAAGACATCTAGTAATAATTTTGTGTGTGTGTTATGCCACCTGATTATGCTAAGAAGTAATGAAAAATTTCATCATTATAGTAACACACGACATTAACAGTTTGAGTGTTGATTTTTCTAAACACACAAGTTGAGTTTTAACAATTATCAAAACTAAAACTGTATTTACCAAGACAGATATAAGCAATGAAACATTTTCTTCCAAATAATCCTCTTGACATTCAATACACTTATTCCAGTGAGCTTTCCATTTGTCAAAGTATCTCTCAAACTCTTCTTTTGATATGGTATGAAGCTGCACTGTCATTTCTCTAAATGTCCTCCAAATCCTTTTTGAGCTGAACTTTCAGTTTAGGAAACAAGAATGTTGTATGGTAAGTATGCAGGGTGCTGCACTTGTACAATTTTGTCTTTCATGATAAAGTATTGAAAATTGGTACTGACTCATCTAAAATTCATCAAGGTAATCTAAATATCTAATCACTTTATTATATAAAATACTCAGCTATGCATATACCATCAAATTAAAATTTTTATATGTCGATACATTTTGATCACACCTTGTTCATATGAATTTTTTTACAATGTATTAGCAACCTGGACTCACAACTGAATGAGAAATGAGTTATGGTAAGATGATTTTTTATATTTGTTTTGTTAATCTTTCATTCAATTTGAAGCTATATGTTAAAATAATTTCATAATTTTATATCTTATTTTTAAAATAACTCTGAAATTTCTATGAACATAGAGACTAAACTAAGATCCAAAGCAGATATGCTTAGAGTCAACTCTGATTCTAGCCAAAATACACAGATATTACACTTTGATGTTTGGCCTAAGTATAAATCCATACATGGATAATCCTAAATAACAAGAATACTAGTTTAAAATAATTATCCCAAAAATGTAAACAACAATTTGCCAAGTGAAAAGAACACGGAGTGGCATTATGCATTGTAAACAGTTAAAATAAAATTAAATAAAAATCACTAAGCATGTTATGTGTATCCATTGTAGAAAATTTTACTAAGATAAAAAAAATCAATACAAATATTCACCTAATATATTGATAGAAAATGTATGAGTAACAGATTAGGTGGATACAATGACTAATGTAGCAGACACCAGCTCATTGATTTCTTGTACCAAATAAATATTCAAGGTAAATATTGAATAAAATATTTAATCATATTAAGTAATTCTTATTCTAATTATTTCAACAGCTAAATTTCATCCCTTAAACTTCAGCTGTTAATTTCAGATTATAACTAAAAGGTTTCAGATCCACAAATCCCACAGTTACTATTTGATAAATGCAAATTATTACAATAGATTAACTAATTATGATGGTATAAATAACGAATGAGTTGCAAACACTTGGGTATTAAGTAAATCTTTCATACATATATAAATAGGAAATGCAATAAATTTATGGAAAAAATCTAAATATCTTTGTATGTTGTTCTATTTCAAAATACTCACATGAATTTTTTTCTTGCAATTAAAAATTTATCAAAAGAAAGATATATATTTGAGTTACATAAACAGAACCTATCCTTTTTAATTATATTTTTTTTTAAAGTTGGGTACCAAGTAGCATTAGGTGTTAAAAAAATATCTGATTTTTTTTTTTAAATTTCATCAAATTTCTAAAAATTCAAATGACTTCTATTTTGGAATGTCACTATCTATTATTCTATGCTCTATTAATTGTCTCCGACAAGATAACAATCCCAGCCAAACATAAAATAAGATCACTTAGACACTCAGCACATTTTTTTAACATTTTGCCCAAAGCAAGAGGAAGAAAAGCCTCTAGGAAAAGTATCTTTATGATGATCATGAAAATTAAAAGAAATAAAAAAATATCTTCACAATGATCAAGAATTAAAGAGAATAAAAAATGATAAATAAACAAGTTTAACAAATGTTTTTAAAAAAGTTTTAATCATTTATTTTCTTTCAAATTAATTGCTGTTCTAATTGAATAAGTTTTCAAATAGAAAATCTAAGTTTTAAAACTCAGTTTGCATGTTATTTTTTTTATTAATTGTACAAGCAAAATTTTATACAGAACATTATTTTTCAAAATAAGTTCATTAATCTTAATTTGTTTTGAATTCAAGATAATTCAATCTTTATAAAACAAAGTTTCTGAGAGAACAGAGAGCAGAGATATTATATAAAAGATAGATACATAAATAATAATACCATCTTTTCTGACAGGTGTTATACTAGTGAAGTCATATTTGCTGTTGACTTGGCTAAACAAAACAATGTTCAGGTATACCTTAACCATAAAAGTTATTACAAGAACTTCTGCAGCAGGTATGCACAACTAGTAGACCCACTGTAACATAACAGAGCATAAGTGAAAACAGCAATTCATTCAGATAACCAATGTGTTAAATATAAGTTAGTATGTCTCTGCTCGTCTTTCATAGCTACACACCTTGACACAAAACAACAAAAAGTAGCCTCTCTTCTCTAAATTAAAATGAACACAAAATACTTTACAAAAATCAACATGAGGGATATTTTAGATTACTTTTTAAAAAATGCCTGAAAGGCATCAGCATGAAACTTTAATGCTCAGATTTCTAAATTGTTCTGATTGAAGTTAATTTTAAATGACAGTATATAAAGTTGTTTTTTTAATCATACATAATTCTATGTTGAGAGAAATTAGAATACTTTTTTACATTTAGAAATATAAAATGATCATGAAATTTTTTTAATAATTTTTATACTTTAAGATGAAATTAGTAACATTTTTTAAACATCTCACTTTTCAATCAAAATAAATAAGTGTCTACACAAAAAACTTTACGTGCATTATGAAGCACTTATAAAGTATAGTAAGAACAATCAAATCAAACCAAATATAACTTTCAAAATATTCTTGATTGAGAACTGATTTTAACAATGATTAAATATGACCACTTTATGTTATAGCAGAAGTGAACTGTCACAGTTCACACTTGCAAATAGATGTGACATAACTACTTCACTAGCAACTTTAACCCCACACAGTATAGTAGTTGTAGGTTTGAATCAAAATTTCACAAGACAGTGTCATAAATATGAAAAAAAGAACAAAGACAAATTTTGAAGGTATCTTGCTTAATAGAGTACCCCCATATATATGGGTAGAGATAGAAATACAGGAATCCACCCACGAGAGGAAGGCTGATCAATCTGGCCCTTGAGAGGAATTCCCTTGTTCCACACCTAAATCTCAGCTCTGCTTGACCACAGAAGATGAGGAGGGATCATCTCCAATCCATACAGCTTGTATATACAATCTGAACTGGTCAACTACCCTCCCTCTCTCTCTCATATATATATATATATATATATATATATATATATATATATATATAGGGTATTCGCTCACACCAATACACAGACAACCCATTTTTAAGGTACTTAAATTGGCCAGACTTATTTACCAATCTCTGACTGTGCCTAGCACTAAAAATGTGTTTATAATCGATATAACAATCTTTTCAAAATTTCTTCTAATTTTATTGTTTCTCAAATTTTTTTACTAGACTTCCCAATTTGTCTTGTTATCACCACAAACACATCCATACAACATATGCTCCCCCACACACATAATCTCATAGAGATATACATATATGCCTACTTTATATATATATATATATATATATATATATATATATATATATATATATATATATACACACACACATACATATATACACAGCTATCCATATGACCACACTCACAACTATACACACATGTATCAGAAAAGCTTATAGTATCACACTGATGTTAGTGTTTCATCAAAAGCTTAAATGCCTTTTGCCTTTTTATTAAAATGTCTTTTTCATACTTATTTTTCTTAATAATAACAGAATTAAGAATGCTTTGCAAGTTGAAAGAAAAAAAACATACTTTCACAATGTGGTCATTTACAAACAATCCAGGATAACAGTAATAAAATAAAGACAAAGTAGAAAGTATGTATATATATTAACCCAGCTTTATAAAAAGAAAAAGAACTTAAACTAGACAGTAATTGCTGCTATTAACAAATTGCAATTCATAGCTAATAACAGCAGCAGCAAGTAAAGTGTTAAATCAACTAAAAAGGTAACAGTTATTAACACTGGAAACTTTCAAGTCACTGGTTGTTATTAACTATGCTTCTATTTCCTCATAGAACAATTCAACAGTCGTCAAATCAAAGAGTTTAATTTTTTAGATATTTTATGCAAAGATTTTGTTATGAAAGGTTTACATTATAATTTGAATAGAATTTTCATAGAAAAATACTGCCCACACATTTCATATGTTGGTTCATATGCCTGAAGTAATTGACAGTTACTTTACCTAGTGTTTACAGTAATAGAGTCAAAGCTACACCAAGTAAGCTATCTCTATCAGAGCTATATAGTAATATTATCAAAACTGAAGATTGATAAGTTATTTCAACTTGAAACCTGATATACAAAATTCAATTCAGATCTCTAGTCAAATGTATTTTTAATACTAATTTCCTAAAACCAATATTTTTGTTACATCTAACAATGATATAAAAAATTTGCTTTATATAAAGAGAGTAAACAAAATACTTTTGTACTTAAATCCAACATAAAATATTGGCCAGGAAAAAAAATTGTTCAATTTATTTTTCTACATTAACTTTATTGAACATATTAACCATTTTAATCTATTTTCTATTATCATTCAGGCAACTTTATAATTTTATCCTCCTAAAACAACTTTTGCACCAAAAAATTATAGAAAATAAAAATTTAAAAAGAAAAAAAAAAACTCTTGCAGACTTCCAAGAAACTGGAATTTTTTCATTGAGACAATTTTGTAAAGGTCAGAATAAATGATAATCAATGGTGCAATATCTGGTGAATACAGCACAAATCAATGAAAACTTCATAGTTAAATTGAAACAATTTAAGCACAGACCAGTCATCAAAAAACCAAGCCACCTGATAAAATCCTTATACCATTTTAACTTGATTCCAGTTGTTTTTTGTGATTAATCATTGGTCTACTTTGGAGCAGTATTTGCTTCTTTGGAAAGAGCTTATAATTAAGGATTCCTTTCCAGTCCCACTATATAAACAGTATCACTACCTTTGAATGAAGACAGGTATGGTTTAATACTGGTTAAATTTGCTTGGCCTATGATCTCTTGCATTCCATGTAGTTACAAAACAGCTATTTTTCACAGACTATCACAATTTGTTTCACCCCCCCACCAAAAAAAATCATAGTTTTTGGGGGGGTTGGGGGGTATATAAAACATAACCAAGCTGGTGAAAATAATTTCTAATGTTTGATATTGAGTATACATACTACCTCCCACCATGTCATTTAACATTGATTATTCTTAAATAATGTCTTCCTTTGATTGCTATCCAGCCATTTATAGCAAGAAATCTTTTCAATATATCTGATTATTCACAGCACCTTTTTCACAAAATGTAAAAAACATGTTGCTTATTTTCTTAAATCTTCAACAGATGTGATCAGACTGATGGGCCACACCCTTCAGCCTTTTGGTCACAGGACCAATGTAATAATAGTTGATCAGCTCAATGATCCATTCAGCCTCTACTTGGTCATCAAATTGTTAATTTTAGATCTGAAGAGGAACCTTGACAGAGGTGGTTGTAACTTCACATCAAACCAAAGATTGCTGGTAACAATTAAAATAAATGCAGACCATTTAACAAAATGATAAAAAAACGCTAAGTTATAAATATAACAACAATAAAAGTGTTTATTCTGGTTTAGGATTACAGGCTTTTATTAACCCTTCCTATCTCTATGAAAGTATTGTCCTTCAACTTCAGACACTGTGGTTATCTAATTAGTAATGTCTTTCAGTTCAATAAGGCTAGAGCCTTAACAGTGTTAATAATGAGTGGCATTTATTGAGTTGTCTGGTCCAAGATGATTTGTTTGGCATACTTCTCAGTTCTTAAAGCAATTTTTTGAGTTTAGGAAACCATTTTTCTCTAAATCTTCTTGTCAGAGGAGCATTTTGAGGATATTAGTTAGATACAACTTCACTTGTTCTAATGGTAACTCCAATAGTCTCAACCAATTACTTCCTGGTAAATTCTATATGAATGACCTTGTATCTATTTTTATGAAGTTTTTTTTCTCCTCAGAGGAGCTTCTCTTGATTGTCTAATATCTGACACCTTTGTGTTCCCATTAGATTTCTCACACTGCTACATCCTCATATGCTTCTATTGACCAAAGCTTTCTTTCTTGGTTCATACGTCGCACTTTTGTCAGAGTTCTGTAACTATCAAGTGAATCCTATGACGTTATTTTATAGCTCCTTCAAAATATCTTTATCATTCTATGAATGAGCAATAATTCTTTGATTCGATATCTGGAAAATTTAATCTATCTATAAATTCAAAGGTCATCACAGCCACATTCTCTAGATCAAGTCACTCCAAAAGGAGTAGAGATATTTTGAAAAATATATTCTAATTAAATTTTTAAAAATTATATCTAAATTTCTTGCAGGATTAAATGGATAACACAAAAATACATAAATCAAAACAGTTCTGTTAATCCAAAGTACCAGTGGAGTACATTAACATAGGTGCTTAATTTAAAATCACCAATTTTTCACAATATGAAATATTTAGTGCTAAAAGAAATAGGCTCAGTAAAAATATATTACCTGATAGTTAATTATTCCCCACTGAAAAACACTGCTAGTCAGTTTTCAAGTAGGTGACTTTCTTTTACATAAATTATATTTTACCAATTCTCCTTTACCAGGCACAAAAGAATAAACAATACATAGTTCCTAAATAAATGTTGAAAATACTAATCTAGTAAATCACATGTACAAATAAATCAGTATCAAGTTTTGTTTTATAAATAGCCCAATTGTAATTCATCAATTTTTCACTTACCTGAGAGCATTTTTATATTTAATAGATTATAAGTTAATCTAAATTTACCTCTACAAATTTAGAGTATAATGTATTTTTTTTTACTTAAAACATATCTACACCTAAAGAAACAAAGATCTTTTTAAGTACATTTTTCAATTATATATTATATATATTTACAAGGCAAAAATTTTATTATGTTTTTTTACCTTTTGTTTATTTTTAAAGAGAAACACATTAACCTAAATATATTCATTATACAAAATATTCTTTTTTTAATTATCATTATATCTTATTGAAAACATTTGTGCCAAGTGACAAAATAATTGCAAGAATAAAAGATAATGTTAGTTTCAGCAGCCAACAGACTAGTATAAGAATTTGATTCTGACAATAGGATATGAAAGTTGGGTAACATCTACCATTACCTCTTGTACATATGCCAAATAGTTTTTGTCTCACACACAATAAAAACTAACAAGCTCAACCAAGGTCAACAACTACTACTACATAGAAAATACAACCAACTTACAACTCATGCCTATGAACATCTACTCATCACCACTAACCAAAAACGTGTGGGAAAAGAGGAGGTGGAGATTATTTTTCTCTCATTTGAAAAAGCAGAGAGAAAAAGATAAAGATAAAACAAAAGGTTGTATTTCTTCCACCACAGAAATATCTTTGGTCAAATCTACATTTCAAGAAACCAAGTAGCAGTTCTTTAATGTTATTTCAATGACATTTACAAATGCATGCACACAAACTTCACAAGGACATTATGCAATGTAAACTTTATATATTCAGTGTTTATATCAGTTTTGTGGACATTATCTAAAGACTGGTTACTGGTTCCAGTTAAGGGGGAAAATATATTCCTATATTAATAAAACTGAAGATTTTCATCAGAAAATAAAAATAAAGAATATAGAAAAATTTTTTTAAATTAGTGTAAAATTGGTTCCAAGACACCATACATTTCATGTGAATTATTTTAGCCACATTAAAAGTTAATTTTTTTTTTCAAATATATGTACAGCAATTACATTAAGTCTGTACAGGGATTCCTAAATTCTACTAAAAAGTATTTCTAAATTAATTCTAATAAAAATTAACAACAAATGAGTGGATACTGAAGGTTTAGTAAATTTAATATTCACATTATGCTTATGCCATCACATTCACCTTTATTGTAAGTTGACAATCAGAAATGAGATGAAACTAACAATTAGCCCAAGTACCACATGTTAGATTTAGGTAGTTATAAATGAGACTCCTACAATTTTGTACACCTTAATTTTTAAAAATATTCAATATTGTAATAACTACAGCTTACTTCATCTATGGATTGACTAGCTCGAAAATTAAATGAAAATCTATTTAATGGAGAAATGAATTAATTTGTTTAATATTTGTAGCCAGAAGGTAGAGTTATATAACAAAAAAATACAATCTTAAATTGTTATACTTTAGGTTAAGCTCATAATTTGAAAAAAAAAGAAAAAAAAAAAAAAATTACTTCAAACCAAATTTTAATTTTATCTCAATTGTATTTGTAAAATAAGCAATAATGAATTGAAATGAAAATCAGTGAAAAACTATACTTTCCAAATAATTAACCCAAGAGGTAAAATGATGGATAGGTACTCTATATTGAGGATCTGTGTATCAAGCCAGGCCAACAATGCAGCAGTCAGATTTAAGAAACTTTATAAGCATTGTTCTATAGTGGTCACGTTTATTCAAGCACAGTTCAAGTAAACCTAGTGGGAAGAAAAACCAACATCTCATTCACAGTTTGCACTTTAAATCACTAGAACATAAGCTTCTGAGAATCTTGGATTTAGTCCAAAATATCTTAAGCAAGTCTAAAACTAACCTTTATAATCTCAATATTTATGTAAGCTATATATAGGTGTAGAATAGTTTATTTCCCAAGTATATCATTTGGACCAAAATGTCTACCTCCATTTTTCTCATACTTAATATTTCACATTTCTAGAAATATCTTTTGATGTTATATATAACAAATGCCTCACCATAGTTAGGAATTGAATGAAAAGTACAATAAAAAAAATGATATTCTACAAGCAAGCAGCTAAGGAGATGGACTTAATAGATAAAAATGTATAAAATAAAAAATATATTTAACATCAATATGAATTGAAATAGTACTCAATAGATAATTAGTTTATACATTACCTTTAAGTTTTTTCTTTGCAAAAGAAAATAAAAATAGTCAACAACAGTAAAAAATAACACAGACAAAAATGAAAAAATTGCAGGTTAAAAACCCATAACATAAACACATTCTTTGTTGCATATGAGAAAAATTAAAAATCCTGTGAGGTTTTGAATAATTGAATGCTTCCTCAAGTTATTAAAAAGAAAATTGAAACTGACTGAATTTTACCCATTCAAAGACAATGAATTTTTTAATTTTAAAATGTCTCAGCCTCATGAATATACTTCATGTACTGACTACTTATAAATTATAGAGTTCTTCATGGTGTAATGGCTAGCAAGTTAGGCTAGCAGACAATTGTTAATAAGTTCACTTCTCACTGGTTGCTCCCATACTACTGGCCTTGTCCTAAATTAAGCTAAACCTATTACAACTTATAAATTGTACATATCCTGCTATAATTAAGATTTTTAATGCATAGGTTAAAATTCTTAAGTCATTTTGACAAACAAAATACTGTGTGCAAGCAATATTTTAAAGTTAGTCCTTGAATCAGAGAAGTTTATCAATGAGATAGGATCCAAATTTACAATTACTACATTATGATGATTTGCATTAAATTGAAATAACTACAACATAAAAATTATTAGCTAATAATTAGTTTGTGTAACAGTTAGTATCAATTTCATGAAGTTAGTGATTAAAAAAAAAATCAATCGTATTTTTGTCAAATATGTATGTATAGATATCAATCAGACAAGCTAAAATCACTGCTCTTCAGAATCATAAAAATTCATAACCATATTTAGCCTTCTCCTCCTCTGCTTAAAAAAAAAATAGCTCTTTTCAATGATATAAAATCTGAGGCAATGTTACATTCAGCAGTTTCAACAGATTTCAGAATTCTTTGCCAGCTAATTTATAGCAAATATCAAAATAAGATTCAAGACATTTCTGGATTTAAAATTAAATGAATTTTATTTTTTAAAAGAACAAAAAAATATTGGGTTCGTCTACAAAATTTTACAGAGAGACAGACTTAAATTTTCTGTGTTTAATTAACTGCACATTTCCTACAAAAAAAATAAAGTTGAATTGTTTTTGTAAGCAAAGCATTACCACTGATCACCTACAGTAACACAGGAAACAAACATTTTCCAGTTTATAAAAATATTGCAATAGATTATTCATTTCAAATAATCCCAAATATTAGCACATGCCTTTCAGTAATTATTCATAAAGGAAAAACTAATCTTCCTATTTATAGTCTAAATTTGTAACTTAACAAAACAGATGAATTAGCAAATAAATTTAAAATCTATCAAAATATCTTATCAATAGACAACTAACTCATTCTTTTTATAGCAATTAGCTCTTTATAAAACCCAACTAAAATAAAGCAAGTATTATTGAGTTGTAAGGTAATTAACTTCTCTTCCAGAACCAAGCTAAAATTAGCTTTCCATAGATCTAATTAAGACAAAATTAGTTTTTGTTTTCAACAGCTTTACTTATCAAACAATTCAGATTTAACTAGTAAATGTGTTTTGGGCAATTTAGTGAACCTGCTGTAAAAAAAAATAAATTGCGGCTTGAAATTTTAACTGACATTTTAAAATTATTTTATAATTGAAAAGAATTGCTTAAAAATAAAAAAAAATTCTGGAGTTGTTTTAGAAGCAATGAATCAGGTATATTCATAAATATCAATAAATTCAATGTGTAGAGGCTTCTCTGTAAAATTCAATGTGTAGAGGCTTCTCAGTTGAATCCATTAAGAGTCTTTGCATGAATATTCATAGAAACATTAAAAATAAACTTAAATCTCCAACTCCTGTATAGTCAGCATTTGTATTTTACTTAAGAACTAACAAGATTTTGCACTGTATTAAAGAAAGATCTCTTCTCTACCAAAATTTTCTGGTCTTTAAATGATTAAAGCAATTATTAGTTAATATCAAGAAGTATTTTTAACCAATTGCAACAACAAATACTGATATAAAGTTAAACAAATAATGAATTGTCATTTTTTTTTAATAACTTATTACAGGTTGATTGATAACTGATCCTAATAGTATGTCAACCTATCCAAGGTTATTTCATAACCATGAGGTTAGGGAATTATGTTCATTGTATGTTTGTTTTCACATCTTTTGTGTAGTTGTTTCAAAAGAGTTTTTGCACACAGTTATATTACATCAAGTATTCCTATCTGATAAAAATAATTTGCACAGTTGTATGGTTTCAACTTTAGTTATATGATTTTCCTATCTAATACCAATAATTCACACACAATTATATGGTTTACAATAACTACTCGTATTTAATTATAATCATTTGTTTGCACACAGTTGTATGTTTCAAGTATTCTTATCTAACACTAATAATTTGCAAGCAATTATATGGTTTCAAGTCTTCTCAAAACTAATAAATTTATTTAACAGCAATTATTTGTTATATGGTTTCAGTGAGTCTGATCCAATACTAATAATTTTCAAACAGATCTATTTGACCCATCGACGGGACTCTAACAGGTACGACTACTCCAGGTTAGAGTGGAACTGGGAATAATGGCAATGAAGAGATACTCTACACTGGAACCTCACCATCAGATACAGTTTAGTGACATATACAATACACCACTTTTTTGAGGGGTCTTATCCTCAGTATGGGATACAGTCAGCATATTCTAAGCTCTGCCGACAGAGCAGTGTCATCACAGTGTAACTTGTTAAATTATTAAGCGTTATCATCATTCTAAGCTTTTTTTTAATCAAATTCCTTTCTGCTGCTATATTTTAGCCAATCCACTCTTTAATCTTCTTCAGGTGTATAATACATAAGGGAGTTTTTATTATATATATTTATAAAATGTGGCAAAAATGGCTGCTAATATGGCAACAAGATCAGTTCATTCCAAGAACAATAGATACACTGACGATACCATTCACTGCCACTCAGGTAACTCAAGCAACTAATTTATATACACAAGAATGTTCACAACACTTTCCTTGTTGAGCAAAGAACACAGCAGTTTTAAAATCTATACTAGCCTAACAAGTCAATATATGTCACCACTTTCAATTTTCTTACTATCCAAAATTGTTCCCTTTCAACTATCTGGACCTAATCCAAAAGAGAATGATAAACACCCTTCTCTCTCCAGATACAATGTGCCATAGACATTTCTATCTTCCCTTTAGACATAGTTTTCTTATATTCCTTGAATCCAACTTCATGAGATCACTGCAAATGGTCTTTCTTCAATATTGAAGCCATGAAACTAACACTTTCTGAACACAAGAGATCCTTGTCTTAAGATATTGAAAAAAATTAGGGAAAAAATAGCAGCAACTATTCACCCTTTGTTAGTTCTAAGATAGAAAATAAAGTAATCTCCAGAGTAACTATATAGCTTTAGCAAACATAACATATGTAAAAGTTGTGGCTAAATGGATCTAAAGGATTTGTAGATATAACATCAAGTTGATTTTCAAAAGCAAAATTCATCTTCATAACCTTAAAGATGTATCCAAAAGACAAGTTTGGTACTGTAGATCATATCAAGTAGAGAAGAATACACATTATCTTCTCTGGGATGAGACCTAAATAATAACTAAGGAACATAGCTAAGAGTAAGAAAATTGAAAGAGGTGGCATACACTACCTTATCAATTAATCATATATGCAAGGCCAGTAAAGATTTCAACACTTTCTTTTTTTTTGACAGAGGAGCTGGGAAATATGTCTATGTATAAATTAGAATCAGACACCTGGGTGGCAGTAAATGCTATTAACTGTGTACCTTATATTGCAGGAATGGGAATTTTTCATTAAAATCTTTTTTAAATCCTAACAAATTATATACTTAAAGATTATAGAATAGCTCAGTAAAAATGTTATAACATCAACAAATGAATTCAGTTGTTCAACCAAAACATATTAAATGAACTGTACTGAATCAATTAGTTGCACTTAAACTTTAAACTCTTACTTGATCAATTTTTTCCATCTAATGTTTCATTTTGGAATATTTTGTTTTATAAATTAAAAATTTGTAATATACAACTTTTTTTTTGCTTAAAAACAATTCCCTGAATTAAAATGAAAACTTATGTACCAAAAATGTCTACAGCTAAAAATTAATTGCACAGGTCAAACAAACATCTATAATTTTCAAAAACTCATCACTAAAACTAGTATGTTATTGCATAAAAAAAGATACACAGTGTGTGTGTGTGTGTATGTGTGGCCAAATTTCTTGAATTTTTCCTGCCATTAAAAATCCACATTTGGCTCTGAATAAGCTAAAATAATGACCCAAATTGCTGTTATTGATCTCATTAAATTAGTGCTGATAGCTCTAAAAAGTTCAAGATAGACCCATTCTTGCTCTAAGATGTAACAGGATGTCCACATTTTGGTTTAGTGCAAAACCAAAAGATATTTTATAAAAGAGTTAATTCTTGATGCTCTGAAAATAATAAAATATTCAAAAAATACCAAGGTAATTTATTAAGGAACAACTATCAAAGAAGTGTTTCTGACAAAAAGCCATGTTTCAAATGTAAACTTATGAAAAAAAAAGTAAATACCTAAAAATGTATCAAGAATAAAGACCTAAGAAAATGATTATACTTCTTACATTGTTATTTCAAAAAACTACAAGAAATTTTCTAGTGAAATCTTGAATGTGAAAATCCAGTAGGTTTTTCAAGATATTCTCTAGATAAGTTGCATATATGAGCATTAAACTGTTGTATTTTTTTTAGTTTTCAGATAGAACATTATCATTATTTCATAAATTAGTCTTGTTCTTACAATGTGTTCTTCAGCATTCTCTAAGTATTAATTTGCAACCAGTAATATTTTCAAATTGTCCAGCATATATGTTAATACATTTTTAGTCTTACCATTTCCTCAATTATAATAGGCCAAAAAAATACAGAAAATTGTGACTTTCTGAAACTAAACATAATTATTCCCTTTTCAATGAATAATTTAAATAATTCACTAAATTTAAATTGGCATACAGCTTATCTATCTATAATGAATAAATAGAGATCAAAGAGACCAATATCCAATGTTATAGAAAATGAATGTATCAAATCAGTTAAGTTTTAAAAAAAATGTTAATACAGAGTTTAAGGAAATGCAGTAATATTTGCAGTTGACTACAGAGCTAAACCAAGCAGTTACTATAAGAGTTTCTGCAGCAAGTATGTACAACAACTAGTAGACTCATTGTAAGCAACATAAAAAGAGCAAAAATGAAAACAATTCATTCAGATAAGTTAAATATAAGTTTTTATGTCTCAGCTTTCATAGCTATACACCTTGACATAAAATAATTAAAAAAAATAACCTCTACAATCCTCAGATTAAAAGCTATGAGCAAATTGTAATGTATGAAAAGCTTGGTAGCTATAATCTTTGGGGTAGCACTGGGAACTTCCGGCTGTGAGTCCTGAAGGCAAGTTTGGAATGAATAAACAGGCTTACAATGCCCATGAATATTTTCGGTTGATAATTCCCGAAGTTATCTTACATGGCGACAAGGATGAGATGAAACTTCATTGGCAAACTTTTTTTTTTTTTTTTTATTTCAATGCAGAAAATCTTTTTGTTTGTGTGAGCAGTCTCTTTTCGGAAAAAATATCCACCAGCTGGATACACAAGGTGCATGCAGTATGGCTTCACATGTACTTTCATACTATTTCAAAGTTAACAATATTACAGATGCAAATAGCAAAAAGGCAGTGCTGTTCTCAGTGTGTGGAATGAAAACATTCTCCTTATTAAAAGACCTCATCACACCCAATAGCTTATGAGATAAAACATTTGATGAGCTATCACAGGCATTAGAGGAACCCTGCAACCAAGCACCGTCCATTATTGTTAACTTTTATATGTGGCAACAACCAAACCAAACCAACTCCGACTTTATTGCCCATTTAAAAAAACAAAGTTCTGTGAATTTGGTCCCATTATCCAGGATATGTTAAGGGACTTGCTGGTTGTAAATGTCGACTGTGTCTGCATTTATGGGGGGGAAAAAAAAAAGTTGAATCTTGGTCAGGCTGGACAGATAGCCCTGGCGATGGAAAGTGCTGACAAAAATGTTCACAACATAGCAGCCTGCTCCAACACCACTACACTCACACAACCAAATATAAGCCACATCAACAGAGGAAATTCCGGTCAAGGAAAAAGCAAAAAAACATTTTTTCGATGTGACAGCAAGCACTCACCAGATTTTTCTTGCTTCAGGGATACAACTTGCAACTTCTGCCAGAAAACTGGCCACATTTCAGCAGCCTGCCTGAAAAGGAAAGGTACTAAGGGCACCAGAAATTGCCAGACACAAAGTTGACAGAGATGAGTATGATGACAACACACACTATTACTTCAGGAGACACTGCTTTAGTGCACTAACTCTTCTGCATCTCACAAAAAAAAAAAATTGACCCTCAAATGGTATTAGTGGGAATTAATGACAGATGGGTAGAGATGGAAACTGACACAGGTGTGGCAGTATCACTAATCAGTCGCACCGTTTTTGACAGACACTGGCAGGGACCCAATAAACCAAAACTGAGCCACATGGCACAAAAACTTGTCACTTAAACAGGAGAAAACATAACTCCATGAAGTACCTGTGAAGTTACCATAACATATGACAATCAGCAGTATCACCTACCTTTAGTGGTTGTACCAGGATATGAACCTACACTGTTAGGAAGGAACTGGCTGGAGGTGATCCAGCTTAGCTGGTATAGGATTTATCGGCTCAAGGCAGTTAACAGTACTCTGCTACGAGCTGGGTGAACAAGAAATTACACAGCATCATTGAGAGTTGACCCAAACACAAAACCAATCTTACTGCAAAGCACATCATTTGCATTGCAAAAAAAGGTGGACAAAGAACTGGACAGGCTGGAGTCTTTGGGGATAATCGAACCCATACAGTATTCAGAATGGGCAGTTCCAATCGTAGCAGTCATTAAAACAATTCATCTATGTGGGGACTTTAAGATGACCATGAATAAATGTACCAACCTGGATTCGTACTGCATATCAAAGAATGAAGACCTATACATGAAACTGAGCCAGAAAAGAAAATTCACAAAACTGGATTTGAGATATGCATTTCTACAGGTCCCACTACACAAAGACTAAGAAATTCCTTATGATCAACACTCCTCAAGGCCTGTACCAGTTCAACTGCCTCAGTTTTGAAGTCAAGTCAGCCCCTAGCATATATCAACACTGCATGGACAACTTTTCTGCGAGGGAACCACATGTTGTAAGTTATCTGGGTGACATTCTGATAACAGGATCTTCAGACGCAGAACATCTAGACAACTTAGAGTCTTGAAGAAACTCTCAGCCTCCAACCTCCGAGTAAGACTTGATAAATGCAAATTCATGGCTCCATTTACTTACCTATAGATTTGGAAGGTCTACATCCCACTGAGGACAAAATACGAGCTATCAGAGATGCACCTGCATCACATAATGTGACAGAACTGAAAGCCTTCCTGGGATTGTTCCAGTTTTATGCTAGGTACATTCTAAACGTAGCAGATAACCTGGGCTCCCTATACTGCCTGTTGTGGAAGGGTGTCTCTTGGAGGTGGGAAACAGATCACTCTTTAGCGTTTCAACAAGCAAGAGTCATCACAGACAAATTGTGTCCTGGTCCACTATGATCCCAAGAAAGAACTTATCACTTGTGATGCTAGTCAGTACAGCATGGAAGTAGTTCTATCCCATATCATGCCAAATGGTAGTGAGAAACCACTTGCCTATGCTTCCCAGATGCTTTTGGCAGCCAAAAAAAATTACAGCCAGTTAGATAAGGAAGGACTAGACATCATCTTTAGAGTAAAAAAATTCCACCAGATGTACTTTCTGGATTGTTACAAATCACAAGCTACTCAGTCTTTTCAGCCCAACAAGGCTCAATAGCCTGCCACCAAAAATCATCAGGTGGTCCCTGTTGATGAGTTCATATGATTATAGCATTATGTACAAACCAGGAACAAACATTGTTGCTGCTGACACAATGAGCCGTCTACCTCTACAAGAAAATCTACAAGTTCTGATGCTGGGATGCATCATTCACCTAATGGACCACCTGGATGAAACTAAAGTGGATTCTGCCAATATTCACAGACATACCTAAAAGGATCCAGTCTTTTCAAAGGTCTACCAAGCTGTATGATCAGGAACAAATTTACCAGAGAGGCCCCTCTACTCAGCATTTCATGCAAAGAGATACTCTGGGGATCTTAAGTGATCATACCACACACCCTTAGACAACAAGTCCTGAAGGAGCTCCACCAATGCAACCTGGATATGGTAAAAATGAAGGCCCTGGCTTGAAACTATCTGTGGTGGCCAGGGATGGATGTGAATATTGAGGAAAAAGTTAACCATTGCTATACATGCCAGAGCTCTAGAACCTCTCCTGCAAGGGCACCACTACATTCCTGGGAATGGCCCATGGAACCCTGGTACTGGATCTACATGGACTATACCAACTCCAACGGCAGAAATTTGCTCATAGTCACCAATGCTCA
Source organism: Sepioteuthis lessoniana (assembly GCA_963585895.1). Lineage (NCBI taxonomy): Eukaryota > Metazoa > Mollusca > Cephalopoda > Myopsida > Loliginidae > Sepioteuthis > Sepioteuthis lessoniana. The sequence continues at coordinate 82,789,770 of OY757907.1, forward strand.
CTCAAAATGGATAGAGGTCTACCTTACTCAACAACCACAATTGAAAAATTAAGGTGTTTTACCACACATGGACTGCCAAATCTCCTTGTCAGTGACAATGGCCCATGCTTCACCTGTTTGGAGTTTGCTGAATTTACTAGGAAGAATGGTATTAAGCACAAATTGGTCAACCTCAAATGGCCAGGCTGAAAGTGCAGTTAAAATTGTCAAAAGTGGACAGGAGATGTCAGGTGAAACACTGGAAACAAAGCTTTCACGGTTCTTACAGGACAACACCCCATACCCCAACAGGAGTTACACCAGCAGAACTGCTGATGAAAAGGAAGTTACAGACAAATCTGGACAGATTGAGGTCATCTACCTCTACCACTGTACTCCTTCCTCAGCTAAGATCATTGCTGCAGAAATTCCATCATGACAGAACTGCCAAGATGCAGATGTTTCACAAAGGCCAAGAGGTTTTTGCCCAGAACTATAACAGTAGCCCCAGATGACTGGCTGAGCATATTTTGGAGGGAATTGGTTCCCTAACTTTCTTGATAAAATTACAAGACAGACAAGTTATTCAACATCATCAAGACCACATGAGAACTCACCTCTGTTCCTCTGAGCCAATGTCACCTACTCCAGTGAATAACCCGGGACCAGAGCAAATTAAATCAAGATTGCCACCACAACCAGACACAGCACCCTGGGCTCCTATTCACACAGTAATGCCAAAGAATCCTCCAGTCCAGAAATCCACTGTTGTGTTGTCAACCTCACTGCGACAATCTTCAAGAAGTTAAAGTACCACAATCAACTGTTGCGATGTTAACCCCCACCACGACGATCCGCTTGAGAAATCAGGGAACCCAAACGTTTCAGTCCTGGATAAAGTTTGAATCTGAAGCAAGTACTCATAAATAAGGGTGGGGGGGAGATGTAATGAATGAAAAGCTTGGGAGCTAGAATCTTTGGGGTAGCACTGAGAACTTCCAGTAGTGGGCCATAAAGGCAAGTTTGGAATAAATAAACAGGCTTATGACACCCACGAATGTTTTTGTGGATAATTCCTGAAGTTTTCTTACACAAATATATTTTAATCAGCATTTGGAATATGTCTTGTTTTTATTCAAAGTAAAAAACTTTAATATTTAGTTCCAATTTGTAAATTATCCAGCTAAAGAAATATATAATTATAACCTCTTTTGCTGGTGCATATATATGTGTATATGCGTGTGTATATATATATATATATACACACACACACACACACACACACACATACTGGACAACTGAAGAATTAATGAATCCAACATACCGCTTAAGAAAAATTTACTAATATCTAATAAAAACAAAGATAGGAGTTTGAATATTGAGTTGTCCAAAACTTCATTTGATTTAGCTTTTTTTTCTTTTTACATTATTAAACATATTTATGATTTTATTCCACTATTTTCTACATTTCAGGTTATCTCTGACATTTTTAAAAAATTTTTCTTGGTACTCCCCCTCAAAAAAACCTGCCTTTTGCAGTCTTTTAGGGAATTGACTTTCTTTCATCAACACAAATCTGTAAGGATCAGAATAAATGGTAATCTAAAGATACGATGTCTAGTGAATACAAATAATGATAGAAACCTTTCCAAGTAAGCTGTAATTATTGCATAACCACCAAAAATATAGGTGGATATGTATTATCTCAATATAATTAATTCCAGAAGATTTTCAAAAATCTAAATGAAAGCAGTAGTTGTTTAAACTTTTTTCATCTCTAGAAGAAACTCATACTAGAAGACTCTTCTAATTCCATCATATACACAGCATTATCTTTTTTTTTCCTAATGAAAACTAGCCTTTTGTATAATTAGTGGTGTTTCATTTTGCTATTAACATGATCTAATGTTCCCTATTACTCTAAAGTATAGATTTTCAATGCTTGTCACAATTCATTTAAAAGACAAAATATTTTCATTACAAATATTTTTTGCTTATCAAAAATAAAAATATGGAAGCTGCAAATTGAAACTATTTTACCAAGCCGGTATAAATGATTTTTAACAGTTGATTTGACTGTTTTTCACTATGTTAAGCTTACGCATAACATTGATTATTCTTAGTTGATCACTATCTCAACTAGTCTACCTAACTGTGGAGCATCATTCAGTGAGAAATCTCCCCTTTTAATATATTTAACCATTCACTATACTTCCTCTATAAACTGCACAAGTGTGATTTTGCATTTCAGTTACATTTTTACCTTTCTTAATATAAGAAAGCATAATATGCTCAAAATTTTATTTCCCTTTGGCTTCAACATTAGAATCAACAAACAAAAATGCATCAATTTTGATAATATATTTTAAATGCATACCAATATGACAGTTGTCTCAATGTAAAGCAACCTTTTAAGTTTGTTTAACACAAGAACACACTTAATACTACCAAATAACAAAAAAAAATTTTTGGTCGATCTAATAATAAGCATTAATCTCCATGATACTAGCTATAACTTCACTTCATTCATAAGGCATGACACTCTTTTAAATAGCATAATAAAAAAAATCATGGGGACAGAATAAAACAAATGTAAATCCAATTCAATGACACACCTGTTACTAATCTGTGAAATAGACTAGTGCAGAATTGGGAATACATATTTAAGTTATGCAGTATTTTGGTTCAATACAGGCTAAAATTCCCTTAGTACACCATTGGCCTAATGAGTGTTCACCAATGGTCCAGCAGACCAGGGTTCAATCCCAGGTTGAATCATACCAAAGACTCAAAAAATAGTACTTGATGCTGCCTTCCTTATCACTCAGCATTATAAGATATGGATCAAGGGTAAAATAGAGCAATCCAGAGAATGGAGTAGCACCCTCCCCTACACCTCAGTGCAGTAGCTATTGAAAAGGGAGCTTTTGGGTCACCTTCAACTAAGGTTGCCAACTTTACTACTTACATTCAAATTTAAAAGCAGTATTTTGTAGCTGTGCTACATTATGTGCAAATACATTTTTACTTTCTTTGTTTTTGGAGAAATAATATAAAAGATTAATGAAGGAGTTTAAAAAGCAATCACCATATTTGATCAAAAATCTTTCATGAATTCATTCTACAGCAATATCATTAACACTACAACTGATAAAGACACAGTTTTCCATATGAAACTAGAATATTATACAATCCCTAACTTGATTTATATTTATTCTTGGTAGGTATTCTCATAAGCGTTTTACAGATTGATAGGTGAAAACAGCTGAAGATAACATTTCCCCATTTCAATGTACTGTAACACAAATAGACAAAATTACAATTATGTTTCCACCAGATAATTATCAAAAATGGCTTGAACAGTCATATAGACAAGCTGTAAATATCTGAGGGGAAAAAAAACAACCTGGTTATTGCATAAAAGAGATATATATCAAATTCATGTCTTGTTAAAAAGTAATAAAAATAATTATCAAAATTACAATGTATAATCCTTATTGATAAATTCATTTATTTTTCTCAGTCTAAAAATATTTCAGATCAGATCCATAGCAGAATAACATCAGTTTTGAAACATTTTTTATTTTTGAAAACTCAGTTCAAATTTTTTTTTTTAATTTTTACGAAAAGAATTTTAGCACATATCTTTTTAATTTTTACATACTATAAGTCTGTTATAATTTGATAAAACTAAAAAGTTGCAAAAACATTTTCCTTTACTTTGCAATTTCAAACTGATTTAAGACAAATTTAAATTCAGCAAGATTGTTTCTCACCTCCCCCTCAACTTGCAAAAAAAATAAACTGATTTTAGTTCAAGAAAATATCTTTTAAAACATACAATTTATTCATGCTCAAATGGCATTTTGTTGAGATTTCATAAAGCATAAAAATATTCCCAAATTTTTTAATGAAACCCTTTAATCAATACAATAAAGTTTTTAAGATTTGTATAGATTATTAAAATGCAGGTGAATCAACTATCTAAATTCTATTTCTATTAATTTTTCATCATAAAAATTTTTAATGGAGGAGGAATCACTTTTTTAAATGATAAATTTTCTCATTTCTTTTTTTCTGATTATAAAAACTTCATAAAAAATTAAATTTTTAAAAGAAATTTAAACATTTTTTGTTACAATTATCCCAAAAGTCTATCAGAATACCTAATTCACAGACTATTACATCTAAGCTACAATCTTAAATTTATGCTTCAAATGTTTCAAACAGAATTACACAACCATAGGATAAATGGCACAGTAATGCAAATGGAGGAAACAAGCTAACTTGCAATAACTGAACAATAATGGTGTGAGTAAAAATTTAAAACTTAATATTTTTTTTTTTTAAATTAGAAATGAATATACATTTGTTCTGCAAGTTTAAGAGGATCTGCTTATAATAAGTAAATTTGGCAAGTTAAACAGCAGACATGCATTTATAGTTTGTGTATCATAAAAATATAAAAAGTATTTAATGGCATTAAAATCAATGCACACAAATTGTGAAAATTCACAAGTTGGAAACTAGTTTTAGTTATTCACAAACTTTATGCTTACTGCATTGGAACAAGTTCAAAACAGGTAAATAAAGATCATTGTAATCTAGATTCAACTGGCTTGCAACATTCATTCAGAAATTATGTAGGCATAATTTACATCATTGACATTAAATTATTCTAGGTCATCAAGCACTAAACTGTCATTTGAAAAATTTTTGTTTCAATTTAAGAAATCTGCAGATAAAAGAATTTATCTTTTATTGCATTGCTGAATTTCTACTGATATTCCTAAAACTACAATCAGTATTTTTCAAGATTACATGAAAACCCAAAATATGAAAAAAACAAGAAATTTTAGAAACTACCAACTTTTAGCCAAGGATAGACCTTAAGAGACACTGAAGATTATTTTCACCAGTACTTTTGAGTTTTACACACTTTACTAATGATGCTGAAGTCTTTGGATAGAACTAAATAAAATCTCAGTGCCACAAATAAAATACTTGACCTTTGTACATAATCTACAGCACAAATGCTTGCAAAACACTTGAGATGTTCAATCATACAGAGTTCATTTTCATGAAAATGACATTCTTATAAAAAGATTTTTTTTCTAAGGTATCATCTTTAAGAGAAAAAAAAAATTACAAACCATCTCTTCCTTTTCTTTGCCATAAGTTCTCTTTGCTTTATATAAAACTTAAAGTGTTACATAATGGAGAAAAATAAATTAGGGACCATGTGGTCTTTTTATGTTCTACCAACAATGATAGTACAGCCCTATATAGGATAATAAAAGGACCTACTGAGTAAAAAGGTGTGTTTAGCATAATGACTATCATTGAAGAAAATGGAATCAGTGACCCAAGTTCAAATCCCAGATAGACCTATTTGTGTTTCATTTGTGCTTCTCTCCTCTAGCTATAGATAGTAGGTCAGACTGTTTTTTTTTTAGTTTAGATTAGGCAACCAGTCTAAAAGGAAAACTGAATTCAAATTAGTTTTACTCTGCTTAAAAATTGACCTTGTGTCACATCCTGCCTGTGGTGGAGGGGTTGGCTAAATACATACACAAACTGTAGTATCATATGGTCCACATTCTAGCAACTCTCTTTCTGAACTGGCTAAAATATCAGCTGCACATGTTTATATAGAAAATGCAAAGAAATTTCTGCCCCCACCCACTCACCTTTTTCTGAAATGTTTTTTGTATTTCACTTGAACACCTGTTTTTTTTCCATTGTTTCAAAAAGATTGTTTCCTCACTCACTCACAAAACATTCTATGAATATCCTTATTTGGACATATTTGTAATATTCTCTAAATTTGTAGATATTTTTATTTTTTTAAATTCTACTCAAGTAGGCAGGTCTATAACACTAGCTCTTCCATGGTTTCAATGTTGACACTTTCCAGTTAATAATAAATCAATCAGTTAGTCAGCTAGAGTTTATTTTTTGGTGTAAGTCACATATATACCTATTTCTCTTGACCAGTGATGGCTGGATTGTAAAGAGTGTAAGAGATTTTTATCTCCACATAAACCACTTTCTAATCCATAATTAGTTACTTGGTATACTTACCTGCCATGTTAGGTAAACTCCCACTGAGAATAATTATCTAACTCAGCTTCAGGGCCTGTATCCCAGACAGCACTAAAAAGAAGGAAGGTCAGGCAGGATGATTCCATCATTCTCTAACACCAGAGGTGCACTTCAGAGGGAATACCCACTGAGCAGTTTTTGTATACACAAGGAAGGGTTCTAATAACATGAAGACATGGTAAATTCATACATGGTTAACTTAAAAAGAGATTACTAATGATAGTAATTTCTTTTTTGATAGTAAAATCGAACTATAGAGGGTTTTTCTATCTTACCACATAGAAAAATCTTTTTTACTTTCATCTATCATCCTACCAAGTATACTTATAACTGAGCCATTAATCACAGATTTAGGATTGATTATTTTAAATCATCATTTATCTTATTCTAATTTCATAAATCATTTTATCATGACTTCCAAAATGGCATAAAATTATGTTTTAAGTTGAATGTCATTCAATGTTATATAAAATCTGCAATTTCTACTCAAATTCTAAAAAGATTTTTTTAAAGCAGCACAAGAAAAGATGATTTCCAGATCATTCAAAGTCCACATCTTAAAATTAGAAATCAAAATACATTTGAATATACCTAAAGCTGCTTGCCCATCTTGGTTTCAGAATTCTGAAAATCTACTAATATCTATTTTTAAACCACCTCCAATAAATTATTGAGAATGATTTAGCAGACTTTACAAATCCAAATATTAACTGGCAGTTACAGGAAGCAAGAAAGGCCTTTCAAGAAATAGTTAGGTGTTAATGGCAGTTACAGCCTAAGCTTACACTTTGGCATTATCTTCTATCAAACCTAACTATCAGAGGGAGAAAAAAAGCACTCTCAAAGTAATTGCAAGGGCATTATGCCCAAAATACAAACTCTAATTATAGTACATTTCTCAGTAGCTTTGAGAAATTTGATGATTTACAAAAACTTTAATATGTGAAACTAATTTGAGATCAATATCTAAAAAGACTAAAATGACACACATTAATCAATATAGCAAAGATGATAAAAATAAATTTAATCTTTTCCAAAAATGTGGTTCATTATCTCCCATCATGAAAATTATATACATGGGAGTTTGAAATATATATACACAATTCTACTATTAAGAACATTTTTTATGAAAAGATACCAGAAAAATATATAAAAATGGGTTATCCACATGTATTATTAAATTGTTACCATTCTTTTATGCGGTCAATCCTGTTTTATGCAGAGGAATTGTACATTTCAAAGCTAGATTTAGTAATAGAGCAGACAACTGAGATAGGTGAAATTCCATCTCAATACAACTTATTGTGGCAACTTATTACCACATACTTAGAAAAGGAAAGATTTTAAACTAGGGTAATAATTCCTCCTCCTAATTATCAATCTTAAAAAATTTGGGGTCATTATGTGTTTAAATTATTTTAGCTCTCTTTAGATAATTATATTTGCCAAAAGACACTTCAAAGCACAGCCAACAGCTTAAGTATAATCATTTCTTTAAAGAACAAAACCATCAAATTTGACTTGAAAGAAAATAAAATTTTAAAAAAACCTGAAATCAGGACATGTGAATTACAATATTCACAAGTTTAATTTTGCTTTTGATATATGCTATATTTTAATGGGAATATTTCCATGTAAGAATATTTCATATGAGAAAAAGTACTAAACTTATTACAATTACCATAGAGACAGTCACTAAAAGATTTAAATCTTAGAAAGATAAATATTTGGGTAACTTTTTTCATCTAAAACTACAAAATATCTTAATACTAAAATTTTTATAGAGATATCAAGAAGCAAAAAAAATTGTTTGTACAAAAAACATTGAAAAGATAAAAAGCATTAATTTTTTTAAATTATGCTTTAACATGCACCAGAAAATATAATCCATAAAGGATTATTTTATATCTTTCACACAGGAAAGGAAAATCATATTGCACACACATCTAGGTTAATAATAGTTTCAAATAATCAAAATTGCTGCCAATGATCAGTGTCTAATTTTTAATAACAGGATCTTTGTTAGCTCATCAATATTCCCAAAACCAAGTTTAACATTTACAACTGAATGATAATTTTGTAGAGACAGCATTTGCTCTCAATCTTTTTTAACCATCCAAATTCTTAATGTAATGGTGAGAACTATGAAATGCTAATTAGAATCCTCCATTCCTTCCTAAATAGAAACATAAATATTATCATGGCCTGTTATTGCAAGAGCAAGTTCAAAGGTCATCTAGTTATACTTAAAAAAGAGTAATGCTAGTGGACTTATCAAATTATGAACTTTTTGATTTACATTCTAGAATCTTATCATATAAGCTATACATGACAAATGCAAGACTACTATTTTGTCATTTTGTATACGTTAGAAGCATTCAAGCTAAAATGATACTATTTCTTAAGAAAGAAAAAAAATATCCAAGTTAAGTAAAAATAAAAAGATTAAAGTACCAAACTACAGTAACAAGATTAAGCAATTCTTAAAAGAATTTTTAATGATACAACAGAATTTTAAACTTGTATGTATCAGTAACTCTAGAGAGAAAACATTACGTTAAATACATTTTGAGCTAAATTTTTAATACTCTTCATTTCCAATATTGTTTTATTTATACATTCAAACTTTTATATATATATATATATATATACACACACCACTGTAGAGTTACAAATTTCTAAAATAAAAAAAAAAAAATGGATGGTTTTACATTGATCTTAAATTAGTTGCAATCCATATAACTTCAAAATGTTTGGTATTCAAGAGCAAGTCTACAGTTGGTAAGATAATGCCCGATTTAAAAATGAAGTCTCCTACTGTGGTTTTTAATTCACAAGAGAATAAACTATAAATAGACATGTTTGTAAGCATAAAAACAATACATAAGAACAAGCAAGTTAACATATCCATTCTAGGATTACAGGTTTTCACTGAGAGAGTATTGGCTAACTTCCTAAACATTTAAAAATGTGGTCAAGCACACTAGTAGTTAGAAATAAAATTTCAAGTATTTATTCCTGGATTACACTAAATTTCTATAATTTAAATGGCAACTTTCAAATAAAAAAGAATATGGTATCAATTTTGTACATCCATCAAAGACTTTTCAAAAGCAATCTCCTCTTCTCTGATTTAACTTTAGCTAAGTAATTAATTCTGTAATTTTTAAATACTTACCTCTTTACCAGTCACCACACTTCAAATGCAATGCTCTGTATTCTCAGCAATGATGCACATTTTTTTTGTAAATCTTTCACTGACTTTTTCACCTAAAACCCAACACCAATTTTCTAATATTTATGTATAATTACTGTTACATAATTATAAATTGGTACAACTTCAGCAGCAACCAAATATTTTATTACATTCTTTCAAGTGTAAAATGTAATGAAAAAATATATCAATACAGATAGACAGCATAAGTAAACATCCATAATAAAATCTGCCATGGACAATTACAGTAACCTTTCAAGCAATGGTAGCTGAGGTGGTCAATGTTCATCAAAATCTAAAATGCATCTAATAAAACTATAAGTTTTGCAATAACTTTTTCTTTATGGGAATATAAGTTACCATTAAGATCTACAGATTATTTGGTTGGTTGATTTTATATCATGCCAACTCTTGTTGGGTTATTTTATATCAAAGTCAGTTTAATAATTATGAACTCCATTTGTACACAGTACAAAAATGTATCTTAATCCTATAAATAGTTCATACTTAGTTGTAATATCAATCTTTTAAGAGCCAATGCTCAAATTCATTTTAAACATTATCTCAAACAAAACTACTTGACTCATAGATAGGATTAACAAGTACTCCCATTCTGAGTCAGAGTGAACCTGAAAGTAATAGCAATGAAGGAGAGACTCCATATTTTCCAGAACTGGAGCCTCACCATCAGATGCAGTTTAATGTCATACCTCAGGCACTCTTTTGAGGGGGTTCTAACCCTTCAGCAGAGGATGCATATTCTAGGCTCCACTGATAAGGTGGATCTATAAAATAGCTATGATACAGAGACCATTTAGTTTAAATATATAAAAACTTATTTTTTAGAAATGAAACATGAATTCATAACATAGGCATGATATCCACTTTCAAACAATAGTGCAAAAGAAACAGAATTCTAAGAGTCATTTTACAATAAATAATTTTTTAAATTCTATAACATTTACATTATCAAACCTCAATAAAAGCAAAGCTCCTAAACACAAGAGAGTTGACTTCCAATAAATATTATGTAAAACTTAAGGAACAAAGCAATGCAGTTATGTTGAAACATTATGAAAGAATTCTATTTAGTCTTAGAAATAAAGATAAAAATAAAATTGAACTAAAATCAAAAAATAAAAAAAGCAAATAAACATTGAAACAGTCGAATAGAAAAATGAAATATAGTTTGTTTTTTTTTTTGGGGGGGGGGCTCAGTTAAATTTTAATACTTGATTTATATTATCACTTTAAACAAAGATTAAACATCTTATAATAAACAAAGTAACTGATAATTAAACAATACACTACTGAATAATGTTAGAATAGAATCATATCACAGTCCAACACCACACTTATTATAAAACTATAAAAATTTACAGAAGTCAGTAGGGTTACTTATATTCTTAAATATCTTTTTATTGGTTTTGCTATTTTACATAAATTCCATTGTTAAAAAAATAATTACCAAACTAAAAAGTAAAAACTGTGTGTCAGTATATGTGTAAATATACAGATTTAAATAGTGTGTGTGTGTGTGTGTGTGTGTGTGTGTGTGTATATATATATATATATATATATATATATATATATATAGGCAGCAAATTTTCTAGTAGGCATATTTTATCAAAGGTGACAGACAAGGATTTAGTGGTGAGTTTTTTTTGTCTTTTTATGTTGATGAGTTCGATGCTGCAACTGTGGTTTGAAGGCAGTTTAAAAATTGTTTGAAGTTTTTAATGCTATAACCCGAGTATATGTACTTTAAATTAGTGATAGTCATTGATGAAAGTACATTTACTCAAGTTATAACATCAAAGACTTTGAACAATTTTTAATCTACCTTCACCCACAGTTGCAACATCTCATTCACGAACAAGAAAAGGTAAATAAAAAACAAAACAAAATCCTTGTCTGTCACCTTTGATAAAATATGCCTTATACACATTTGTGTACAAGGTGATCAATAAATCAGGGGTTAACTTATACACAAATAAGCTTGAGTATAGGTCAACCTTTGATTTACAATCACAAAAATTATTCATTTTTAAAGCCAAAGATTGCTCCAAGTTCTTCCCAATATGTTTGAATTTCAAATTTACAAAATTATTACTCATGTATCAATACCAATTTCTTGCCTAAAGGTTAAGTCCTCAAAACTTGACCGATATACAGTACATACAATGTACAATGACTTATGAATTAGAATAAGAATTGAATACATGGTAAGTTATAAAATATTTTTCTGATGACATTTAAAAGGCAACATATTGCATCAAAAGCCTGATTTAACAGACTTAGATGTACATTCTATAAAATAGTGTATTTGTTTTTATATGATTTGTCTGTTAAACAAATCATAAGACAAACCTGTTGACAGATAAAATGTGCAAAATACAAAGAAAGAGTAAAGCTTTAAGTTTAAAAACATTTACCTTAGCAATTAATAACGATTTCAAAGACAACTGTTACTAATGTAAAAAATTATTTTAGTTAATGTACTTTAAGGAAGTTTTCAATTCTCACTAGATCACTAGTAAGCACTTTTATGCCCTAGATAATTTAAGTTAAAATAAATCAATAGTTAATTTTCTTGCTCAAAAGATACATTTTAAGTAACCAAATATTTTGGAATACTTTGTATATAAATTCAAAAATATATTTCAAGTATTTATATATGTTGCTTATAAAAATTAATTTTAACTACAGAATATAAGTTATTTTTATTCAGTAAATTAATGATAGTTATCAATGAGAAACCTGGGCTTGATGTTTCTTAACAATATGTATAGCTTATTTTCTCTTCAATGCACAGAAGTCTTTTTTTTAGCATTTAATGTTAAGAAAATCACAATTCACATGAATATGAAATGGAAAACTGAACCAAATTAGAGATTTTTTTTTTAGTTATTGAAGAATACATTTCTCTAATAAAAATCTAAAATGTATCAATAAGTAATACTTCATGCTTGACTTTAAATCTACAATCACAGAATATAGAAGTATAGTATATAATTTCAGACAAATATCAAATTAAATTTTCATAAAAGGATTTCTAATCCACTCAAAATCTATGTTTAATAACAGAAAATAAAAGTTTAATTTCTCTTCCAAATTTAACTACAATAAAAGTCATTTCTTTTAAGCTTCTTTCATGTATATTTTTACAAAGGACACATAGCTACATCTTCGGGTTTACCAGTATGTCTTGATACAGTTTGGGAATCACTTAAACAATTACTTTCCAAATAACCCCAATATTATTCAGTCTTTAACATAAAACTGGGCATTGTATGATCATTAATTTTAATTCATGTGTATACTGTCCTAAAGAACAAACTTATATGGAAAAGCAATTTAAATCATTTTAGTCAATATTCAGCAAAACAATATCAAATTTAAATGCAAAAAGGTTATGACATACAAAATGATGCCATTTCTGGTTTTGCTCTAACACAAACATAATTCTTCTCTTTCCCACAGCCAGAATATAATGATTGATACCCACCTCTTAACATTTTTGATTCCACTGGGGATCTTTCTCAGCTTCTTCTTCTTGAGAATCTTGACGGCCCTTCGACACAGAGTTTCTGTGTCCAAGACCTCCTTCACCTTGCCGTAGGAGCCTTCACCTAGAACGTCGCCCATCAAGTATTTGCCGACGTGTTTAGCCCTTCGCCGCCGCCGCTGGTACACAATTTGATCAGAGTCAACCCGGCGGAAGATGAGCGCCGACGACAGCGGCTCATCATCATTAATGAAATCAAGTTGATCGCCCAAGCATTGCGGGTAATAGCTTGGCTGGTCCTTCTCCTCAAACTCCTGGCGCAGGGTGGCCATCTTCTCGTCATATTCATCATATTCTTCTTCTTCATTATATTCCTCATCATCACCTCCATATAGGTACGATTTATGTGAGGGGTACCCGTAAACACCCTGCTCTTCATCATTATCGCATCGGCCAGAGCGAAAGGGATAAGAATCCTCTGCCTCTCCTGATCGCATCAACTCCTGGTACCGATGACCATCTTCATCTTCCTCATCACACAATAATCGGGGAGGTGGAGGAGCATCACCATCCTCATATCTACCCATTTGCAAACTACCTCTTGCGATGTGGCTCCCCTGGGATTCATCCTCAAGAGGTTTCAAGTTTTCTTTTGAGTTCCCTGCTTCCGACGAAGATGCAGTTTTTACACAAGGTTGATCCATAATACAAAATAAATTAAGGTCCCGCGATTTTTATCAGCTTAAACACTGGGCTTTTAAAGGTGGTAGTGGTATTAATATAACACTTGTCTTTATGTTTTATCTTTTTCTTACCAGAGGATTGTATTTTTGTTTTAAATGTACGAATGTGTGTTTATCCGTTTTCAAAAACATTAAGGTATTTGCAAAAAAGAAACAAAAAATTGTTCATGTAAAAAGCAAATAAAATAGTGGTAAATTACTAACAAAAATAGTAATAAACAAGTTCGGTGTTTTTCTTAAGTGTTACAAAAAAAAAAAAAAGACAAGAAATTGTCTCACCCAATTTTTTATAATTGAAATTTTAATTATATTTATAAAATTCGTAGAAAAATGTCTTAGTTATTACTATTTTTAGATTCTTATATCTTAGTAAAATTTACTTAAGATGCATCAAAAATACGATATTTTCTTTTCGACTATTTGTACAATTTACAAACAAAAATTTAACAAGCGCTATCAAATGTTCAGCCGGTGTTTTCTTCATAGCACATCAACTTATAACCAAGACTTAGACTAGATAAGAGTTTTAGTCATTTATTTTCAGAGAGTATTCATTATTAAATAATACTTAAAAACAAACAATATTAAGACGGAAGAAGAGAGAAGGGGCAAATATTTTAAGGATTAACTTTCACTTCCTCACAACTGTCAATTAATCAGCAATATTTGTTAATTTGTTACATCCAATTGTAACAAATCAATTATTTCGCAATAGTGTCTTTTTCCTCGGATTTGCACACCTAGTTGTTACCAAGAACATCAACGAAACAATACGAGGATTAAATGCGAATACTGACTTTCGAATTAACAAAACTAGCTTTTTTTAGCAACAAATTTTTAAGGAGAGGAAGCCGGAAGAAAAAAAAGTTAAAATTTCCGTAAACATTAACAACAAGCAAAATAATCTAATATTAAACATTCAATTCTTAATATAGCCGGAAGGGTCGATAAAAAGTAAACTGTTTTAGTTTTGAATTTAAACGTTAAATATCAAGTTTTAATTAAATTGTAATTAAGCGTAAATAGTTTTTGTTGAGGCTAATGCACATATGCACTGATTTTTATACACACGGTAATTATCTTAACTTCCAATTTCGAGTTATGTAGAATTTTTTTTATTACAAAATTAACTTATTGGTATACACGAATTTTGTTTTTGTTTTGTACCTTTTATTAATCTTAAGTAAATATGAATATTATCTTACATATAAAAAGAAAAAAAAAAAAAGAAATGCTGTTTTTGGATTGGTTTTCAAAGAAACATAAGAGAAGGTAATATTTTATAACTGCATTACGAATACGCATCAAAAACTGTTATGTACACCCTAGTAGTATTGAGCTGAGAACAATTTTAAAGTGATTCTATAGTATTTTATAAGTTGCATTCTGGATTTTTTTTTACCGAAGATCAGTAAACACAGATGAATACGTGAAAAATGATTGTGTGAATGATTTTTATTATATCTATCCCTACCCATATATGTGTGTTCTATATACAGGTCCTTTTTTACTGGATAACAAAAATCGTCACCTAAGTTGTTTTTTTTATTTTTGTTGTTTTTTTTTTCACTGTACTTTTTGGAGGGACTAAACTTCAAGAAAACAATAAACACGCCTAAAAGAAAGAGGAGATAAAAGGTGAGTATCAATTAATTGCATAGTTGCGTTGTTTGCATTTCAGTTGCATGAAAACAAATGTGTGAAAATGTTTTTGTACCCTGAAGAGTCTCCCCTCTATCTTTTTTTTTTTTTCGTCAACTATAAAAGTTAATATTTTAAAGCTATTTATTATGTATTTTGAAGGAATTTAAAAACAGATTTTAACAGAAATATGCAAATGTTTTTAAGCGTGCATACACTGCGTTACTAACTGGTGTTTGCATTTTATGTATGCATGTATATTCTATACACATATATATAATTGCGATATATAAATGTATGTACTCAACGTAAATAATTTTAAGATAGTTTTTTTTTCCGATGACGGCTGTCCCCTTTGTTATATTTTCTCTTTTTTTCTTTCAGGGCTGTTGTCAGCGGCGGCCGCCGGCGGTAGAAGAGGCGATAGGGCGGCGGACACTGGTGGCAGTTGTAGTATTAATAATATCACAAGAGCAGGTATCAGCTGCCAAGAAGAAAACGGTTGGCGGACGTAAAGGAGACAGAAGTGGTTTCAGAGGCGGTAAGTGTTTCAGTAAATGTACAACAATGGAGGCAGGTGTTGGCAGCGAATTTACACAGAGCGGAATGATCGGCGTTGGTCCAAGACAGCTTGCCGACGCCATGTTTTCAACACAATCTCAAAGTGAGGCCAAGCAACGGTCACGTGACCAAGGCGCAGTGTAAGGGAAACAACTCTACATCGCAGAAAATTAGCAACAATTTTTTCCCTTTGGCATTTCTAGGCAGGTTTGTAGTTAAAATAGAGTTGGTGACTTGATGATCTATTCCAGATCGATAATAAACATTTCCACCCATTTACCTCTTAGAATCAAAGTTTTTATTTCAAATTGAATTAAAAGGTAAAATATATACTGAAACAGATTTTCACAAAAATATTTTTTTAAATCTTTCATTCTGAAATAAGTTTTAGAATGTGGTACATTGATGCCCTGCAAACTAAAAGTTCACATGATATTACTTAAAGAAATAAAAATTCTTATTTGGAGCAAAATGTTCTTACAAATTCTATATCTCTTCATTGTATTAATGGGATCCAGGCAAAACCTCCACCTAGAAACATCTAGGACAATGCAACCACAATTAAAGTGCAAATTTGGATTAAAAAACACAGTTAAATTCAAGCATTGCAAAAATTAAAGTTATTCAATACTGCATTATCTTTTTTTGTTTTACTTATTCTTACTTAATAAAAAGTATTCACTAAGCCTTATACTCTAAACAAATTTTTTTAAATGTTGATCCAAGTTAGAAGACATAAATGTGTTCCTGATAGACACATTTCAGTTTGAATAGCACAAACAAATACAAAAGAAAAAAACATTCTTGTTATCATACAATGCCTTCTTTATTACAGTCTTATTATATAATGAATGTAATATTTTACATCTTAGAGAATTAATTAAATTAATAAATACACTACATATAATAAAATAATTATGATCATGATTATAAAAATCTGCTTATTATTTATCTTGAGAGGGTTTTATTATACACTCAATATAAATATCAATCATGGTTGACAAATAGAGAAAATTCCAAAAACTCATTTATGCATACTCATTTCAATTTTAAAGTTGAAAAATTATTCCAGTTTTCAGTCAAAAGCATATTTTTTCTCGATATGTGATAAACTGGGATTTAGCTAAAATGTTAAATTTTTATTTTGTCCTACCAAAAAATCTTCAAAAGACAATTAAGCTTCTCAAAATGCTCTGTGTTTATTTTTCATCAAATTGAGATAAATTTGCTAATAATTAGCCATTATTTGAATTAATTTTTTCTTCTGTTGTATTAAAATTTTCTTTGAATTCTATTTTTAAACTTTAAAGCTGCACCATGAAATGTTCTTGAGTCCTGAATAAATCAGTAAAATTTTCAAAAAATTTTTTCCTAGTAAAAATTTTCAAAAAAATTGATATTTCAAATAAGATTAAAAGGCAAAAATTCAATACGGAACACTTAGATTTTCTCTGAAAATAATTTGAACTGTAGCAATATTTTTCACTAAATTTAGTATCTAAATCACTTTTTTGAAACAAGTAAAAAAATGAAATAAAAAAATAACCATCAAAATTGTTTTTAAGAGTTGTTTTATTTATATACCACAGTTTATACTGAATACAAATTTCTAAAAGTTCAAAACCCAGTCTTATTCTTCCTTAAATTTCCAATTTTAATTGATATCATAAGAATGCAATATTTTGAAATTCATTTGGAAACAATTCACACTGTATCTGCCTTTCTTTTACAATTGCTATGCTTAATCAATATTACCATGCATAAGTTGATGTATTTGTAGGCATCTACCAAATAATTACAGCCAAACACAAAGTCCAGAGACTTGGACATAGACTTGACCACAGATTCCAATAAAAACTATTCAATGTTGATCTTTAAAGTCATTTGAATTCACTGGAGATCATCTGAGAGCAAAATAGGCAATTTCTAACCAAACTGAAAAGAAGCTTTGATATGAAGTATAAAAATGTTTTTTGACCTCATGAATGATGGAACTGACTAAGTCATATCCATGATTTTCATATGGCCAGCTTTATGCTGGATGTTTATGAGTAAGCATTGAAAATAAAGCTCTACATTTTTGAAAAAGATGGAATAACTAGAAATATTGTGTACAAAAATTCACAGAATCTCATTTTTTTTCTTTTTGTTGTGTATTTATATTATATTCATCCTTCTAGATCTATAGAAACCTCTATATCATGTTCATATTTCTATATCTATAAAATATTTCTAAAATATATTTTAGAAAAAATATGTACATGCTTTAGTTGATGAGACAGACAAAATACATTAAGTTTATGGCTTTTAAAAATGGTCTCTGAATTATTTTAATCAACTGAGACTCCATGGAGAACTTTTCAAGAACTCTTGTATATTTTTTTAAGTTTATGTTCTGCATATAGTATCTTTCAATGATCCTATCTCTTTTGAAAGTTTTCAAGTGCTAGTTGTCAGGTTCTACTCTACCTTCCATTTAAAGCATCATAATTGACAACTGATGGTCATCCACTTCTGGGGTGTATCTCTACAAACAACTCATCTTTAAAACAATAAAAATTATTCCATTTCAGTCCACTTCCCAAATTTTGTGAGCAGCTTTAGCAGCTGTGAAGCCTAGTTTAAAACAATGGTTTAAAATGTTCAGAATCTCAATACTTATTTCCTCCATTATCACACCTGGAAAAAAATTTACAGCTAAATAGTATTGATAATCTGATAGCAAAGGTAGGCTGTTTGATCATAGAAATGAAACAGTTAATCACATTATAAGTGAAAGCAGCAAACTAGCATGAAAGGAATATGAGAACAAGCATGACAGAGTGGGAAAGGTGATCCACTGGGAATTGTGCAAGAAATTAAAGTTTCACTATACTAACAAATTGTATATATATATATATATATATATGCTAGAATCTGTCTTTAAAAATGAAACACATAAGACTCTAGGATTTTGAAATACAAATTGATCACCCAATCTAGGCCAGAAGAGCAGACTTAGTTTAAATAAATAAGGAAAGAACTTGTCATCTAGTTTGGTTTAGTTGTGTTTTATGGCATATCAACTCTTATGGGTTGTTTAATGCCAGATCTTGTTTATATATATGTGTGTGTGTGTGTGTGTTTGTTTATATATATGATTTGTAAACCAATAGTTTGTAGGTAAAATTTTTAAATGAGCCAAAGCTAATTGGTTTGCACACAGTTAATGGTTTCAAGTATTGCTATTTAACACTAATTATTCTATTCAATATTAACCATTTATTTGCGCACTGTTAAATGGTTTCTAGTATTGCTATGTGACACCAACAATTTGATTTAAATGGTTAAACAGTTCTATTTGATCCATGGATGGGATCCTAACAAGTACTACCACTTTGAGTCAGAGTAGACCTGGTAGTAATGGTAATGAAGGAGTACTCCACATTACCCAAGGCTCTTGGACTGAAGCCTTACCATCAGATAGTTTAGTGTTATATCCCTTCAGCAGGGATACAGTTGGCATATTCAATGGCCCTAGCCTATTGGGCTTTGTCATCTAGTAGATTTTGCCATACAAGCTAACCAGAGAGAAAGTGAAGAAAGACAAAAAGCTGAACAAGCACCAAACTCAGAGAACTAAGGAGACACATTAGCTCCATACCTCTTTATCATCTGTCTAGACTATGTGTTTAGAACATCTATTGATAAAATGAAAGACAACAGTATCAAGCTAACAAGGAAAGAAGCAGAAGATACCCCGCAAAAACAATCATGGACGCGGACTACACTGATGACATAGTGCCTCTGGAAAATACACCCACCCAAGCAGAAACCCTGCTACATAGTCTAGAACAAACTGCTGCAGGCATAGGCCTCCATGTCAATGCAGACAAGACAGAATACATGTGCTTTAATCAAAGAGGCAACATCTCCACACTAAATGGTAGTTCTCTGAAACTAGTTGACAAGTTCACCTACCTAGGAAGCAGTGTTTCATCAACTGAAACATCAACATGAGACTAGCAAAGGCATGGATAGCTATCGATAGGCTATCGGTCATATGGAAGTCAGACCTGACCGATAAAATGAAACGCAGTTTTTTCCAAGCAGCAGTCATCTCAATACTACTGTATGGTTGCACGACATGGGCGCTAACTATATGTATGGAGAAAAAGCTTGATGGCAACTACACAAGAATACTGCAAGCAATATTAAACAAGTCCTGGTGGCAGCACCTCACAAAGCAGCAGCTGTACAGCCACTTACCACCCATCATGAAAACTATTCAAGATAGACAAACCAGACATGTGGGACACTGCTGGAGAAGTAGGGACAAACTCATAAGTGATGTCCTCCTGTGGACCCCTTCACATGGATGAGCAAAGGCAGGGTGATCAGTAAGAACCTACATACAACAGCTCTGTGCCGATACAGGATGTAGTCTTGAAGACCTACTGGAAGCAATGGACGATAGAGAAGAGTGGCAGGAAAGGCTCAGGGAGATCTATGCTGATGGTGCGACATGATGATGATAAAGGTGACAGAGATACCAATTGTAGTTGGAGCAATCCCCAAGAAACTGGAAAAGAGACAGGATGAACTGGAGATCAAAGAAAGAATTGAAATCATTCATAACTAAAATCAGTTAGGATAATTAGAAGAGACCTGAGGTGACTTGTTGTCACTCAGAATCTAGTGAAAAACCATGTTAAAACTGGGGTGAAAAACTTGCAAGAAGCAAGATGATGATGATGATGATAAGAAGAAGAAGAAGAAGATTAAAATTGATGAAATGAAACATAATAAAATCAGAGAACTCACCAAGGTAACTAATATTGATATGAAAGAGTATCTCTAAAAAACCAAAAATTTCAAAAATTACCTAATACTGATAAAATTGGCAAACTATACCATAGAAGATCTTCTATAAGATTTTAAACCAAATCTTATGCTTTTTAAATAAAATAATATATGTGACTGCTACAGTAATAAGCTCTGTAACCATTCGCATAAACAAAATAGCTTTTAGCTACTCAAATGGAAATTAAGGATGCAAAAAGAAATAGAAGAATACAAAGGAGAAATATCTATACTTGATGAAATGAGTAAAGGTGTCAAAAGGAAAACTAGGAAAGCAAAAAAATTTAAAGATAATATAAAATAATATCAATTGATAAGAGCCAGATAATAAAAGAAAAGCTAAAACAAAAACTCCAACGAAAGACCCAGCATATCCAAAGATATGAAAAATGAACAAAATTCTTTAGAAATAAGAAGATATTTCAAGATGGCCCAAAAACATTCTATCAAGAAATAGAAAAAGGGACAATAGATGTAAAGGAAACCCCCATGATTGAAGAATTGAAATCATTTTGAAGTACTATATGGAGCCATGAAAAATCATTTAATAAATAAGTAAGGAGGATTGAAAATATAAAATGCATGAAAATAATGAACCACAAATGGATGAAAATATATCAAAATAGAAGAGATTATAAATAAACTTAAATGCACACATAAACAGAAGTCATGTAATATATGTACTTGGGTTATGTTATTTGAGATAATAAATGAGAAGTACAAATATTAACTTTAAAAGAGGAATTTTATTCTTCGTATACAACACCATGTGTTGGCTAGAAAATGTCCGGTGGTCAACACGTGTGTTTAGTGTTTGGAATCTCTTCAGCAACTGCCTCCTCTTCTGTCTTGGGTCGTCTTCGGCAACTGCTACTATCTCCGCTGATTGGCCAGAGGGAGAGGGAGAGCGAGAGAGAAAAGGAGAGAGAAGGGAAGAGAGAAGAGTGAGAGGCGATGGATTCTGGGATAGCATTCCTTGGCCGAGGTGGAAGTAAGGACCAAGATTTCTGTTAAGGTAGTATTGACTGCCCATTTACTGACCTTAGTAAGGGAGGTGATACTACAGTCACTTGGAATAGATAAAATAACAAACTTTTGGTTCCACCATCTATCTTCCACACATCAACTAATGACAAAACTTATTTCAGAAATGATTAAAGAACTAGAAAAAATTCCTAATTAGCTCACAAAAGTAACATACCTACTACCAGAAATAAAAGACTCAACAAATACAACAAACTACCACCCAGTCATATGCCTTCCTACAATATATAAAATAATAACATCAATTCTAAAGGAGAAAAAAGTCAACTTCAAAGAATGAAAAGACATCTTCCCTTTACAACAAAAGCAATGTAAAAAAAAAAAGAATCATATCACTGCAAAGATCAGCTCCTCATAAACACGATGATCATGGAGATTTGGTAATCCAAATAGAAAAATTTAAGTATGGCTGGGATTGACTACAAAAATGCTTTTGATTGCATACCCAACAAATGGATTCTAAAAGTTTGAAACATCTTAAAGATATCCCCAGTTTAATCCATGAAAAAGCATGCTCAAAACTAATAATCTGAACACTGATAATGAAGTCTTCAAAGAAGACTCACTTTCTCTATTTCTTTTTGTACAGCTCTGATATGCTACTGCTCACAGTACCAAAATGTGTATACAGAGGGTTCAGGGAGGTTGATCCTGGTCCCCACAATCAACCACATATCTTTACGGTCACAGCAATTAACCAACATTGTTCCATGGCTGACAGATGTTTCTGCTCTCTGGCCGAACAGTTGGACATGGTTGCCTGGCTTGTATCCCCTGCTCTTGCTGTGTTTTTTTATCCAGAAGATAAACCAGTTGCTGATCAAAGTTGTTCCATTCAGTCAATTACTGCAACAGTTTACTTAAAAAAAAAACAGGAACTCAACAAAAAAGAGGAATATGGTTCAATGTGAATATTTTCTTAGTTATATATTCTGGTATATTATATCAATTATATTTCTGGTATGTTATATCATTTCTCAAACCTTCTTTCATCTGCTTCAGTGACATGACTATTATAATGTAGCATTAAGCTAAGTTCTTAGTCTGGGACAAAATTTTGGCTCAGGAGGTTTTTTCAAAGTATCATGTCTAGTGATCATGTATCATGTCTGCCTTTTCTTTTCTTTCTCTATTTATGATAGATAGCTGAGAACTTAAAAAGCTAAGTTCTCAGCTATCAAGAGTCTCAATCAGAGTATGGCACAAAGTCTAGGCTCAGAAGGTCTTCTCAATCTGGTGAATCTCTGATAGCTTCTCTTCACTTATCTGATGAGCAACCAAAAGTCTCAGCTTATATGCAATTTGGTTACCATTTTCGGCGTGGTGGTGGTGGTGGTGGTGGTATCAAATTCAAGGCTTTCTGCCTCTAGATGATATCAATTTCTTCCTTAAGTAGAAAACAGATAATTTAGTTCTCCCTCTTTACTCTGACTCAAACCTACACTGATCTGCTTCTCTCACTTACAATAAGGGAACAAGTACTACCTTCAGTTTATCCTACTCCTTCTATATCTCACCAAACCCCATTCCTTTCAGAGGGTAGTTACTTCCACCTGACATTACGTCACAGAATTTGTCAACTTTTAAAAATTTTTAAATTTCTCAGGCTAAGTTTGTTTTTCTGGCTAATGCAGGTTTTGTCCCTGGCCTTCTTACCCTTCTGCAGAAATGACTCATCACCAGTTTTTCTCCCAGCCAAAACAAAATGCTTCAGAACAATTGATTATATGAATTTTAGCATTTCTGATTTTAAAAAAATATTCATATATTTTCTTTTCCACTAACTTTGGCAAATACACGGGTCTCCCCCAAAAAGTGTATTTTAACTCTTTCTGCTTTAATAATTTTCCTCAATTTCAACAAATACTGATTACCTATCTAGGATGTACAACGTTACATAATTACCTCTTTCTCTAGAATTTAAAGACATAGCCTATGGATATAAAAAATACAACTAAAAAATAAACCACTTATTCTACAGGGATGTTATAAAGTTATATGCAAAAAATGATGCTGATTTAGAAGGTTTCCTAAGCACGGTAAAAAGACTTGGTGAGGACATATGGATATAATTTGGTTGGGAAAAATCTATGAAAATCACATTTAAGAAAGGCTCATTTGTAAGTCTAAAAACATCACTCTGGATATAAACACAGAAATTACTGAGTTAGAACACAATAAAACCTATTTAGGGAGTATTTAGGAAGCAAATGGTATCAATTATACTATAAATAAAGAAAATATAAGTAAAGAATTCTGTAGGAGAATAAGAGCTATATTAAATACAGAATTGAATTTGAAAAAATCAAGCTATAGCAATTTACACCCTGGCAATACCAGGAATGACACAAATTTAATAAACTGGATATTAACTGAAATGAAAAAGGTAGATACTAAAGTTAGAAAACTACTAACCTGTCACAGAATACACCACCCAAGAGCAGACATTGAATATATCTTCATCAAAAGAGAAAATGGTGGTAGAGGATTAATCCAACTAGAAATGACCAACAAAACAACCACTATAGGATTAAAATAATCATAAACACGACAACAGATTAGATGCTAAAGTTAGTAAACACATAAGAAGCAAAAAAAAATATTCAATCTGTAAAGAAAGTAATAAATCTGTTAATCAACTCGACTTGACACTGAAAGAAATAGACATAAAAGTTAAAACAATAGAGGCAGCAAAAACATAAATATAGAAGCAAAAACACAATAACTAAATCAATTAAAAAATGCCTGGGAACAAAATTCCTACATGGATGATATGTACAAAGAATTAGAAATGCTGATATAGGTATGGTAAAGATTACTTGTGGGCTGAAAAGTGCTAGACTAAAAGTGAAAACAGAAAGGTTAATAACAGCAGTACAGGATCTAATTGAAACTATCGGGAAAATAATCTAAAAAATGGATGAAACCCAATATGTAAATTGTGCAAATAAAAACTGAATCAATTGACCACTTAGTGTCTGGTTGCCCAATCTTAACACCAGTAGAATATAAAGAAAAGGATGATAAAATAGTGCATTATATTCATTGGAAAGTAGTAACTACTGTGGAATACTGGATTGTGAAAAATGGTATAAACACTAATCAGAATGAATAACAGAAGTCAAAGGAGCTACTATTCTTTGGATTTTGCTATCCAAACTGATAGAAAAATAAAGTAAAAGACCAAATATTGTAGTTAAGGACTATAAAAAATAAAAACGTCTTCTAATTGATATGGTAGTGCTAATAGATAATAACATATCAGTAAAAAAATATAATAAAATAAGTAAATACCTGGAAATAGAAATTGAAAAAATGAAGCACCTTAAAACTATCAGCATACCAGTAATAGTGGGAGCCATAGCTATGATCAAGGAAGAGACATATAAACACATGAACAAGATCTTTAACAGTCTCGGTCTACATGAAATATAAAAGAATTATTCTTTGTGAACCTGCTCATCTCCTTAGAAGATGAGGCTAAAAAAATGTGGCTAAAAAATATCACTCAAAAGAGGCAGCAAAAACATAAATACATTGAATGCATATAATCACTACGTTCCCTCAGCACAGGTCTTGGGTAAAGACCAAGTGAAGGATTGTAAGAAACTAAAAATAAAACTGAAAATTAAGTAATAATAATATAATATTGTGGAGTCATAGATAAATCTTATATGTGTACATAAAATCAGTTTTCAAGCAAAGATCTGTAAAACTTTTGATACATACAGATAAATTTAAAAAGTGAAGAATAAACATTATAAATACAAATGTTAAACAAAAATAAAAGTCATCTTTAATATTTCTCAACTGAAACCCTTGTTGTTACATTTTGTCATTTTTTGGATAGACATTCGAATATTATGATTTTTTAGTCATTTTGTAGATAACAGTGTACACAATTTAAGAATGGTTTCATTTATTCTCACTTGGTCTAATCTTTTATGTTCAAAATTTCTGTTAAACTAAAACTGCTTTTCAAAGCAATAAAATACAATCAAATAAGTATTTCATAAAAAGAGTATCTTTAAAATATAAAGGTTTACACAATTTGAATGTCCTCAAAACCATAAAATCCTGAATAATCAGATCCTGACTACAACAGCTAACTGAAAATTGTGTATGCACAAGCACACAAACAATATCAGAAGTTAACACCCCAACAGTTTAAGTAGAAATGACAAAAAGATATCTCAAAGCACAAGGCTCCAAGGATAAGTTCCAGTAGATCAGTAAAATAAAAAATAGATAGTAAACGAATTTTGGACCAATCAGAGCCATTCATGTACACAGACAAAAAAAAACTTACTAGCCTGTCTGAAACCGTTATAAACTGTTGGAAAGATAACCTCAGCAGACTTCACAAGCAGTTGCTGCACAAAAGAACAACCATTGTCTTTATGCCAGGTGGTTCTCATTCCTTCCATGAACTTTACTAATTCCTTAACACTCATGATTATAAACAGTTATCATACAATATGAACATCATTACTAACTCCTTTTTTTACAAATGAATATAAAGCATGTATGTACAAAATAAATATTTTTCTTTTAGCACAAGTACAACATCTTGTGATCTTTCTTATGTTTTATTAGTAGTAGCAGTAAACTCAAGTTTTTCTCTCACCTGTTTTTATACTGTAATTTATGGAGGTGCATTGAAGACATACAATTACACAAAGCCCAAGCGGTTTTATTGTGATTCAATTTTCATCTATCGTACCCATTATAAGTTCAAATTAATGTTTTTTAATTTAAAAAATAAAAGTCATTGACAACAGAAATGTTCTGGTTTGATTTATTTTATCTCTAAGACAAATTTATCTATAAGACAAATCTTTTTTTTTAATTAACTGTCATTATGTCATGTTTGATTTATGGCATAATGATTGATTTATAACCAATTAAATATTTCCCTTATGAGTTTCTCTTGTGAAATTATTATTATAAGTTATGGGGCGTGCTCATTTCAAAAGATTAAAAAACATTTTTTATCTTGTAGGTAGCAAGAGCCTGTTCCTTTTGGTGCCAAAAAATAATTTTTTGGTGGACATAGAAGTGTGGTATATTATATTTTACTTTATTCTATTTTCATATTTGTTTTATTTTCATATCATATTATTTGTTTTATTTTTTATCTAAAATTTTATTAATTCTCACACTCTTATAACAGTCCAATTTTACATAACAATTAATGAAAATTTGTTTTTCTTATTTTTAGACAAAAATTTATCACTTCTTTCTTTTTAGGAAAAAGAAGGAAAAAACTAAGATCTTTATTGAATTTATTATCAATGTTTATTGATTTTTAAAGGAGTAACAACTTGTGATTGAATAATTTTAAAAGTAGCTCACTTTTCATGGTGAAATTATGAGATTTACTTTAATATCAGATTATACAAGCAGGGATGCCTATTATTGTTGGGAGGTAGAGTCCCTGTGGTATAGTGGCTAACATTCAACATTATAGTAAATGAGTTCAAACTCTAGTTATACTATGGCATTCATTTTTGGACTAAGACAACAGGGAAAGGTATGAACCCTTTATCCCCTCAACAATGGATTAAATAGTACCAATACTGTTCTTCTATAAAGATTTCTTTGGGATTAAAGAACCCATGAATGTACCATTGAACAAAGGAACCAAAACAGGCTGAAACCAAAGATACTGGAAATTTGTATATATCTAAATATGTAATGAGTACTCAACAACGAAGATAAGTCGTAAAGAAATAAAATGGTTAAATCTCTTTTTTTCAAAGCAATGCAAAGCATTCAAGAAATCCACATCTGTTATTATGAAGTGATTGCTCAGAATTAAGGTTGTAGTGATTGCATGAAATATAGCTAAAGGGAATAGAACAAGCAGTTTGGTAACTGATGCTACATTGGCTGGTGTTCTTTCTCTTAAGGAATTCCTGGCTGAGACAAGACTTATATAGATTTTTGCAACATCTGCCAAACTTGAAAACAGAGAAAGAGAGAGGCGGGGGGAGGGGTATTAAGAGAAAAAATACCAAATAGTGTATTTTTTCATTGGAAGCTTAGGTCAAAGATATTTTTCATAGTCTAATAAATAAAAAGAAATGGGGATAAGCAGGTGAATGATTATTGGCAGAAAAAAAATGGAATAGGCAGGCTGAGTTTAATTTTTAGCTAAGGTTATTTCATTTCAGTTTGTGTTGATATCCTTGGAAAAGGCATGAATCTACTTCTTTCCAGCTATGGGTAAATAGGAGGGCAGATTAGACCCTCTAGCCTCAGTAAGGCAACTGATCTGGGAAAACTCTGAATTCAAACCCCCTGCCAACATTTCATGGCTATGTCTTACAGATCTTGAGGAAGGCCTGAGTCCTGAAGTAAACTGATTAAAAAGTTGATGGGAAATATATATATATATATATATATATATATATAGATAGATAGATAGATAGATAGATAGATAGATAGATAGATAGATGCCTTTAGTGAAGCAGATGTCATTGTAGGAAATGAAATCAATGACACAAGTTCAATTAATACTAATGCCCTTGAGAAAGGTATGAATTCATTTCTTCTCTCTTGAATCCAGCTATAAGTAAGTTGTAAGGCAAACTGGGTTCTTTAGCTTTGGTAAGGCAAACTCTGAATTCAAACCATCTGTACTCTGCTTAAGAAATTGATCTTGAGTTACATCCTGCTTATTGAGGAGGGGTTGGGTGAATATATATATATATGCACTCACACATACATATATAAAGAGAGACAGACAAACAGATAGAAAGGTGAAGTTAACCTTTCTCTTATTTCCTAAGAAATTGAAGAACCATTAAAATATACCTTACATTTCAGCAATCGATCAAAACATACCTTAGTATATATACTGCAATGTACTTTGATCATTACAAAGTGTTATCAAATTTATATGTATGTATTATCATATAGACCAGGGATAGGCAAACTGTGGCTCATAGGCCACATTCAGCCTGCTGCACTTCTGTGCAGCCCGCAGGAGCATCTAAAGAAATAAAAAATAAACACTTGCACTTGAATCGAGACTAAATTCTTTTGATTTTAAAAGATGCTACCCTTTGATAAGTCATAACCAAGTGATGCAGCCTTTGCATCAAAAAGTTTGCCCACCCCTGATATAGACACATATAAGCAGTGACAGAGAGAGTATTGGTTACTCACTCTGTGTATATTCTTTAAGAGTGACACCTTTTCAACAATAGTGTAAAATTCCCTCATGTGGTTGAAATTGAATCCAATTATTGTTGTTTAAAAAGTAAAGTTGCCAACCATAGTTGAGAGCGACCAGAAGGCTCCCTTTTCAATAGCTTCTACACTGAGATGTAGGAGAGGGTGCTACTCCTTTCCCTGGATTGCTCCACTTTACCCTTGATACATACCTTACATTGCTGAGTGTTAAGCAAGGAGGTATCAAGTACCATTAATAAAGTCTTTGGTATGATGCAACCTGGGATTGAACCCAAGTCTCCCGGACCATTGGTGAACACTCTACCCACTTTGAGCTATTTGATCCCCTAACCTTAGAAGAACTTTCTAGATTTATTACTTTATTCAACTAACTCCCAATGTTTTGAACATGGTGTTCAGCTCCTTGATATTTGTGAAACAACAAAAACTGACTTCTCTCCAAAAGTAGCTGTTCCAGTGGAGTTTCATCTTTTTCAATCAAGACTAGATTAACCATTAAGGAAAATAAGCTTAGAGTATATGTCGATCCTCCAAATTTTTAGAAATGAGTGATGTGACAGTAAAGGCAAGGATGACAAACTAAGAGGGTAAATTTAAATGGCAAATTTTATTTGGCTAATAATTCAGAAAAAGTGTGTGAATATCAAAAGAGGTAATAGTCAGAGCAGTGTCATCTACTCATCAACTGAAGTTGAGAAGCAAGCAGCTGGAAGGCTAGGTCATATGGCCAGAATTGCAAGGCTAAGCTACTCAGCTAGAGAAGTTGACAGTGGTGTGAGTGGTTTTGTCTGCTTGTGGACTGGTCCTTTACTCCAGATGCTAGCTGTATCTGGGTAGCTGCAAATATGTCATCATCCTTGTGGTGTTAATGAGGATTTAGTTTACTACCTTGAAAGGGCAATAGTGGAGAGATAATACCTGTGGTGGTCCTAAAAAAGACTGTAGAGAGAAGAAAAAAACTTGTGTCCTTAAAGGACATTCAGAAGTAGTCCTGAAAAAGATAATTAAAAAGAAAAGGCGGGGCTGCTGCCTTCACTGCTTGCAGCCAAGAAAAGGCGGCGATGGCATGTGATCTTTTTTCTTGTTGATTAAAACTAGGTCTGGGTGAATGTATACATATATTTATATATAATCCAGTAACCTAGATGGGGACGATCCATTTCCATCTCAAAATTCCAAAGAATTTTATGCATTTCCTTTTCAAGGACAGATTCCGGTTTGTATATATGCTATTTGTTAGTATGGTGAAATTTCAGTTCCTTGCACAATTCCTCTTGGATCACTTTATCCAACCAGTTGTACTTGTTCTCGCATTCCTTTTGTGCTAGTTTGCTGTAGCAATCCAATTACAATATCTATTGTTTCATTTCAATATCATCATCATCAATTTTCAGCTTTACTTTCAGTTTCTTATAATCCTTCTTTGGGTCTTTGCCCAAGACCTGGGGTGAGGAGAAATATTGATCATATGTGTTCTGAGTTTCATCCATACTTTCAGATGTTACTTTTCCAACCACATTGATAGTACTCTCCTAAAGAGATGAGCAGTTCTACAAAGTGCATTTTTTGTATTTCCTATTGGCTGGGACAAAAAGATATTTTTTGATATGTTTATCTGTCCTTTTCTGGGACATACCAAGAGTTCTCACCATTACTTTTAAGGTGCCTCATTTTTCCAATTTTTATTTACAGGTATTTACTTATTTTATCATACTCTTTTACTGATATGTTATTATCTGTTCGCATTGACATATCAATTAGAAAGCATGTTTTTTTATTGTCCTTAGCAACTACATCTGGTGTATTACTCTTTATTTTCTATCAGTTTACATAGTAAAGTCCCAGAGAATAGTAACTTCTTTTGCTTGTTATTAGTTCTGGTTAGTGTTCATACCATTTTTTACAATCCAATATTCCATTGTATTTACATACTTTCCAATGAATATAATGTCCAATTTTATCATGCCTTTCTTTATATTCTATCAGTAGTAATAGTAGTAGTAGTTGTAATAGTGTTTTTGTTTTGTTTTTAAGAAGCAGCTTGTCCAACTGATGATGATTTTATCCTATATGCCTTTAAGAACTTTCCTGAATATCTGATATTGTCTGTTCCCTCAGCTCTCAATCCACACTCACCCTCTTGTGGTATCAACAAAATGTGTTTATTTTAATGTATGGTATGATGTGGATTGTTTAACAAGAAAGTTCTAGAATTGATCATTAATCATATCACTTTATTTACAACATAAAGAGTAGATATTTTAAATATATGACCCTATTGTGTTTCTAAATAAAAAGCAGTAATTTTATGTCTTTGTTATCAAGGGGAGAATGAGGGGGACATCATTGTTGGGCTGTGTTTATGGCACTGAATGACTTTGTCTAGTCCTGATCATAATTACAGATTTATAAAATATTAAATGACATGATAGGGTCATGTCATGTCAGATAAGAAATGACATGATAGGGTCATGTCATGTCAGATAAGAAAATTTTATATTCATGTCAGCTGTTAAATTTAAGCACTTTTGACACAGCAATATGTGTCATTTACAAAGCTAAATATGAGGCACCCAATGAGAATCAAACTCCTTACAGTGATCTACTATTCAAGCTTACTAACCATTATACCATGTAAGATACCCTCAAAAACTCAGGGTAGCTTAGATATGTCACAAGACTGCTAGTATGGGTGCTCAATACTCAGGTGTAATTGTTCTGCGAGATTAGCTTGCTAACCAATTGGTTTGAATTTAAAGTTTTCCTTTTTCTAAACAAGTTGCCAAACCAAGAGTAAATAGCCTAGTCAGCTTTACTATTTACCCATAACTGGGGGAAGAAGTGATATGTATCTACCCAACCCCTCCACCACAGGTAGGATGCAACACAAGGTCAATTTTTAAGTGGACTAAAGCTATTTTGAATTTAGTGTTTTCCTTCTCCTAGACTGATAGCTTTACCAAGGCTAAAGAACCCAGTGTGCCTATTTTCCTATAGCTGGAGAGAGGAAGAAGAGATGGATTCATGCCTTTCTCAAGGGCATTAGCATGAAAGTAAAGTAAAGTTGGCAACCATAGTCAAGGGTGACCCGAAGGCTCCCTTTTCGATAGCTACTACACCAAGGTGTAGGGGAGGGCACTACTCCTTTCCCTGGATTGCTCTACTTTACCCTTGATCCGTACCTTATAATGCTGAGTGTTAAGCAAGGTGACATCAAGTACCATTTTTAAAGTCTTTGGTATGATTCGACCTGGGATTGAACGCAGGTCTCCTGGGCCATTAGCGAACACTCTATATGCTGAGCCTGCCTCCAAGAAGAGAAGAGATAATGTGGAGTTCATTATGGGTGGTATTTATTCTGCCTTTTTTTGTGATCATACCCTAAACTTTTGAACCTGGCTATGCCCTTGTGCATAAATCAATAGAAATACTCACAACAATGGAGTATTTTGTTTCTTCATCATGATTGGTTGGTTCTGTGGTTGACCCTACCTTAAAAACTGAAGTCATTCTCATGTAAATTGTTGAAACATAGGTAGAATATTTTTTTATGTTACTGCCACCTGTAAATTAAACAGGTTGATGTCATACTGTCACTGTTGTATGTTATCATTATGTTGCTGTTATTACTGCAAGGAGTCCTCATGGTGTAATGGCTAAAGTAAAGCTGGATTATGGCCTTGAAGTAAGCAAGTTTAATAAGCAAGTTTGAACTCCAATCATGCAATTACATTAACTTTCAGACTAATACCTTTGGGTATGAACCCCCTTACCCTCCCAACTATGAGTTAAATAGTATCACTGCTATTCTTCTACAAGGATGGCTTTGGTATTAAATAATCTACAAAGGTTGACATGTTATTAAACAAAGATACTGTACCATTATTACTGCAATTGTTATTATTACTGTTGTTATAACTGCAATTAATTCTGCTAAGTGTCCAAGTGAAAAAGCTGAAGAAGTTTTCTTTTGTGTAATCTTTTCCAAACATTAAACTATCATCCTGTTACCAGCAAGTAAAAAGAAAAGATAAGTTGCTGTGGAGACAGTGTGTACAAGAGAAACTGTTTGAAACAATTGACATTCAACAATATAGGCAAAATAATGATGTATTTATGAAATTAATATCAATATTCATAGTTATATAGTTGGGTGTTCCAGGAAAGAATGAGCAAAGATAGATTTATAAGAATGAGGTATCTTTTTATTATGTTTCTTTTTTCTTCCACTTATATATATATATATATATATATATATGCAAATGAAAATATATATAATTTGCACACGCACACACACACACACACACACACACACATATATATATATATCAGAATACTTGGTGCTAAGGAAGATATTTAGTTGGGTCCTGACTCACCAAGTACCAATATCAACATTAGTATATCCATAATATACTAACACAGAACAAAACAGAAAGGAAGACAAAATAACAGTTGAGAGAAGAGGTACAAAAATAGAAATAGGTTTACTTGAGTGTTGATAATGCTACTCTTAAGCGGCTTTAACCTTCTCTAGCAGGGTCATAGACAACATCTTTAATATTTAAAGAACTGAAGTAAAAAGAGGTAGAGAAGGGGTTTCTGGGACTGTTATGTGACACCTTACAAGCCTCTAATTGATATATAAATTATTTAAGGGATATAATGATTTCTTGTTTATATATCACATTAGTACTTGTCAAGTACTTGAAGAAGTGAGACAGACAGAGAGAGTCCAAGAGAGAAGGGAAATTCCAGAGAGAGCTCATAGTGGATTGACAGCAGAAAATGATCCTACACATATTGGTAACTCTGTACCCCTTGAGTTTTCCAGGCATCTTTTCCCTCTCTACTCACATGTAATCTGAAATTGCATCATGTAACACTCAAAGTTCAAACAGCAGCTCCAGCTCCTTGAACACTGGCATGATTTTTCTTGCTGACTGACAAGTTGTCAGTATTTCATTTCCTATTCTTCAGTTTCAGGTTCAAGAGAGACTGGTATCCATCATCAGAGAGTGTCAACATTTTCCATATCAATGAGTGTTAGTTTTTTCCTCTGCATATCTAATAAGTAACATTTGTTTGTATTTTCACAGTTTTTGTATGTGAATGTTGATGACTGGCTATGTCTTTCACTTGTAATGAGAAAGTCCATTCTTAGAGTATGTTTGTTTGGTTTAATTTGGCTTCTTTGTTTAATAGCAACCTTCATTGGTTATTTAATACCAAAGCTATCCTTGTGTAAAAAAGCAGTGGTATTATTTGACCTATAACTATTTTTTTTCATCTTTATGAAATTTACCCAAAAGTTACAGTATAATAATGAAAAATTAAGAAATAGTGTTTTTAGAGCAAATCATTTTAAAATTTGAATTTTCTATCTATAAAAAAGTTAATAAATAAATCATTCAGTTAAAAAAATAAAAGTGGAATAATAAATCAAATAATATATAATAGAATCAATCATTAGGCTATATGGTAAGTATTTTTATTTTTTATTTATTTACAGAATTGAAAGACATCATTAATTAGACAACCAGTTTCTCTCTTTGTTTAATGGCATATCAACCTTTGTAGGTTATTTAATGCCAAAGCCCTTCTTCAAGAAGAACAGTAGTTGTACTATTTAACCCATACCTGGGAGGATAAGGGGGTTCATACCTTTCCCAAGGGTATTTGTCCGAAAGTGAATGTAATAGTGTGACTGGAGTTTGAACTTGCTTTCTAAGATTCTGCAGTCCATCGCTTTAACCATTACACCATGAGGACACCCCTTAGACAACCAGTGTCTGAAGTTGAAGAACAATAGTCTTGTAAAGAAGGAAAGGATTAACCAAAGTCTCTAAACTCAACCAGAATTAATGTTTTATTTGTTGTTACAGATTTGTTTTCTTTGTTTAATGGCATATCAACCTTCATGTGTTATTTAATACCAAAGCCATCCTCATAGAACAGTAGTTATTCAACCCATAGCTTGGATTGGTGAAAGGGGGTTCATACTTTTCCCCAGGCAATTTGTCTGAAAGTGAAAGTTATAGTGTGACTGGAGTTCAAACTTATTTATTACAATGTCACAGTTCAGCATGTTAACTACTATGCCATGAGGACTCCGCCCATATGTCTGTGTGTATGAATACAATTAGAAGGTTTATATACTTTTAAGAATTTCTTTTTTATATGCAAAAGTTGTGGCAACTTTTATATTAGTTGGAAAATGAAGTAGTCTTCTCCATGTACTAATGTTGATGATACCTATTTGATATTTGTTATGAGTTGATGTTGCTATATTTTTGTGGACTTGAACTGGTTAGTTGGGAGTTATCATTTTAGTAGCAGTAATGAATATAAAAACAATTTTTACAACTCAACAAGTTTTATTTCCAGAGCAAGTTAAATAGAAAAGAGGGTACGTAAAGAAATGAGATACAAAAAGAATGACTGAATGTGTGTATATAGAAAAGTCCTTTATGGTACATATGTGTTCGTGTGAAGTTAATAAAAAGTATGAAAGTTTATTAGTGACTTACATATCCAAAAACAGTTCCACTAGTGGTTGGTTGTGTGGAATTATTGATTGTAGAGAGACAAAAATAAGTATTTCTCTTGGATTGGGGGTGTGGCTTCTCACATTGTGTGTCCATTAATCACATAAGAATTTAGACCCCAAATTATTTCCTTTTTGCAATTGACTGGTATGCTGTTGTAGTAACAAGATGGAAATTTGGTCGGGTGTTCCCATGTCTATCTACATACCAGTTTTTCTGTTATGGTTACTATACGGAACTTTAGTTGAGTGCTCACATATCCAATCACAGGCCATGTGTGTCCATTGCCACCAAAAATGTGAATCTGATCATGTGAACAGCTCCAAATGAAAGCTTTTTAGATCTGCACTGGAAATCACTTCAGTGGCAGATTCGTTTGAAGTTCAACTGCATGAACATTAGCAAAAGCATTGTATGTG
Organism: Sepioteuthis lessoniana; assembly: GCA_963585895.1. NCBI lineage: Eukaryota > Metazoa > Mollusca > Cephalopoda > Myopsida > Loliginidae > Sepioteuthis > Sepioteuthis lessoniana. Next base: position 82,825,571 of record OY757907.1, read on the forward strand.
ACTATCCTATCCTATCCAATCAGATTTCAGAAACCACTTATTTAATTCTGGATCCTACTTTTTTCTGTTTGTATGAAATTTTTTGTTTTAGTGATTCTGATCCAATTTATGTGTAGGCATTTTTTACTTTATTTTTGCTGAAATATAGGTGAAGAACAACCACGTAAAATTGTAAAATATAGGATTTTATATCTTATACTCCCATTGGGTGAACAATGGACATGATTTTTATTTTGTTCTTTGAACAAAATGAAGACAAAGTTTACAAATCTTGAGGGGTACTCTGTTTCATCACAGTTTAAAAACCAGAAGACCAATTTACATTACCTTGTTTGGTTCTCATAAAAGACAGGTGAAGACATAGTCACTTATATATACCCTCCTTTGTAACTCCTAGTTTGCTTGTTACAGGAGCAACATGTGTAATTTATTTGCTTTAGGACTCATTAACTATTGTAACCTTTGTTTAATTGTTATATTTGCCAATTAAATGTTCTAATTGTTTATATGAGTTTATCACATCTTTTCTTTCTGTTTATTCACTGTTAGTGTATCAAGCAATACTATTTTTAGAACTTGGTGAGTGGGAAACAATTAAACATTCTTCCTAGCACCAAAAATAGCACCATATAATGCCCTCCAATAGATAATGTCAATTTTTTAAGTGGGGAATATTTGGCTTAAATTTAGAGTTTTCCTTCTCCTAGACTAGTTGTTCTACCAAGGCTAAAGAGCCCAATCTGCCTTGCCATATCAGTGGAATTATGAACACTTTAATTAAAATCCAGTTCAATCTAAATTGTTGAAAAGGTGCTACTCTTAATGAATGTGCTCAAGTGGAGTGATTTCTCTCTCCACTATCTCTCAAGCTGTGCCACTGAGTAAAAGAGTCTCTTAAAAAACAATAGCATGAAATTGTATGTTTAGGACTAAGATTACTATTTTGTTTATATGGAAGCATCAGTGCCAAGACATTCAAAGTATTCATAAAACAGCATGTAATCTCATAGCTATGTCAGACAGAGAAGTAGCAGCTATTTACGTGTAAGACTAGCATAATTCCTATCAGAAATGATGCAATTATAAATATAGATATTTTTTCTACTTCCCACCTAGTCAGAATTGACATGAAGTCATTTTATAGTGTGGGAGGGGCACACACAAGTAATGACTCATGTATATATGGCCATTAAAAAAATGTTTTGTCTCCTTGGTATTGTGCTTCAGAAGTGCCTCCGGTACTAAGCAATAAACTCAGTCCTGTTCTTTTTAGATAAGGAGGAAGATGCTGTCTGCATGGAAGACCCCTGAGACCAGGCAATTGCCAGGTCTCAGGAGTCCTTCAAATCTCCCACCTTGTGTGAATGCTAAGTGAGCTCTGGAAAACCAGGTATATGTATAGGTCAATATGTTTGCCAAAGATTAAGGTATAGTATCTGTGCACTCTGACTAGGATGAAAGAATTGCTTCCTAACAGTTCAGAGGGAAATATCTGTACCAATCTAAATCCTATGGATATTTTAAAAATGATAAAAACTATAAATAATCTAAAATCATAAAAGAAAAAGAAAAATCATTAATGAAATTATAATCATTTCAACATACTTTGTATATATATATATATATATATATATATATATCAGTGGCGACTCTAGCCTATTTTTGCTACTCGTGCCCCACCCCCACGCCCTCTGTCAACTTCAGTTCCCAACCCGTGGTCCGTGGACCCTAAGTAAGTCATCATAGTTGCTATTGCGTGATTCTCCATTGATTGACAAACGTACCTTGCATGGTGTTTTTTTTGTAAACAATCAAGATACTATATAATTTGTAGTCTTGTTAATACAGTAGATAAGATAATTTTTTTGCTTTCAAAAGTATAGAAGAAAAGAGAAGATGTTCATTACTATGACGAGAAAAATTTGTTTATTAGAATAAAGAAACTGATGACAATATACACAGACACAGCTAGTAGTTTCAATTTCACTTAAAATAAAGATTATTTGTTGAAAATGTATTCAAATAAACAAATTTTAGTTACAGAATGTAATATATGCAACATTCATATAAGAAATAGACATCTGTTAGTGAAAAAACGAATTAAAACACGTCGTTTAACCAACATTTACCATAACAATGATGATGACGTTGGCGACGGCTATAATCTGCTATCCCCCCCCTCTCTCTCTCTCTCGGTCCCTCTCCCTCTTCCCAAGACAGCGGTCAGCAGTCACATTGTGCTAATATTTTTGAGCACGGTGTTTTGAGTTGCTCTTGCTATTGGCTACAGCCAAAAGCGGATTTCTCTAACATTACTGTTATTATAAGGGTCTAGTGCCTGGCACGGATTACGCATGTTCAACATTATAGCCGATTTTATGGGATGTTCAATGGATCTGACGGTGGCCAGACAAAGACCATCCGTTCAAAACAGCATCGTTGTATTATTCCCAGATATATTTATGAAATTTTGGCTACTTAGTTATTGAAACTTGAATAGATACGTAATTTAATTGAGATCAGACTAAATATGTTTGCTTGAAATTAATGGATGATTTTTAATCCATTTTGAATAACATTGACTGAGTTATTGGTCGTGCCGGGCACGAGTAGCACTAGTCCCGTCTCCACCCCTGATATATATATATACAAATTTCGTTGAACATAATAGACATTTTCTGTCTAGATATTTTCTTGTTGATCCGTTCATATTGCTGTATTGCTTTTATTGTATTTAGCGGGAATTGATTGATGTATTTTCCCTTATTGTATATATCCCAAGTACTTTCTGCCCAACTTTGGGCCATCATCAGGGGAGGATCTATTACAAAAGTGATGTAACTTTTCAATAGTGCAGCATTTAAAAAAACATTCATGCCCAACAATAAAATTATGAAAAATTCTCACTGACAACACAACAATATTAGAACATCAAAATAACAAACAAAAACTACAGATTCTCAAAGCACTACATATTAGAAACATGCAACCGACACTTAACAGAATTAATTTTCAAACCAGTGCTAATGTACTTAAATGTCTTTAGCTACTGACACTATTTATAGAAACATTTAAAAGCAAACGCTACATACTCCAATGGTAAAGACGCTCTTACATAGTAGTAATGCAAAAACAAAAGTTACATCACTTTTGTAATAGATCCTCCCCTGATGATGGCCTAAAGTCGGACAGAAAGTATTTGGGATATATATAATTATGGAAAATACATAAATTAATTCCCACTGAAAACGATAAAAGCAATACGGCAATATGAACGGATCAACAAGAAAATATGTGGACAAAAATGTCTATTATTGTCGACGAAATTTGTATTAATGAAGAAATGCTGCCAATATATATATATATATATATAAAATTGATAATCAGTGATAGAGTATATGCAAATCTAAGTTAGGAAAATGTAGAAAGAGTTAATGGTACTTGATATCCATCAGTTTCTCGCCTATGCAATCATCAGACTAAGAACTCGTGAGAAACTGATAGTCACCAAGCATTGTTGATTCTGTGTCCAACCTAACTTAGATATGTAATTTCTCACCAATGAGTTATGAGTCCAAATCTTGGCAACTTGATCGTTCTCAGTCTCTTTTTATAAGTTCCCCAATTCAGGTATCAATTTGGTGATTTTTTTGTATTCCTTCACTAAGTTTTCTGTCCTTAATGAATTTTGTGGACCAAACATTATTGAACTCTAAGTGGGCTCTTACCAAAGCAATAAACAAACTTTTCCACATCTCACCATCCATATATTCATATAATATACCAATCCTTGTATTTCATTTGCTTTATTACCTTGAATTTTAACATATTTAGAAAATGTTTAACTCTGGGTTCAGTTCATATACAGATCTTTTCCTAGCAATTCTCTCTAATTGAGATAACTTTTTCTTATAGAGCAGCAGATTTCCCTTCCTGTCAGAGCCTACTGGGAACAGCTACATTTTTTTAATTTATTTTATTTTATTTTTTATTTTATTTTCATTAATCCCCACAAAATTAACAACATCCACTCCCAACAACTCTAGCCATATAACTTGGCCTTCAAGCTACAACTTTTGTCTACAAGCAGATCAACAAACACTTTTTCATCAAATTAAAGATAGCATTTAGATTTACACTCTTGTCCTTGCTATCTTTGCCAAGTTTGTGTCACATCACTCCTTTTTAAAAGTTTCCAGGGTCGATGTATTTATCAGCCCCACAACATGTAAAATATCTTTTTGGAGAAAGACTTGTTTACCGAGGGAAGAGCAACGGTTTGCTAGTCTAATTACAGAGTAGCAGATTGTAAAGGTTTTTTTGGTTCACCCACCAGGAGTATGACAGAGAAGGACAGGGCTCATTTTATTGACATTGGATTGACCAAAACATTGTAGGCTTGCTGCTGCTATTGTGGTAGGGGAAAGTTAAGGGGTTTTTTTTGGAAGTTGGAGAAGGAGGTAAAATTTTGCCCTCTTTTCTTGATAACACCCTGTAGGGTGAGAAAATACTGGAGATAGCTTGTAGCAGAAGTTTTTTAATGACCTAGCAGAGAGATGTAGTTTCTGAGAGATGCAACCCTGGAGATTTTTGAGAAGAAACTCACAATTATGGTCAAGTAGAGAGATGGGTGAGTCTCTGAGACGTGCTGACAAGAAGTTACCAATTTGTTTATTAGCTATCTTGTGGAAAAACAATCCAGAATAATTCCAAACAGAAAGAAAGAAGAAAAGAAAGAAAAAGAAAGGAAACAGTGAAAGAAAGGAGTAAAGAAACAAAAGAAAAGAGAAGAGGTTTCCAACTAAACTACATTCTCTCTCCACAGACAACAACGAAAGAAAAAGAAAGAAAAAAGAAAAGAGTAAAGAAACAAAAGAAAAATGAAGTCTCCAACTAAACAATTATTTTTCCCCACAGACAACAAGAAAGAAAAACAAAGAAAGAAAAAAGAAAAGAGTCAAGAAACAAAAAAGGAAGTCTTCGACTAAGCTGCAAACTTTCCCCATAGACAATATGAACTAAGAAATTTTTAGCTTTATCCAAGTAGAAAAGAAAAAAAAAGCAGAGCTGGTTTCAGCCATTTACAGGGAAGTAAGAGACATGTAATTTTTGATACTATTTTAAAAATAACCTTTGTTTTATGTTTTGTTAATGAATAATTTCCTGCATAAGGACTTTTATGCAGTCCTAGCTGTAGTCTGTTTTTGTTCAGTTTATAGAATAAAGCATTTGTATCTTGTGTAATTAGGGTCTTTTTTTTTTATAGCTCTGTCTTATGTATTTTTAGCATTACGACTTTTACATCCAATATTTATTTTTTTGCTTTGTTAATTTGTTTTAAGATAGAATTTTGGTAACGACCCCAAAAATGGTGACCAACATTACAGATCATCCTCCAACTCATTTTTGTCTTGTGCTCCTCTTTTACAAGATATAATGTTTCTTTTTGTTTCTAAATTTGAGACTCCTGATCCATAAGTTATGATAATTTATCTTGGATAGGTTTTCATCATTATTTATTTCATATATTTCTTAAATTTCCTTATCACATCTAAAATTGTAAACTTCTTTTGAACGATTATAATCATTTTTGCAAGAATAAGTTAAAAGTAAATTTTCAATTCTTAAGTTTAAGATTAAAAAATTCCACTAAGTAATTGCAAGTATTGTAAATAAGTTGAGCCTTGTGTGCCCGAAATGAAAAAGCTTAGTAAATAGTAAGAATTCAAAAGTTATTTCCCTTTGTATGGTTCCCGCTAAGCTTTAAATACTCCGTTTACAGATACGGTGGAAATACAATGAAGGCATTTTCTGCTATTTCAAAAGTAAAAAAATACTTTTTAAAGGCCTTTAAAATAAAGAAATGATAATTTTCAAGTAAATCAATCTTTAATTTCTGGTTGATTAAAACTTTCCTTTTGTCCGTATCATGGCAACCTGAAAAAGTGAAAATGTATAACAATATGGCTACTTAGTGATACTTATTTTTAGGTGCTCCGTTATAGAGCTTTCTGATTTTTACTTTTGTGTGCAACTTTTTTTAAAAAAGTTTAACCATGGAATCGCGAAATGTCCAGTTTCTTATGGACCAAGGTTGGTATTTAGCTGCTTTGCTAAAAAAATGTTATGACGGGTCTTATAAAATTGGAGTGATAATCTTTATAAATGTTTTGGTATATGTTGTAAAATGCAAATATATAAAGTACTTGTTGCTCTTGATTTGATTTATAATTTTAATCTTTTTTAAACAAAATTTTATATTGAATAATTTCAATTAAACTGTTCAAAATAAATATTTGAATTAAAATGGATTTTTTTCAAAAAATCATTTCTGTAATTTTTGTTAAATTTGGAAATAGTTTTATGTTTTCCGGCGATGTTTTGGAAAAACTTGGGAAAGTAAGGGAAACTACTCTGTGTGCAAAAGTTTCCAGCGAAAAACTTAAATTTTGATATATATCATGATATACTATTGTTACTAATATTTAAAAAATTAAGTAATTTATTAGGTGTTTGAAAAAGTTTCCAGCGAAGCTGCCTAGTTTTCAAATAAATGGTACTGGAAACTTGTGCACAATTCTGTACTTCAGTAAGTGTTAATAGTCTCCTTTTACCGACGTTATTCAAAAGAGCGTCAGTTTTATCATACAACATGATAGCTTGTGTTAAATTGTTATGAAGTCAACATCTATATTATGTTATATTACAGGAAAAGTATTTTCGAACTAATAAAATTTTTCTTACCTTTGTAAGAAAAATGTTTTTTTTTAATTGAAAATCTTTTAATTGCACTTTTTGTAACATTTTCATGGAAAAACAGGATTTATTTAATTTAAATATTTGTTTTTATAGATGTTTTTCTGATACCTTTTGTTGCATAATCTACATCAGTAGGCATAAAAGTGTCTGCATAATTGAAAAATTGTAAAAGAGTAAAGATAGTTTTAATTTTGATATTATCTACAATTTATATTAGCACTGGTATCTGGTGACACTTAAAAAAATCATAAGACAAAATATTTTATTGAAATAATTCTGATTTTAACAAATGAACATGACAAATACACAACAAAAAGAGTTTAATACATAAAGAAAAATGCAGATTAGTTGCTGAGAACTTTTTTGTATTCAATATTTCTTGTTCTTGGGTCTTTTATAAATATGTAAAATACATTTTCATTAATTGCACATTAACTATATATAGCTAGAAAAATATTTTATCTAACTTCATCTGTCTCACTATTTATGAGGTTGTAGAGGATGAATTGGTGGTTTAATTCTCTTGAGGTTTTGTTAGAAACAAAACTTTGAGTGTCATTCCACAATTAACTAGATAAAGAATATGAATAATGTACACAAAAGAAAATTCACAACAGCAATAATGTAAAATTGATGAATTTTATAAAACAAACCAAACTAGGCAAAGTTAATTCAAAGTAGCGAATGTACGTATTTGTTTGTTAGATATTTGTGTATGTGTCTAATATAAATACATTAGCTGAAATGGTAAGGAGTTGTAGCAGAAAGAACTTCGTATTTTTGTTTGGCACGTAAATTAATTTGACCGTTATGGTCGTCGCATATTTTCACCCAATGAGGATGACTTATCCTATTCAGCCCGGACCATTTTCCCGGACAACATAAAAGTGATGAAAGCCTGCCAAACTATCTCTTCCTCAGAACCTTTCGAGAAGGACGGATGTATTTTCTGTCTGCTCCCTTCATAGCAGCAGAATCACATTGCCATGAGAAAAGCCATCTAATTTATGGACCTTTTGAGTCTACCCTATTAAACCAAGGGTTCCCAGTTGAACATGAATTAGATGGATGTAATCCGCCACAGACAGGAACACCTTCATGTCGCCTCTAACTTTTGCTACATCTACAGTGACATGCAATTCTGCTCAGACATCTAGCTACCTTATTCCTGGACAACATTATCTGGAGACTTTCATGCCTCTCTCCTACAGCAACCAGGACCACACATTTATGGTTGACTACATCGTTCCTGTTCTTAAACAGCAAACATGACTTTTGCTACGTCTATAGCAACGCATATTCCGCGCAGACATTCAGCATTGCCTTGACTGTAGCGACGCACATTTCACATTTAACTGCTATAATTCCTTCTCAACTCCATAACTATTTCCTTCCTACGAGATTTGCAGCATAAAGGTACCCTTTGTTCTGGCTGCCATTAAACTTTCTTGAAAACCTTACGGCATCTTCGTTCTTCTCTCCCTTTATTTCCAAGAAAATAGTGGGGATATAATGTAACAATTATCGTCGCTAAAGAGTGTTATTCAAAATATCTGTACATGCGTTTGTCCTTAAGACAAAAAAGAGTAAAAAGGTAGCAATTTCTATTTACATATATATATGTGTATGTGTGCGTGAAAACTAAAAAGTGCATAGCAGCGAAGTATCCATCTGCTCACTGGCTGAATATGTGTGTCTGTATGTGTAAAGTGACATTGAAGTCTATAAAAATTTAGTAGTTTGAATGATAGTAAGCATGTTGATAAGGACTAATGTTTTTTCTATAGGTGTAAGTTCTATGTTTTTTATTGTATTTCTGCCAAGCTGTCTTGAGTTATCTGGAGCTGTAGGTTGCTTACTGGGGAGAGCTGAGCTATAAGGTCCAAAAACATTTTTGTACTTCATATAAGATCCTATATTTTTCAGCCAATAGGTGAACCACAAATAAGAAATATTCACACATAAATCAGATCAGAATCACTAAAACAGAAACTTTTGTATAAATCAGTAAAAAATTAGGACCCGAAATTAAATAAGTGGTTTCTGAAATCTGACTGGACAGGATAGACACGTGCTATGCTTTTGCTTACATTCACATAGAACTTCAAATGAACCTGCCACTGGACACTTTCCTATGCAAACCTAAAAGCTTTCATTTGGAGCTGGTCATATGATCAGGAAATCTATTTATTCACATTTTCAGTGGCAATGGACACACAACCAGCAACTGGACAACCAAACACTAGACTAAAGTTCTCTTTAGTAACCATGACACACACAGTCATATAAATGGACATGTGAACGCCCAATGACATTTCTCTCTCAACAACATGAGTCAATTGCGATTTTACCCCCCTCCCCCAAAAAATATTCATAGGCATGGCAAAAGTAAATCTTACAATTTTTCTGTCCATTTTCTTTTTGTACCACCTCTATCAGATTTAATTTAATTCCAACCCCACACTCACATTCAGTCAGCAGCCAAACATACACTCTGCTAATATGTGCTTCACACACATGCACACATATATACACTTTATATTGACTGATACTAATTCTTAGCAATGAGAATATTGACAAACCTTTGAACTTTTGGTCTCTTACAACCACAGCACAACAAAGCAAAAATAACCCTGTAAATTACAAATCTTTATGTGTATATAAATGTATAATAATTTCAAGCTGGTTTTCTTCTTGTCTACAAAAAAATCATTTCTTTGGGTTGTTTTCATAGATTTGTGTTATATTTGTAGACAGGACACTTGGATTTTAATTTTTTCCTTTTTAGTCCGAGTAGACTGACCCCAAAATATCAAGGTCTTTATATCAGTCCCTTTCATCATAAATTGCATATTTTAAAACCTCAAAAAACCCAAACATAGTGTCAACCAAAGATAGTGTATGTCTAAGTTTAAAATCAATATCCATGCAAAAAATCAGGTCTCTGAGTCTGTGTGTAGCTACTGACCTGGCCAACTGCTTCTCTTGATTCCACCTCCAGACCTTATTCTCAACTTTCTTTTGAAGGGAACAGCATACCAAAACCACAATTTGCCTGCAGTAAACAAGTAATGAAAAACCCTGTAAGGAAAAGAGGCTTAGCCTAAGCGACTAATAGGCCTTTTACTCAAGACACTGTCGAAGGCGAATAAATAAGTGCTCACAAAGCAAAAAGAGAGAGCCAGGCAGTGCCTTCTGCTCAAGTGCTGAAAAGAAAACAAAAATGAGTGCAGATCTCTAGCAGGTCTCACTTAAATAACAGTAAGAGCAGGGGATAATGGAACAACTTCAAAACATCCAATCATATTCGAGCAGACATAAACTGTCGAATTTACAAATTCCAACCTATCTTTTCATTGCTAACCCCTGATGTTTCAGAGAACATGTCATCCTCTTACATTATAACCCCAACAGAAGTGACAAAAACAATCTTCTGATACAATAACAATACCTTTATAAAGCCATACATCTGTATACAAGCAATGAATAAAATTTCATAAAGATACATTGCATAATCTCTATACTAGTATACATTAGTGTTTATGTTGTTTTAACAAGTAAATTTATAGACTTAACACTATAACAAAAAAGGTAGCATAAAAATATACTTTGAGTCAATGAGATTTTGACATATCCACAATTTTCATTACGAAGAATGATAATATAATAACAGTATACCATCCTTCATTGATTAGGGAGGGAAAATAAAATCTTTTGCTCACTTTATATGTGTTGTATTCAAAAAGTACCAAGACTGAAGCTGTATTTACCAAAACAGAAATGGACAATGAATGTGTTGTATTTTTGTTTGCCATAACTTGTTCATATACCAATATATTACACAACCAATTCAATATAAAATGAGTTGCACTTAGCTTCACCCGACTAGTTCATCTCTTGGGAAAATCTCCTTTTTCTTACTCAGTATGTATTTACCTAATCCCTCCACCACAAGCAGGATGCAATACAAGGTCAATTTTTAAATTACAGTTAGTTTGAATTCAGAGTTTTCCTTTTCCTAGACTAGTTGCCTGACCAAGGCTCAAAAATCCAGTCTTCCCTACTATTTACTCACTGCTGGGGAGAGGACATGTGGATTCATGCATTTTTTTAAAGGGCATTAGAACAAAGCAAAATGAAAACAGCCTTGTCCAAGATTTAAATTGGGTCACCAATTTCATTTCCTACAATGATGACTGTTATGCTAAATGCACCTTCTTCTTTTTACTCATTATTTATAATCCTATACTCACACCACTTGTGACTTTTCTGTCTCATCCACTAAGAAAGGGAGTGATACCCAACAAAATGATCCATTGATTTTCTTCAAAATAGTTCCTGAGCCATTTGACATTTATTCCAGCCAGTTTTTCATTAGTCAAAGCACCTGTCAACTTCCTTTTTTGATATTCTGTGAAGCTTTATTTCTTCTTATATCACCTACATTCACAAATCTTATTCTTGAGATGAATTTTCACAAAAATGTTGCACAAAGTTAGATCAAGTGTGTATGGAGAGTACTGCACTTGTATAATCCTGTGTTTTGTTAAAAACGGCTGATCAAAGAGTATTGAAGATTGGCACTGGTTCATTTTGATGAAGACTAGATAGCAATCTAGATCTCTAGACATTGTCACTTTATTATATAAGTTGCTCAGCTGTGCCCACATTCTTCATTTAAATTTTAAGTTACTTCACTCTCAATACCTATTAATCACAAAACTGAAACTGAAGAAATTATGTAGTTACGATTAGGTTGTGTTAGTATTTCAAGAATTTTCTTTTAGGTATAATCAGAGAAAAATGCTACTTAATGAATTTATACAAATTATATGTTTTTCTAGTAGTCACTGTATTAAACTTTTAAACTTTGTTTGTTTTCTTTAGTCCAGAGATTGAACAATGAATTATTCTGGTACCAAACCCAGCATCATTTCAATAAGGTAAAATAATATACCTCTTTCTTTGTTTATATAAGTAAATAAAAATGCTTTATTTAGTTATAGGTAACTGAATTAATATTTTTATTGAATCAGTAAACCTCATTGCTGATGAAAAGAAAATAACTTACAAGTTGAAAGAAATTAAAAAAGCATCATAAACAGAATTGAAAACACTTCTATCTGCACTTTTATTGCTTTAAGATAATAGATTGTAAAACTAGTTATGAGAATCTGTTTATCTGAAGAAATGTATTGTTCTATAAGATGTAAGACATTATTATATGGTTCATCTATATAAAATTGGTTTGTGTGTGTGTGTGCACATATGTAAAACATCAAAATCAAATAAAATTGCATAAATATGTATTTGTGGCAGGGGCAATTTTGCCCCCCAAAAATAGGAATAATAATAATAAAGATAGATATGCCGTAAAATAAAAAAAACGCAAGTGAAAAAGGTGCGTCTTTGAAAAACCCAAGAGGTTGATAGGCCATAAGGATTTTGATATATTAAAAAGTTGAAAATATAATCCGTATTGATTACAGAAAAAATGTAACTTCTAAAAATAAACACTATTCTCAATGAAATTGTACTTTGGGTGATGTCAGAAGGTGGCACATGCACTCTCTTAATTATGCATGGTATCACGTGATTAGTGGGAGTGGCATCATGTGATTAGTGGGAGGTGTAGATATTCTCAATAAATAAGCCTTGCCACAAGCCGATGGGAGAGTTTTTGTTGTGGCAGCTGGGGCCATTACTTCTGAACCCCACTGTGATTGTTGATATGTAAGATACAGCCAAGCCCTAGCGTGAGGAAATCATCTCTGGGTGGATGTGACGTCATCCATTGAGAAAACCTATCAGAGATTGAATCAGCCATTCTGCGTGTGCATGTGTCATTGACAAACCCAATAAATGAAAATCACTAAACAAGCTTAAAAAAAAAAAGGTTAGGATGAAAACCATCTCTTTCCAATAACCAATACTCAAGCTACTGTTTGTATATAAGAGACATTTCAATTCAATTATTTTTTCTTTATGAACTGTGTTTATTTCATATTTTGTTGGTGTTATTATCTATATAAAAAAAAACCTTTCATAAAATTGGATCGGTTTGGTTATTTTTTTCTGATGCTAACATGATTCCAGCCCAACAAGCCTACAGGTGGACCAGCAGCTAATCTTTAGACCCGATAACCTCTCAACAGGATCAATCACAATGTGGGCTGTTGAGAGGATCCCCAGAGAATTAGATCTAACCTGTAACACTGGACCCTACAGAATCATGGTGGTCCAGTGGGGTTAGGTTACAGCATTACATCACTGGTGAAGTGTCGAAGGATCATGTTACATTAATGGTGTGGTGACCAAGGATAGTGTTACATTAATGGTGTCATGACAAGGATCTTGTTACATTAATGTTGCTGTGACTGGGATTGTATTACATTAATGGTGCCATGATTAAGGATCATTGTTACATGTTCATTAAAAATTGGCTGGGGTGTAACTATTTATAGACACTTCAAAAAACATACATGGGTCGTTCATGAGATTCCCATGAACACTTAGTTGATTATATTATGAAAACATTTTTGGTAGATTGTAATACCTTTCAACTACTATGAAATGGAATAAATATTAGTTAACTAATTAAACATTAAGACAGTGGTTGTCAAATAAACTTAGATAAATAGACATAAGTTATTCTCAGTAAGTTGCCCCTACTTTGTGTGTGTGTATGAAAAGAGAAAGATAGGGACTCCTTCAGATATCTTTATTCAGTAACCAATTTTTGATTAACAAATACAAGAGTATGATTTATTTTGTTAATATTTCATTGCTTATTCACATAATTCTCCGGTAAACCTTTAGCCTAGCAATGAACAACAAGAGAAAAAAAATGATTCAAATATATTTTGATGTCATCTTCATGAGTAAAGTAATATTTCTAACTCTTTGTAGGAACCCCATGTACCAATTATGACATGGCTAACAGAAGAAAGGTAAGATTGCTTTTATTTTTTAGAAATTATTTTGCTTTTAATTAATTGATGTTAGTCAATGTGTTATTAGTCTTTTTGTTATAATGTAAATAATTTGCAAGATTACTTGAATGAATTTACTTGAAATATAGTACATAAGTGAAGATTCAATATAATGTATAAAGTCAATTTAACTGCTATTGGCTAAAGACTCTTAAACTTATCAAGCAGTATTCATCATGTACTCTAAACTATATATAGCACACAGTCCTGCCAAATATCTGGCCATGAGTGTGCATATATATATATATATATATATATATATAAACCAGTGGGGAATTTATGCCTATAGTTTACTATTGTAGAATTTTATATTTCTTTATCACACTAATATCTTTGCAGTATTATTCAATTAAGTTATTGCAAATTTTGTATGACCATGATTGTACTAATGTTATATAGTTATTTACACGTTCATTCAGCATCACAACGACACAACAATAAAGACGCATGAAGGAAAACGCAGGAAGGCTTCTTTAACATATTTACCTCTCACTTTATTGCAAGGGTTCGAAAGGGTTGTTGAAGGGTTGCATGTGAGAGGATGCTGGAGACCAACGGGGCCCTCCATAATTCCTTGAAGAAATTTCAAAACCCTAAAAAGGACCATACTCTGGTCCCATATCCTGGTCACAAACTTAGTGACCCTGGTCATTCCAGCAATACATTTCGCCTGGATTCCTCATGACCACACTCAAGTTCTTTGCTCAACAGGTTCCTACCTGGAGTAACCGGAGAATTTCATAAACTAAAACACAATATCTTCAAGGCTCAAAGCATTCCACAATAATCCACAAAAATCATGGTCAAAAACAAAGTATCACAATACATCCGAATGTATCACAATCTGGCACGCATGCTGTAAACCACCTAAAATAGTCCACGCAAAATACTAATTAGCAATGTTTTACGCATATTTTTCCATTAAGTTTCTGTTTCCACACCCATTGGTTTGCAAGCCCTTGAGGAAACATGTTTTACCTGATCAAACCCGCGCCGGGTTTCTTTTCAATTTAATCAGGAACCCTCGTGGCTACCAATATATAGGCACCTCGCCTTTCCCAGATTCGTTTCACTTTGCCAAATCACACACGAATCCAAAACACCATCGTGACTGAAAGACTCAGACATCATCCACAAAATTTTGGAGTAGGCCACGCCTTTTTTCTTTTATTCCATTCTCGGAACTCCAAACTAAAAAATAGAACAGCTTCATGGGCCGGCGAATTCTTCGATAGAATTGCTTTCTCTGCCATCTACCCATCAACAATCTGAAACCAATTGGATGAATGTCTGTCCTATTCTCGCGTCAGCCACCGATTCCTCAAAACAGAAACCTCAAAAAAAATATTTCCTATTCCACGAAAACCCCAAATTCTAAAAAAAAAATTTTTAGAATCAATATAATTGCAAATATTTGTAAACCTAGAATAAAATCTTCTGTAAATGGTTTTCATCAAATTTCATAATATGAACAGGAAAAAAAAATTTCTAATGTCGCCTTTAAACTCAAACTCAAAAAAAATTTTTTTTTCACTTTACAACAAGTCAAAACAATGTTACAATCACAGTTCAAAAACGTTCAGTTTTCTTTTCTTCTTTTTTTCAATCTATGTACTGTCTATTAAAAAAATGTTCGTTCTTTCTTTGTTTTTTTTTTTTCATATGCTGTGTTCAACAATGTTCAAGTTTCTTCTTCTTTTTTTTTTCTTTCCATCTTTTTTTTATTGTCCTGCACGTTTTTGTTTTTGTTTTCATTTTTTTTTTTTCTTTTTTTTTCATAATAAATTGCTCATTCAATGTCCCCTTTTTTTTTCAACCTTATATCTACCTCTCTGTCTTTACCTTAAGACGATAACTATAGGTTCGCTTCCCAGCTTATTCAATTTCAGTCTATAGTACCATAAATTGAGCCTGATTTATAATACAACTTTTTCAATAGCTTACGAGCATTCTTCTTCTTTTTTTTTTTTTTTATTTTTCTTTTCACAAAATATCCTGGGGGTTTTTTCTAAACAACCCAAACTTTTATAAATTCTGCCAACATTTCCTAATTCAAAATATTTCTGAATCTGCGAATCTTCGCCACACTTGGTTCTGTCAAAATTCTGCGCATCCAAAACCCTGTTTCAAAATATCTTCCCCAATAACAATCTCAAAGCTTCACTCCAGGGGGAACTCACAAAATACCTGTCTGCCTCATCAGACACAAAAAACATCTGTCTCTTAGTTACTCTGCCTCCACGGCAAGACCGTTTTCAAGACAATACCTATGTCTTCAATAATTGATATCAATTTCCACAGCAAAACAACCGGCCTGATTCTACCAGCGCCAAAAATATCGATTCTCCCAACTTCATAAATATCGAAAAATTATATGCGCATCATTCAGACAAACCACCAATGTGTGAAATTCTTGAACAATGCCATTAATGCTCCCAAGATTCCATCTCTCGGATTAAAATTCTCATTTCCAATCCACAAGTTCCAAGCATGAAAACCTGACCAAAAGGTCTTAACTACAGATATGCAGGATTCCAAATCTTGGACTGAAATTCTAATTTTCAATCACCACCTGTCTGGACCAATGAAAAGTTACAATGAATTTTTTTTTTTTACTCACAGAGACCTATTTGCGATAAAAAAAATCCCCATTCATAAAATTTATCATAAAATTTATTGTTTACGATAAGCTGTCTATCAAAAAACGGACAATAACTGTCCCATAGCCATCTTTGTTCCCTTCTTTTTTCCTCCCTCACTACGATACAATATTACACATAGCAGTAATTTCAATTTTTATCTAGGGATCACACATTTTTTTAAAAAAAAATTATTTCCACTTTATGCTTCTAGAAAGGCTCTTGTCATTAAAACAAATCTTTCACTATTATACCCAATTTAAATAACAGAGAGATATAGAAGTTACATGAATGAGCGCTCTACTTACAATTTTTTTTTTTTCTCTTTTTTCTTTCCGTCTTTTTTTCTGTTCTTTTCACGTCGGTCTGTTCCTTTCTCCTTCCTCTTTTTTTGTTGCTAGTTTGTTCTTGTTTTTTTCTCTTTTTTACTTCTTTCAATTCCAGCATTTTTCTTTGTCCTTTTCGTTGCTGTCGTGTTGTGATGCTTAAAACTGCAGTTTACGGTACCTAGGTTCATTCTGAGTCCTTGAAGAACTCGCCTGGCACAAGCACCAAATTAAAGTTATGTTATATAGTTATTTACACATTCATTCAGCATCACAACGACACAACAATAAAGACGCATGAAGGAAAACGCAGGAAGGCTTCTTTAACATATTTACCTCTCACTTTATTGCTAGGGTTCGAAAGGGTTGTTGAAGGGTTGCATGTGAGATGATGCTGGAGACCGAACATAAACTTCATATTTTGACCCCACTGTTATGACCGTCACGTTGTGTCTTTCTTGTTCTCCTGATGTTGGGGTCTACTCCATCGGGGCTTTCCGAGGGCCCCCTTGGTCGGGTGTGGCCTTTCCTACCACATCTCGTCTCTAACCCTCTGGGAGTCTGCTGGCAACTGCATCTTTCGATTACTGGCCGTTGGAATGTGTCATTTCCTTCCGGTGTATTACCTTGGAATAGTATTTTTGGGCCAGGTCGAAGGTCAAAATATAACACTAATAGAGTAAGTGTTATGAAACATATACATATAGCTCACATTCCTGTTATACCAATAGAACAAAGATATAGGGATTTTGAAGTTCCTGCCTTTTTCAAGGACATTAGCTTAAAATGGTATCAGTAAGTGGAATGTGAAACAGGTTTTGATTTCTCTTGTCCTTTTTCATGCACCATTCTTGCTTCTTTAACGTACACTTTAATTGTGTTCTGGACATGAAATTAAACTCTATCTGGTAGTAAGGCTTCTATTTTAAAGCTCTGGAGTATGTGGAGTTATTTCTTCATTACCAATATTCTCAGGTTCATTCTGACTTGGAGTGGTAGTACCTGTTAGGGTTACTATGGTTCAAATAGAACTGTTTAATTATTTACTATACTTGAAACCATTTAACTGTTGTGTGCAAACTGAACTATAAATGTTAGATAGCAATATTTGAAACCATTCGACTGTGTGCAAACAATAAATAGCAATACTTAAAACTATTTAACTGTTTGCAAACAAATGAAGTCTGGCTGATTTTTAAAAAGTGTTACCTACAAATTATTCTCTTAAAAATCACATGTATAAACAGGATGTGGTATTGAATAACCCACAAGGGTTGATATGCCATAAAACATAACCACCCAACCATATATAACTGGATAGTATAATTGTTAAACTGACTTTGGCACAAAATAACTAACTGACCCAACCACTTTAATTAAAACTTAAATTAAAATAGATATAACAAACATGAAAATACAAGTATTTTGTAATTAAAAGAAAATTCATTTTTTTATTGTTTCAAAGGAACACATTTTTATGGATTCCTTAATTTATATTTCTTCATCTTCCAGTTTGATATCTCCTCTTATGATGGAATATGATAAGAAAATTAAACAAAAAGATGAACAAATACAGGTATAGTTAATGATTTATTATTATTTCAAATGTTTTCTGAATTAGAATTATTTCATAGCTGAGTATTTTCTTACTTAGCCCATATATTTCTTTCTGAAATATCTGAAAAAATTCATCATTCATGAATTACTTTTTTTTCAGGCAATTTCCAAAGAATTTCCTAAATTAAGAGAAGAACTTTCTCAAGTAATACAAGAAAATAATGAGTGAGTAAATCATATTTTATAGTAAATTATATTTTATAGATTATATTTTATAAATCATGTAATAGCTTTCTCAGTAAAACTTATATCAATTCCTAACCATCAACCATCTCTTTCTTCATGATTTTCAATACACAACATTCAGAGTAGGTGCTGAAAGTAAACAAATTAAATTTTTGATTAAACATTATGGAATTTTGTGGTTAGTTAATAATCATTGAATTTAAATTTGATTTGATGATTTTTATTCTTATTTGATGATTTTTATTCTCAGGAAATGATTTTCATATATTGCTTTGATTTGATGATCATACAGTAATAGCATATTCTATTTCTTTCAAGCATAAGTTAATCAGAGACATGCGTAGAACTTAGATAAGGTAGGAACAATTTTATAGTGACATTTTAAAAATAGAAAGTAAAGTTAAGCATTGTAAAAGGCTATGATTAAGGAAGAAATATTCAAATTTTGAAGTATCATCTATTCACACGCAAAGTGTACAATAGACATTTTGACATCTACCAACTGTAAAACACAGGGTTTAGAAAAGTTGTATCAGATTGAATATTGTAGAATGTTTGAAATAATTGTTTTCTTTTACTTTTAAGTAACAAATTTCAGGAACCCATGAATATGAATAAAATCTATCTTTATACTGAACAGTGTGACTTGTTTTGTCTGTTTGTTTCTTTGTTTGTACCTTCTACAATGAATGTGTAGTACTTAGGATTAAAGTGTCACTTCCTAGCACATCTGCCTGGGATCTGAGTGTAGTATCTGTATATACAGAAATTTAATAAAACATATTACAAAAAAGAGAAAATTAAATTATCATGTATACATTTATGTGTTTGGTATTTTTTTAATTTTGTATTTATTTTTAAGGAAGTATTGAAATTTTCTATCTTATATTTTCAAAAATAACCACAGGATTTTTTTGGATAAGGATACTGCATCTCTAGGCAGAAATGCCAAGCAGCAACATTTTAATTGTATGCAGAGAACACAGTTACTACACTGATCCTACTACACAATTTTGATGGAAATTGTGTTAGTAAAATTATTAAATGAAATTAGATTTCAGCAGTCTTAGTGGTTAGCTGATTGTTTACTGTTTTTAGCTCCCCATAACTTTGGAGGCTTACTTCATGTGGGTCCCTACATTAAATTGACCTTATGTCCTAATTCAGCACTGTGGAATAGGACATAAGGACTACATATACTCTACATATAAGCTGTCCCTTAAATGTCTGCAAAAAATATATAGATTTTCCTATGTAGATTTTTTATATAATTATCATAGGAATTAACTATGATCATATTCAATGACTATGCCTATAGTGAAATGGTAATAGTGGTTTTATTTTTCTGAGCTGAGTGCAGTAGTTCATGTATTGATCTTGATTTCTACCTACATTGAGTGCTTAAAAAATGTAGCCGTATGGCTCTCAGTTGAATTAAATTTCTGCTCTTGTAAAAAAAAAAAAAAGGTTTAAATGACTTCATTAATCCTAAATGGCTGATACTGCAATGATAATGAAATTTTTAAAGAATTACTTTGCTGCTAAAGAAAGATATACTTTTTCTTTAAATATTATTTTAATATTTTCTCTATTTTGAAAGCTTAAGAGAAAAGCTACATAACTTGGAAGAGCTGCAAGTGGATTCTTTGCCTAACATTTTGAAAGATACAAATGAGGATTTGAAGGCAGTGGAAAACATGAAAAAGCAGTTGGTTTTGGTCTCAAAGGTGAAAGTTTTTTCTCTATCAACAGTATTAATTCTGTTTTTAAGCAAATATTATATATACTTTAATCTCTTGTATCTGAAAGACATAAGTCAAAATTAAGAAGATTTATTTGATATTCATTGTGAGGAGAATAGATAATTTTTTCTTAAGATATTAAATATGAAACAGAATTTTGTTAATGAATACATTTTTTGTTATGCATTATAGAAATGTTAAGATCATCCTAGTGTTGTAAAGAAATATAAAAATATGAAATACCAAACTATTTGTATAAATAAACTCCACTTTGAATTCCATCTGACAAGCTTGAATAAGCAAAATAGATCTATTATGGAAATTTCTTGTTTTTTAAACAAATATTTATTTATGCATATATATATATATATATGCTATCTGTGACTTGATGATAATGATGATGTTATATATATATATAGCCAGTTATGTGGCAAGATGGTGAGCTATATATTTGTACTATACATATGCTTGAAAAGACAAAATAAATACAACTTGATTAGTCCAAATGTTCTTAATCTACAGTTGTTAAATTAACACATTATATTGGTTTAGTTTATTTCTTTAACAGAATATTAATCCATTATTGATTATTTAATGCCAAAATTTGAGAGAAATCATTTGTACACAGTTATATGAGTTCAAATATTCTTATCAAATACTAATAATTTATTCACAATTATATTGTTTCAAGTAACAATCTCTATTTAATGATAATAATCATTTGTTTGCATACAGTTATATGGTATCAAGTATTTCTAATAATTTGTACACAGATATGTGTTTTCAAGTATTCCTGTTTAATATTAAGGATTTTAAAACAGATAGATGGTTCTACCACTTTGGGTAAGAGTGGATCTTGGAGTAATGACAATGAAGGTGTACACCATACTCTTCACAGCTCCTAAACCAGATGTAGTTTAGAGTCATACACAAGAAACTCCTTTTAGTGGAGGGTCTTACCTCTCCACAGAGGATACAGTTAGCATATTCTGAGCTCTGCTGACAGAATCTTCAGTTATATATTTCAACTATTATACAAAACTTTTTTACTTTGTAATTTATTTGCTATTGAACTAAAAAAAATAGTAATCAGTAATAATGAAATATATGACTGAAAACAGTATCTTCACATTTTCCTATAGAATGTGGCCTTTGTAGGATAATGTGATCTAAATTCTAATATGATTGAAACATTTACAAAATTTTAAACAATGAATAATATTATCTATTTTACAAATTATTAACACATTCAACCCTTAGCATCTTGGTCCTCGCATACCCTCTATTTGAGCTTATAAAATTCACAAAATATAATTGAGTACAAAATACATTTGAACTTTGCTCCAGGTGCAGACATTTTTGTTTAAAGCTATCCCATCATTCCACAAAAAGAAAGGCTATGAGTGGTCACTATATTAAACCTTTTATTATTTGTATCTGATATGATCTGCCTAAGCTGAAAATATTCAGTAAAATAGTGCTCAGTCCAAAACATCAGGCTTATTATACATAGTAAAATAGTCATTAGTTTAAGATATCAGGTTTAAAGGGTTAATTCATTAAAAAAAATTATACTATAAACATAAGTTATTTAGGCAAGAATGTTAAAATAAAATAATAAGGACAGCATCTTCCCATTTTACATTTCAAATACCCAGTTCTATCATTGATCCTTTTTTTTAAGGAAAAAGAGAAAGTAATGGAGATGTATCAAGAAGCAATGAAACAAGTGAAGCATCTTACAACTGAACTACAGGTAAGTAATATCTATCAATTCATCTAAAGTTTTATGCACTTTGCCAGAAAGCTTATTGGCAATGTGATTAATCATGTTGACAAATGGAAGTAATAATAGTATCAATGGGATTTTTTTCAGAAATCTAAAACAAAAAGTCTTTCAAACTCATGTAACAAGGATAGAATTTCATTTATTTCTTGTTATAATTTAAACTGAGTTGTACATGTAAATTGTTACTTAAAGCATACTATTTATATTCAAACAACTGATAATCTGGAACATCTTTCAGACTGGGAAAAATGACTTGCTATTTTCCAGGTATCTAGACAAGGTTATACGGTGACTATAGATTTTATTTCTGATTTCTCAATTTGTAATTGTAATTTTATTACCATAATTATTTATGTATGAAAAGCACCCCTAATTTTGGACTATGAAAATCTGGAAAAAATCCTTGTGTATAATATGAACCAACTTTTAGAATTTGTTGTAGCTAAATCTAACCTTTGTTCAACTTTTTATCAGTTGGTGCTCACTAAAGATAAGAATTTATATTGTTTTCCTTATGTCTTAAAATGTAAAATATACACAGTATTTAGAACAAACACACGGATTTGTTCACACAGAAATGTAATAAGCTTGTAGCAAAAATAACTTCTATTCAGGAGAAGCAAAATTTTAAACAAACACACATTCCAGTTGATAACAGCATAGTTTGGAATATAGATATGACTTACTTTCACTCATCTCATCCTAAATATGGTTAGGCATATGGCCAGAAAAAATCATATAGTTCTTGAATATAATATGCACCCTTAATTTTTGGGCTGAAAAATCTGGAAAAATAATGCATCTTATGCACAAATAATTATGGATGTTCATTTTGCTTACATTTAATATTGGCAATGTCTTTTAAAAAGAGATGCAAGTAGTAGTGTTAAAAGGTTTAATATTTTCTTGGATCAATATGAATTAGTGTTTATGCTTTACACTGATTAGGATTCATGGAAATGGAGACTAAAGATGTACTATTAGAGTGTATTTATTTCATAATTAGTTCGTTCAGTGAAATTGTTAATCCAGTCAGGCCTTGGAAACACATACTGGGAAATTGGTGGTATTAAAAAATGCTAAAAATAAGTGCCATAATATCAGTGATGGGTTAAATAAATATGATTATGAAAGTAATAAAGATAAGGATGTTAATCTATAAAAGATTTGACAAAAGAGGAAGATTAATCTTAATTTACTTTTATACTTATTTATAATTTATATAGATTTAACACAAACTGCTACTTACAATTGAGTTATTTTTTGACTTTTGGTTTGGTTTCTTTGTTTAATGGTATATCAACCATCATGGGTTACTTAATACCAAAGCCATCCTTATAGAAGAATAGCAGTGATACTATTTAACCCATAGCTGGAGTGATTTAAGGAGTACTTACTTTCCCAAGGGTATTAATCTGAAAGTAAATATGATAGTGCTACTGGAATTGTACAATGTTGCAGTCCAGCACTTTAGCCATTATACCAGATTGTAACTTTGAGAGAACAATTGTTTTCCAATTAAAGGCATCGGTACACACATGAGTGTGTTTGTGCGTGTGCATGAATACATACATATATGTCTGTATGGGAATGTAATTTTGCCCTAGGTGGAGCAAAAGTAACTGGATAATCAATAATAAGATACTATCATTTTTTTAATAATAAAGGTTGTTATTGATTTGCTTTGTTACTTCTGTCCCACTCTGTATATTATCATGTTGACATTGAGATGCAATTTCTGTCTTTGCCAAACTCATTGTAATTGTAGAATGCCAAGAGTAGCCAACGATGGGATATCATTGAGCAGCAGACAAGTCAGGTAAATTCTTGGACATATATTCTCATTATTTTTGCTTAAATTATATATAAGTCATCTTGCAATGTTTTGGATTGCATTATGATTTTACCTGAAAAAGAAGCTGTGAAATCAGTATACAATAAATAATTCAAATAATGAAATTGACTTGCATATAACAATCATATCTATATATGCACTCCTATTTATCTATTCAACAATTAAATTGATAGTACTTTTAAAGTGACATTTTAAAAAATGTAACATTGCCCATTGTTTTCATACATTTTGAATTTAGTATATTTTTATTTGTTTTCTAAACATGTTCAGTAATTTATCCCATTTGTTACATTAAATTGACAAACTATTTGTATAAAATTTCATAAAAGAAAAGTTTGTTTCTAATTGGAATTTGTTGAAATATTTAAATTCCATAGCTGAAAATCTTTTTACTAACTTTAAATTTCATAGCTGAAAATATTTTATCTTTAAAAAGAATTTATACATGTTCAACTTATAGTTAGAGGGAAGAAAACATTTTATCCTCAACTTTTTGAAGTTAGTTAAAATGATTTGAATTTATTAAACCAATTAATTTTTAACATTAAAATCAACACAGAGCATAGAAGATATATGTTTTGAATCAAAATTGTTTATTTCAGGTGAAGAATGAGTATTTTAATTCTGTGCAAAATATTGTGGCTGAAATGGAACCTTTGCAGAATAAGCTCAAGTATGTTCTTCATTATTACCATGATGATGATGATATATTTTTTACTCTATGCAAATTTTCCACACCAGTAGTAACTTGTGGCATTCACTGAAGTCTGAGTGACAGCAAGTCTCCTGAAAATTATTATTATTTACAAATTTCCTTTTATTTATGCATTCTTAATTTTATTGTTATTGCTTGCTTTTATTTATTATTATTTTACTTATTGTTAGTTTTTCATACCAGTTTTAACTGGTTGCTTTTCAATGAAATCTGAGTCATGGCAAGTATCCTCAGGTCTACAGGATTCTTCTAAGTATTCTAGCTGACCTTAACAATGCTGTAGTTTGTATGGTTTCGACCCTTCCTCTGATCTCCAATTCATCTAATCTCTTTTCTAAGCCTTTATGAACTATTTCAAGTGCACCAACTGCAATTGGTATCATCATCACCTTTATTTTCCACAACTTTTTTCAGCTCTCTGGCAAGATCCAAGCATTTGTCAATCTTTTTGTTTTCTTTTATTTTCACTCTGTTGTCAGCTGGAACAATAAAATTCACTTGATAACAAGTTCTTTTTTCTTGTTAAGGCCTAGTCTTCTAGTCAGGATTAGGTGATCCGTTTGTGTCTCAAAATCCCTGAGAATTTTATGGATTTCATTTTTTAGATCAGATTCTGGTTTGTTAGTATGATCAAATTTTAATCTCTGACACAGTTCTCAGTAGATCCCCTTTCCCATCCAGTCATACCTAGTCTTATATTCCTTTCGTGCTATTTTGCTGCATTTGCTTATTAACCATTTCATCTTTTTCTCCACATAATCTACACTTACTATTCTGTTGCATATTATCAATTTTTGCTTTGATATAATGATCCTTATGGCATTTTTTTGTGCTGCTATTGAAAGCAATTCAGTTTCTTTCTTAGTCATGTCCTGGTGTGCAATTTCTCCAGTTTGTCATTTGAAGTATCCATACAGTTATTTTTCTTCACATTTCTGTTTACCTGTTTTTGTTATTTTTCTGTGTGCCCTTGTGTTCCTATTGCTGCTTCTGGCTGCTGTAATTATTATTTTCTTGTTCTTTTTAGAGTATTCCTTGAGTCCTTGTTGCATCTATGCAATCTTCAATGCTGCTGAGTCTGCTTCCTTCTTCTTTTCTTGACATATACAGTCCATTTATGTCATCTCTCAGGTGTAAAACCTTGTGCATAGCCATCTATTTCCTTGTCTTTCGGTCTATTTGTCTGAGTTCCTCCCTTACCCATTTTAAAAATGGTCCAGAGTATTTTACGAGGGAAACTGCCCAGGTGTTTATTCCTTTGATGAAATTTTCTGCTGCAGAGTTTAGTTTCAAGAAATTTTCTTATTCTTCTGAAGTACACTTTTCTTACTTTTTCTTTCACCTCTGTTTGATGGTATCCACTTCCAATATTCCCAGGTACTTGTAACTTGTAATCTTCTTCTTCTTCTTTATTATTATTTATTTATTTATTTATTCATTTCCTTTTATTTGTGCCTTTCTTTTTTCTTTCTAGTTTTATTGTTACTTCCTATCTCTATTCCTGTCTTTTATTGTTGTTTTCATCTATCTACTTAATAACTTTCATCCCTCTTAAAGGTTAAAGGGAGACAAACAAGTATCAAATTTGGGATGATTTGCAGAGTAAAATGGAATTCTAAATATTCATTTATTTAACTCAGTGGTTCCCAAACTACTTCAGCTAACCCCCACCTCCTCGACTACATCACTAGCATTTCCCATATATAATAGACACATACTTCTTACTTGCTATTAGGTCTACTACAAATTTAAAGCAAAAACTACTGTAATACAAATTTAAAGCAAAAACTACTGTAATACTAACAGCTTTGGTCCTTATAATGGTGAAAATGTTGTGGTCATTAATCCTCTAATTGTTTATTGTCTGATTTGGTTAATGTGTGACACATATCTTGTTCAGACAATGTCACTAAGATATAATCATTTGGACTTTTAACTCTGACTTAGGTCTGTAAAATAAAATATAGCCATGTTTTCATATATGTATTTACTAACCTCTCTGCACAAGCAGGATGTGACACAAGGTCAGTTTTGAAATGGAGTTTAACAGGTTTGAATTCAGAGTTTTCCTTTTTCTAGATTGGTTGCCTCACCAAGGCTAAAGAACCCAGTCTGTCCAACTATCTATTCATAGCTGGAGGGAGAATAATTGGATTCATACTCAAGGGTATTAGTGCTATGTGAAATGCAATCAGCCTCATCCAGGGTTTGAAATCGTGTTGCTGTGTCCATGTGATATCTTTCCATGACCCCCAGGAGTGTAGTACCACCAACCTTTAGAATGATTAGTCTAAATCTATCTCATGTTAAATTTTGTTATAGACTGCCTTGTTACTTTTGTCTTACTCTGTATATAGTCATGTTGACTCCGAGATACAATTTCTGTTTTTGCCTTATTCATTATAATTGTCTACAATTATACCAAGAGTAGCCAATCAATGTCTATTTTATTCCTCTGTTATGATTTTCTGATTCTGTGGTTGTTGTCCTACTTTAATTACAGCAATGTGATATCAGTTTTCTGTAAACTTATATTTGTTGCAATATATGTAAATTATTTGTATGGTGTGTTTTCTCTATAAAATAAATGGGCTCTTACCATAATGACGGTACCATACTGTAACTACTGTAGTAATTGAAACTATAATTAAAAAAATGAATAAATATAGCTGTCAAAAAATAAGTACACTCCTTATATATATTATATTATAATAAATAATACCTAACAATATCCATTTAAATGGTATCATTTTCCACTATAAATAATAAAATTGTAATATCTTTGGTTTAGAAGAAAATTAATTTATATTTATGCCATTTTATTTTTGGATACAGAGTTTCTGTCTCCATATATGTTCTGCTATATATAATAAAATTCTGATATCTTTGATTTAGAAGAAAATTAACATTTTATAAGAAATTAGTTGGGTGTACTTATTTATTCATAAATACATACAGAATAAAGAAAATGTTGTAATTATGTTTGTTAATCTTGTGGTATTTTGTTTATATTTAGAGAGAAAGAAAGTGAACTTGTGCAGCTCAAGATTGAGAACAAAACTCTTCAAAGTTTCATTGAAGAATTGCAACGGAAATTCAAATGGAAAGTAAGTAATTGCTTCTCTAAGAATTTTTTTTCAAAGACAACAAAAGGGAAAAAATAGCATAAGGAATTGATAAGTCATGAAACAGAAAACTAGGAAGAAGAAATCATTGTAAGAAGTTGTTCATGATACTACTAGTACTACAGGTAAAAAGGAGTGTTTTGATAAAGATATTGGATTGGTTGGTGATAGGGATGATATTCAGTTACATCCCCATTCACTAAGAACCAATATCAGCATTAGTATATCCATGATGTACTTACACAGAAAACAAGAACATTTAGCCTTTTGTATACATAATATACATACCAAGGGTATTAAGAAGAAAGAATACCATAAATGTGTCCCAATAGCTAGAGATATACACATATTGTTCCATAAACAAGCAGTATGTAGATACAAAAATAGAAAAAAACTTAATTGAGAGGGAAAATAAAATAGCAATGTGGCTATACTGTTCTCTGGCAAGGATCCAAAACTTGTCTCTCTTGTTCAAAGAACAAAAGCAAAAGACATTGAGAATGGTTTTCTCCATTGTGATGTGACACCCCATGAGGCACCCAACAGAAATACCTATTTTCTAAGGGAGATAACTATTTATTGTCTTCCTACAAAGGGAAATCTGTTTATTTAATGCTGGAACTATGCTTTTAAGAAAAAACATCATTTTACTTGAAGTCATATGACAAAAAGAATTTTAGAAAAATATAATCTAAACAGCAGGTTCCTATAAGTAATAAAAATTGATTTAAAAAAAAACATAATAAATATATTCTGTTTAATTAAAACACAAATGAAAACCCTTTATGAGAACTCTGTCTGGAGCTGGTCTAAGACTTTTTATCATCTATAAATACAAAACTACCTGTGAAGTTAAAACCAGAAAATTTTACTGAAGCAGAACCAGATAAATATCTCCAGTACTACATAGTAACCAGGGGACACAACTTTTTGCCAATAAAATTAGGGCTACTATCTAAATATGACTTGAATTCCCTTGTCAAAAATTTCTTTTCATTACTTTTTGGAATTCTTTTCTTAAAAATCTCATTGAACCATTGAACCCCTAGTCATTGAGATGAATGAAGACACACACTACAGATCTATCAAGGTCACATTATTGAAATGTTTGTAAACTGTATTTAAATTTAAATTCATATTATATTTTTAGCAAAGAACAATATATTTTTTTTGTTTAAACTAACAGATGGCCCACCTCATTACCAAGGTATCAGTAAATCATAAATAAATATGGTAATATTATAGTAGTTCATGTCATATTATGTATAGTTTTTTAAATTCTCATATCTTTTTGAAATAAACACACACATGTACACAAACACATTGTCTATATCTCTAAAAATGACTTTGACCATTATACCACAAAGATCATAGTCTGGAAAGATCATGTATGTAGGAAACACCCTTAGATAATCTTAGAATAAAGCATATAAGGAACACATAGAGTAAAATATGAGAAATATTACATAAAGGTTAATCTACAATGTTAAATAGTTAAGATTTGGATAACTAACATTCTATAATTTCATCATAAAATAGTTTTTTCTTGTATATTTAAGTCTACTATGTTTAAAAATAACTTTCATTTCTTTAGTGATTACATCATTTGTAAATGAAATCAACTTTAAAAATGGGACTTAATGAGGTGGCCACTTTAGTTTGCTTGTCCAGTTGGCTGGGGCTGTAGAATACATTGATTGCTTCTCTGCAGAGGGGTAAGAAAAACGAGTGTCCTGATATGACACTAAACAATCTGATGATGAGGTTCCAGCAGTGCTGGAGCTTTGGGGAATGCGGAGTACCCCTTCATTGCCATCGCTCCCAGGTCCACTCGGGCCCGGAATGGTAGCACCTGATAGTGCCCTATCTATGGGTTAAATAGAACTAACAGCATACTTATGCTAAACTGAATTGTTTGAGTAAACTGAATAGCTTGAAATAGAAATGTTTTTGACACTTAAACTGTACTTACATTTAAACTGCGTGCTTATGCTTAACTGAATTATTTGAAATAGAACTGTTTTTTGACATTAAAACTGTATTTACACTTAACTGAATTGTTACATATAACTGCTTGAATAGTTTGAAATAGAAATGTTTTTGACAATTAAACTGTGTACTTATGCTAAACTGAATTGTTTTTTTATTTACATAAAAATTGATTAGGCATTAAATAACCTACAAAGGTTGATTTGCCATAAAACCCAACAAACCAACCAACCAACTTTAGTTTGCAATATATGTATAATGCATAATTGGACTCTGACTTTCTGTCAAATTTAAGGGTACCTGATTTTCAATTTACAGTGTAAATTTAATGCAAACTGTAAATGTACATTTACTTTTCAGCTCATAATTTAGTAATGACTGACATGTTGCTACAATAAACAATTGAAAACAAAAAAAAAAAATAAAATAAAAATGAAAAAAATTCCCTAAGAAATGAAAGTCATTTTCAAAAAGAGACATAAATTCATTAAAAAAAACTATTTTTCAACAATATTATGGTACATCAATTATGCAAATCTAAATCTGTTGATTTTATTTGAATGGCATTGTTTTTACTCTGGAAAAGGTCTGAAATATAACACATATCTATAGCATGTTTGCATTTCAAATGTGTGATTAAAAAAATATTTCAGGGAATAATTCTAAAGGTGTATCAGAGCATATGAATGGATGATTAACAATTGAATTTTAATATACCAAACGGATAAATATCCACAAAGGTGTAAACTACTTTATTTTCTAATTTATTCAGGAACAAGAATTGGCAGATCTGAGTAAAAAAGAATCTACTTTTTCTGCTGAACTTGATGAAATGAAAATTCAGTTGGCAAGTCTGAAACATGAGTAAGTATTAATAAACTGTAATGTTCACAGCTAAATTTGTGAAAATTCCATGGTTTGATTAGTATATGCAAATAATATTATACAATATCTAGTTATTTATATATTGTGCAGAATTGATTAAACATAAATGAACAACTATAAAAAATATTTTACTCATTTAAAACTTCATGATAAACAATATTTTTCTTAAGATTAATTCTTTATTTAGTGCCTTGACTTTCTTCAATTCTGGATTATAAAACTTTTATAATATACTTAAACTCTTGAAGATGTAACAGAGTTGTTTTCATCAATTTGATGTATGCCTGTTAGTTTTTTAAATGTCAGTAGATTTTATGGACTTAAAAAGAAAATAAAACAATTGTCAATAACAATTCCAAAAATGTTGCCGTATTTCAGCCAAAGAGGGAAAATAATTGGTTGGGACAGATATTCCACCCTGTCAGCAGGGCTTAGAATATACTGACTGTATTCTCTGTAGAGGGATAAAAAAAATCCTAAAAAGGGGTGTCCTGTGTAGAACTCTGGAGTGTGAATTACTTCTTAATTGCCATTACTCTTAAGTCCACTCTGATCTGGAGTAGTAGTAGTAGTATCTGTTAAAGTCCCATCTATCAGTCAAATCTATTTAAAAATTATTTGTATTCAGTAGAATTGTATGCAAAAAAACAAACAAAAACCTCTTAAGAAAAAACTACACAAAAATATAAATATGAATGTACAATGAATGTGATTCCCTAACCTCTTGGCATAAAATAAGCCTAGATGAGTTAACATGCTTTTAACATCAATTAATCATTGGACAGATGTTGCAGCAAAATCAACATAGAGACAGCTGGTGTTTTAAAATCAATTTCTTAACCTGGTTCACCTGTTGACCTGTGTCATAAAAGCATACATGAGTGAGTATGAAGAGGCTAGGTTTCACATAGATTTGTCTATTTTATCCCCACTTATACACACCAAATTCCAAGAATGAAGGTAGGTAGGTAGTTACAACAGTATTATTATATAAATCCTTGCAATGTAAACTTGAATTCAATGTTTTTTCCTGATCATCACTACAAGTTAAACTTTTATTACACACACACACACACACACACACACACCTTCTTTAGGAAATGGAATCAGCAATCTGTGTTCAAATCCTCTATGAGGCTGTTTGCATTTCCCTTCATACTAATGCCCTTGGGAAAGACATGAATCCATAAATTTTCCTCCCTGCTATAGGTAAATAGTAGAGCAAACCGGGTTCTTAAACCTTGATTAGGCAACCAGTCTAGGAGATGAAAAATTCTGAATTCAAACCAGATTTACTACACTAAAGAACTGGCTTTGTGCTGCATTCTGCCTCTGATGAAGGGGTTGGGAAAATACATACACCTCCATTAAGGTATGTAGCTATGTTGTATATTTTTGTTAAAACCAGAAAAAAAAAATTAATTATAATAAATGAATGAAGAAAATATTAATTTTCTGTCATTGTTTTTTTAACTGCATCTTTACTTGGTCTTATAAATCCTATCAGAATTATATTGTTTTGATTTTGGCTTATTTCATCCCCGGTGATGATATGGTCCAAGAAACTGTCACCTTCAGCCTAATAGTAGTTCAGCAAGTAGTTACAGATTTGCATTTGATGAACTTTCTGTGCTTGCACAAATTTTGTGATATCCTAACATTGCCAACATTTCCACCTTGAAGCTGACATTCAGTTCTCTACTCGTCAGCCACCAATTTGTGCCAATGAGCTCATTGTGACATTCTTCACTTTATGGGTTGACAACTGTACAGTGCTGTGTAGAATGTGGCAATTCACTTACATCACTGATGCCACTGCTGTGCTCACATCTACTGTTTAGTCTTTGTAAACATTCAACAAGTGTCAATGAATCTTAATGAGTTCAATTTTATTTATATGAAACAATTCAATGACATACCTCCATTTCATATGCATTTTCATGTCAGATGTATTTTGCCAGATTGCCACACAGCTGTAACTCTATGACAAGGCAAAAAAATATGGTTTATTAGCTCAATATCTCAACTTCTACTGCCATATCACCAACATCTACCTCTGCTATTGTTAACCGACATAATAAAATAAATATCACTTTTAGAATGAGCCTCATATTTCAATATCTATCTACCAAATCAGGATATTACCACTGAATTATTAAACAAATATCAAATTTACAAAATTAACCAGAATTTCTAACTACTTTTTGTGTACATAAATTAGTGATAGAATTTCGTCCAACATGTTCATGTTCACATGCACTTAATGACATTTATGTTATTGCTTATACCCAAAAATTTATATAAGTATTTATTTTCTGATATAATTATTTTCTAGGTTGAAGACAAAGAGCCAAGAAAGTGAGCAAATTCACTTAAAAAATTCAGAACTTGAAAAATGGGTCCTAATACAGCAAGAAAAAAGGTTTGTATACAAATTTATATAAAAGTTTAAGATAGCTGATATTAAAAGTTAAAATCTAAAATAGCTGATATTAAAAGAAATATAACCATTATAACTAGTCATATTGTCTATCAGAAAATGAAAAACTTGTCTTATTGTCATTAAAATAACTTTCACTCATGTTCATAATAATCTCATATGTTAAATATAATGTGTGGTCAAAAACTATTTAGATCAAATATTCTTATTTTTTTCATTCTAAAATTTGAATTAAGACATGTACACAGCTGAGCAACTTATATGATAAAGTGATGATGTCTGGATGTTTCGATAACAGTTGAGATGTCTTGACAAGTTAGTACTAATTCTCAATACTTTTTAATCAGCAGATTTTGGCAAAATACAGGATTGTGCAAGTGCAGCACTCTCTATATTCAGTAGATACCACCTACTTGCATCATGTAACTTTTTCTAGTTTCTTAAACTGAAAATTTATCTCAAGAGTAAGATTTGTGGACATTTTAAAAAATATGACAATGCTAGAGGAGTTTCAGATGTGCTTCAACTAATGAAAAACTTGCTGGAATGAGTGCATTGAATGCTAAAGAGGTTATTATAAAAAAAAATAACATTGTTTATTTCTATCTCAGTAAATACAGCTACAGACTGGATACTTTTTGAATATAATATTTATCTGTAAAAATCACTTTTTATTTATTCTATCAAATATTGATTTCTAATACAACCTGGAATCATTTCTATTCTTTTTATTGATAGAAATAATTGTTGAGACTGTCATCTGTTATGAATAATATCTGCTTTGTCAATAAATTGTCTTTCTATAGAGTTGTTGAAATAGTCTATCATCTAAATTATAAGAAAGTTTTTAATGAATTTTCTGATATCTGTTTTTTAACTTCAGTTCTAAGTTAGAGGAGAATCTTCATGACATCTTGGAGGACAAGAAAAATGCCCAGCAGATTGTCGAGAATGCTGTTTTAGAAAAAGATTTGGTAAAATTTTATTTAAACACTCTTTCTTTGATGTATGTTTTATGTTAAAACAAATTCCAATATAACTCATATCATTGACTTAAATTGGTAAAATAGTATATAATATTTCCTTGGGAAAATTTTCCTTTGAAAATTATGACTAATATGAAATTCAGTATTTTAAAATACTGTATAAACAATAAGTTAATTTATCTATTTCCAATAACAGTAAAACTTTTTTCATTTGTTGAGTTAAGCTACAACAAGAAAAATGCAAGTGCTTTTCAGTATCTGCCATTGATAAATTATCAAATCAGTTTTCACTTCACTTTAAACGTTGATTATCTATAGAATTACATTCATTATCATTTATATTTATGAATAACAGAATTCTTAGCTTTTTTCTGGGTCTTCATTCACTTTTGTTATTTTATTTTTATTCATTTACGTTGAAATTGATAAAAGGTAGAACAGAAAAAAGGAAGGGAGGTAACTTGTCTTACAGTTTACCTAATAATATTAGAAAATCATCTCTCATCTTTTGGGCAAGATCATAGTGTAGTATGTTCTTGTCATCTTTATGTAAGGTCTATAACACAGTTTTCAACATTTATTCTTGAATTAACTTCTTGTCACATAATTTCTATATTTTATTTATATTACCAAATATATTCCTTTATACAATCTCAATACCAGTTTTAAAATTTATATTTTAGGCCAAAGAGTTATGCCAACAAAAGCAAGATGAAGTAAATCACTTGCAGGAAATGGTTGAGGAACTTATGAAAGAAGCAGGAATGGCTACCAGAAAAGAGGTAGTAATAAAATTATCTGGGAAACAGGAACAAACAATTTACTTTTACAGTTCAATATTCCAGTTGTTCATACTGTTCTTAATAACTTAGATATTTTCAGCTATTTAAAGCATCTGAAGACATTCAAGAGTGAGGTTGCATGTTTTATACTTTCTTGAAGTCAATCCATGATGACAAAATATTTGTATGATATTTTTTACAATGTTTAAATATGGTTTTCTCAATTACCAATTGATCCTTGGAGTCTTGAGATAATTATTATTATCATTATTTTTTTTTTATTCATTGCAGGTAGATGAAGTTAAGTCACAGTACAACAGTAGAATATCAAAGCTTAATGAAAAAGTCCACTACTTAGAACTGGTAAGCAAATCATATGCAGAACAAAATATCACATTTTTGTACTATTGTAACCCAATCCTTTAATATAGTGAAGTAATTAAAAGTCTCTTCTTTTAAATATTACTACTAGAAGTATTTGTAATGATATATTATTAATAATATATTGGTGGGGAGTTTACAATTACAATACTTACCATCATTTTTATGGCCCATTCATGACTTTTTCAGTTAGCTGGTTTCATATAACATTGTGCTATAAACTACTCCATGCAGTGTTAGGAATAATATCTAAGACTACTTGTTACATGCCTGGATAATTATATGTTTCTATTTTCTTACTTGTTTTCTTACCATAGTTTATGAATAATATTAACTAATTGATATTTACTTACTAACATCAATGTTATTTATATATATGTGTGTGTATAGTAATTTACTAAGCATTTTGCTTAGATGTGGCACAAGGCCGAATAAATGGGGCACCCAATGAGACTCAAACTCAATCTTGCAAGCTTGCTAACCATTACACTACCTGAAGTGCCCATATGTGTGTGTGTGTGTACGTGTGTGTGTTTATATGAAATAGGACAGACACTTCATGTCTACCTATTTTATCTTTGATCCATTCAAGGTTTCATATAAGTCATTTGATTTCTGGATGGAATGAATTCAGAAATGTGCAATATTTCTCTCAAGTACTTTCAGCCCTAAATAGAGCCATCATCTGGGGAATGAATAGCACAATGATAAGTCGTATATATTTATATACAGTTTGGGAGAAATAGGAATTTTTAAAGCCCTATATATAAAGATTAAAAAACCTTCCTTAAACCAGATCAACTTCAAATACAGCAGCCACATTCTAAAATGCTTTTAACACTTTTCTGGCTAATTCTTCCTCTTACTGTTAGTAAAATTCTTTTATTCTAACAAAGGTGAAATAGGCAGACACCAAGTGGGTGTCATATTTAATCAAACATGTTTAAAAGAGAAAATGTTGCCTTGATATATATATATATATATATAATTTGCTATATTTATAAATAAAGAGTACTCAGCCTTGGTGATAGAGCATATACATCTCTAAGTTAGCATAGCATAGACAGAGAGTCAATAGAGCTTGGTTACTGACAGCAGACATGAAGCAACATACCCTTTACTACCCAAACCTATATATATATATATATATATATATGAGGGTGGGCTGAGAAGTTCATTGAATGATGTCATATATGCTGTTGTTTACTTTTTTGACCAATGAGATCCAAGCACTGCAACAGCAATGGAAGAGGTGTATGGACTGCAAGGTGGATTAGGTTAAAAAATAAACCTTCTTTGGTCACATTTCATGAGAGTAGTTTGGTAAAAAATTTCAACCAACTCTTATATATATATATATATACACACACAATTGTCTAAACATACTACTGTGAGTTTTTTTACTTTATATATTCTGTAGCTACAAATTCTATCTTTATATTAATTTTCAAGTAGATTCTGTCTTTAATTTAAAAAAAAATTAAATCTGTTTTATTGTTTAAATTTTTATATTTGAAATATTGTGATTAAAAAAATTGAATATTTAAAGTTTGACATGATCTTTATATAGGGATCAGTGTGTCATAAAGCCTGTTATGAGATATAATCATCAATATATTTTATTCTTTATGTTTCAGGAATGTTCTGGGAAAGATGTCACTTTAGAAAGATCATTAAGAGACAAAAAATCGGCAGAAATGGAATTAGAAAATGTGAGTCTCCTTTCTTGCAAGTTTTTAATGCTTATTTTTTAAAGATCAAATTATGACAAACAATGACAAAAAAATATATTAGGGTTTGATTTGAATACTGGTACAGAATCTCTAAAATTTCTCTTCAACAGTATCTATTTAGATCTCCACTTTAATTCAATTAATGGTATCATCGTATTTCATTGGCTTGTTCTTCTAATATTTGCCCAGTTTATTTTTGAATATATATTAGTATTGACTCCAGAAGATTATTCCATATTCTAGCTGTCCCCAAGATGAACCTATTTTTCTTAAGATCTGTTCTTTCTTTTTGTTGATAGATTTTTTAGTTGTTACTTCTTCTTTATGTCCTGGTTGTTACACCTGTGACTCTATAAGCTCTTCTGTCTCTTGGTATACATATTTTCGTGCAATAATGCCAACGTGTGTCAGTGAGAGGGTGTTTATATGTGTATGTATACATATAGATGTAGCATATATGTTTGTACATGCATGTTGATGCAAGCATATTTGTATGGGTGTGTGTGGTCTTAGGTAGCATATGTGTATGTATGTAGTTGGATGTGTGTATATAAGAGTATCAAAAGAATTGCTAAACAAGATATGGTATTGTCAGCTGATTTTGATAGTTAATAAGAGAGAAAGAGAAGGATTTCTTGATGGGGATGAAAATGTTTTTTGATGTCAAAAATAAACTGAAGACTTCAGCACTGGTTAGTCAGAAGTCAGTAGACAAGGAAATATTTTAAGATACTTTAGTTCTGGGAGAGTAGTTTTCTTTTCCATAAGTCAGAACTCCATATATTCAAGGGAGCAGTCAAGAGTTAAACAGAGTGGAGGGAATTTGAATCTAGAGTAGTAAGCAGCAGTGGGTCAATAGAAATAGTAGTGGTTCATGAGAAAGTCAGTTGTCAGCTCTTTAGACACAGAATAGGTTAGAAAACTGATCAACACCTAAGTTTATATTACAAACTGTCATATGTGCACCTCTTGGCAGGATAAACCAGAAGATTGAATGAAAATAACAATACATGTATATTCTGGAACTAATTTTTGTTTCTTTTTATTTTTCCTTTGTGAAGTGCTGTTTCAACTAAAGCCTGCAGCCAACTAATCTTTTCTTAACAATTAAAGTCATTTTGCAGGCAAAACTATGCTAGCCGTGAATGATACTGCCACAAATCTTTCTATAGTTTTCTAAATAGTGCTGCATCTTTATATTAAATCCCATTCAATATTTTATATATTTCTATCATATAATGATGGTAATTTCACTGCTTTTTGTCTATCACAATATGATAATTTATTTAGCTTTCAAAGTTGCTTAATGGTCTTGTACTGCACTTTCTACATTATATCTATATGCTTTTTCTCATTAAAATTTCATTCATTTCTAAATGAGTTCTTACTCATATTTATGATTTTGTTTTCTGTGTTATAGGTGCGTAAAGACTGCTTGTCTGAAACAAAAAAATGCAATGAGATAAAAGAACAGCTTGGTGAGAGGCTTACCAGTGCCCAGCAATCTAGGGACAGTGCTATGAGAGACCTGGAGAAGCTGCAGCATCAGTTAGAACGAGATGAGAAAAAGTAATCTAATGTTATTATGAATTTAATCAAGTGATATTGAAAGCAGTTGTCATTTTAGGTTTTTCATGACTCTATGTAAATGTTATGTTATCTCATTTCTTGTTGCCCAAAACAAAAATTCAATTACATTCCTATATATTTTTTATATATTACCAAAGATATTTCCTTGGGATATTTCTGACAAGTACTAAACTTCCATTCATGATTTTCATATATATATGAACTTTGTAAATATATGTATATATATATATATGAATATATATATATATATGAACTTTGTAACTCCAGCTCCTGCCCTATGTTATATAATTTATTGACAAACTGCATTTTCTTTAAATATTGACCCTATGTTGATACTCTTCAGCATGGCTTATATTTTTTTTTGCCTTGATTACACAGCTTGTGTCCTGTGGGAACTTTAAAATTGTTGTTGATCATTATTATTATTATCATTATTATTTTCACTATGAATGCACTCCACACCAGTTTTAACTGGCATTCTTTCACTGGGGTCTAAGGGAAAGTAAGTCTCCCCTGATCTCCAGGACTCTTCTGAGTATTCTAGCCAATCTTAACAATGCTGTAGTCTGTATGGTTTTGATTCTTCCTCTGATTTCCATTTCTTCCAGTCTCTTTTTCAACCCTTTGGAAACTGTTTTAAGCATGTCAACCACAATTGGTATCACTGTCTCCTTCATGTTCTACTGATTTTTCTCTGTCAAGATCCAAATATTTGTCTACCATTTTACTTTCTTTCATTTTCACTGGAACAGCAAAATCCACCAAATGACAAATTCTTTTTTTCTTGTTAATTAACACTAGGTTTGGCCTTCTGGTTGGAATTAAGTGATCTATGTGTATCTCAAAATCCCAGAGAATTTTATGAATTTCATTTGCTAAGACAGATTCTGGTTTGTGCATATACCATTTGTGAGCATGGTCAAATTTTAATCTTTTGCACAATTCCCTATGGATCATCTTTCCCACTCAATCGTATGCTCTGTTTGTGCTAGTTTACTGCATTCCCTTATTATGTGATTAGCTGTTTCATCTCTCTTCACACTATCTGCAATTGCTATTCTGTTTTGTATTATCAATTTTCACAATGTGGTGTATTCAATAAGTTTCCAGACTTTTTTTGTACAGGCATTTACAATTGTTGTAGACTCTTGAAAATTCAGTATGTTATTGCTATATATCTTATGAGATGACTGACCAATTTTTATGATTTCAGGTTCAAAGGAACAGCAGGATTTGGAATACACCCTACTAAAGCCTGATTATCA
Organism: Sepioteuthis lessoniana; assembly: GCA_963585895.1. NCBI lineage: Eukaryota > Metazoa > Mollusca > Cephalopoda > Myopsida > Loliginidae > Sepioteuthis > Sepioteuthis lessoniana. Next base: position 82,865,367 of record OY757907.1, read on the forward strand.
CAGCTGGTAAATTTCAAAAATGCAATCTGACACTTTAGAAGAATGATATGCTGTAAAATTGTTTTAAACTTGGAAAAAATGCCACAGAAACGTATGGAATGCTTCAGACCGCTTTTTGACCATCTTGCATAAATCGAGCATCAGTTTTTGAGTAACATAAGAGATTCAATGAAGGCAGGGAGTCTGTGAGGGATGATGAGAGGTGTGGGAGGAGTACGGAAGTCAGAACATCAGAGTTGATTGGCCAAAGGGTTAGGGTTACTATATTGAGGTTTTAAGGGAGTTCAGGAAGAGATTCCGTTGGAAAAGGCAAGCACTCTTGAAATCAGGTCAGTGGCATTTCCACCAGGACAATGCACCAGTCTACAACTCCATCCTTGTCACAGACTATTTGACCAAGATGGGCATCAAGATAGTTCCTCACCCTCCCTATAGTCCAGACCTTGATCCCTGTGACTTTTGGTTATTCCCTAAGCTCAGAGGGTGTCATTATGAGACAATTGAGGAGATGAAAGTGGCTGTGATGAAGGTCATTGACACGCTGACACAAGAGGACTTCCATGGGGCCTTCCAGAAGTTGTTGGAACGGTACAACAAGTGCATTGCAGCCAGAAGAGATTACTTTGAAGGGAAATAGAGTTTCATATGTGTACTATCAATAAAAGTGCCCATACGAAAAAAGTCTGGAAACTTATTTAATGATCCTCATATAATTGGTCCTTATGGTATTATTTTTTGTTGTTATTAAAAGAGATTCATTTTCTTTATGAAGGTTTTTCCTTCTTAGCCATGTCCAAGTCATCTGAAATGCAATCTCCCATTTATTATTTGAAGTATCCATATAGATGTATTTCTTCCCTTTTTTGTATCCTACATTTTGCTATTTTATTGTTTGTTGACATTATTGTTACTAGCTGTTTTAATTCATTTTTCTTTGCTCTTTTTTTCTGTATTTCTTGATTCTTTGAACTTTTGCATCTATACAATCCTCAATGTTGGTGAGTGTTCTTTCTCCTTCTTTTCTTGACACATAAGACTTTATGCATGGTCATCAATTTCTTTTGGTCTATTTGTTTGAGTTCCTCCCTTGTTCAGTTTATGAATAGTCCAGAGTACCTTATAAAAGGGACTGCCCAGGTGTTTATTCTTTTGATCGGATTTCTACAACAGAGTTTGGTTTCAAGAAATTTTCTTATTTTTCTGAGGTACTCCTTTCTTACTTTTTTTTCATTTCTGTTTGCTTGATGGTATTAGCTTTCAATATTTCCAGGTACTTGTGATTGTCTTTTTCTCCAAGTCTTCAAATGCTTTCCCTTCTATTGTTTCTCTTCTCCCTTTTCTCATTATTAGCATGGCACATTTTTCAATCCCAAATTACATTCCTATATCCTGGCTATATATTCTTATAGTTTGTAAAAATCTTTCTTGTTCTTTTTTAGGGGGGTGAATACCTTAATATCATCCATATACATAAGGTGATTAATCTTTTCCTGTGATTTTGTATATTTGTAGCCTCCTGCTAAGTTTCACTTTAAAACATATACTGAACAAATATATATATATATATATATATATATATATATATATATATATATATATATTTATCATTATTACTACTACTACTACTACTACTCCTACTTACTCTTAATTCTTATTTTGTATATTTTTTCTTGTCTAGCAACAGACAGAAATATGAACTGCTGAATGCCCAGATAGTTCAGTTGAAAGATCAAGTCTACTGCTTAAATGACCAGAACAATCAGTTGTCTGACAGTAAATTGCAGTTGATTCAAGAAGTAAATGACCTAAAGGCTAAAGTATTGAAAGCCAATAATGAAAGAGATGAAATCCAGAGGACAATGAATAAAAAGGTTTGGCTCATATCTAGCATATCTAGTTGATCAGTTAAATGATTATTGAGTAATTTTATTCTAGAATTATGAAATTACCTAAGTTTTAGATTAAAAAGGCACATCCCTTTCTTTCATGTCTAATATATTTATTGATTGTTTAGTAAGAGTTGAAAGATTTTACTGCTTCATCCACCCACAATGAATATATATATATACTTTTTTTCTTTTTAAGCATTTGAACCAGTTTACTCCATTTAAAAATTGACCTCATTTTGAATCTTGCAAGTGGCAGAGGTGTTGGTTAAACTCATACCTTAACATGCACAGAAGTTCAACTTGCCTGATGCCCATACAATGCTTGAGTTGGTCCTGTGTATAAGAAAAAAAAATTAACCTTACATGATCACTCTATTATGCATTAATATCTACACTAGATTCATTTCATAGCAAGTGTTTCTTTTGCAGATTTCTCTAATGAAGGAACAGCTGAATACACATACACAGGACTATGAAGTAAAATTGCAGAGTTGTGAGGATGTGAGTCAGGGGACCTTGGTAGAAATGAAGAAATTACTCAATACACAGCAGCTGGTCAGTGCAAGGTAAGTCACTTGACCATACAAACAATATTCTGCCAACTCATGCCCAAATGTGTATGTGTGTGGTGGGGGTTAGGTAGTTTTGAGTCTTGTAGATCAGCTAGTACTGGTCACAGCCTGTTCTATAACAGCATTCACCTTACTACTCTGCACAAAAGAAGTTTTCAATACCACAGAAAATTAAAATGGTTAAACTGTTTGTTGTAAAGTGATGCAAGGTTGATCTATTATTCAATGAGACTGTAAACATTTTATCATCAACTTAATTATAAATCATCTTCAAATTAGTTCCCTTAGGAAATGGCACACCAACAAAGACATTACTCCTGCTCTTGGAAACAGTTTTCAACAAACACTGCCTACGGTTGGCTTATCACAAGATGTTCTTAACATTTCTCAAACGGTTATCATAGACCTTGGTTTTGATTTATGGGAACAGGAAATATTCACAAAAACTCAGATTATGGGAGCAAGAAAGCTATGGAACTACAGGAATACTCATTTTTTTACCTAAAATTTGTTGACAGAGTATGTCTAGAAAGTAATGGCACTGATGTTTTTTTCAGCTTGGCAACCCTAATTGAAAATCAACTGACTGATGGTAATTCATCAACAACCATTTTCACTATCAAACATCAGTCAGATCTGATGAGAATCCTAACTTTTGTTGCATTTTCCTCTGTTCATGAAGTGGGTTCATCTTGTACAGTCTCTCAGCCATTCAAAAATGCCTTATGACATCTAAAAAACTGTGCCTGTAATAGAACTTGATCTCTATAAGCCTGTGTTAACCTGTTAAATGTTTCTATCACATTGTCCAGAATTTTTACACAGAATGTGACTTGTAATAACTCAAGATTACTAGTCTGAACCTGAATTCTGAATTGTGTATACATCTATCTATAACCCAGAGCGATGAACTTAAACATGAACTGGATATTTTCACATTTATCAAATAATTTTCAATCAGGATTGTCAACCTGAAAAATAAAAAAAATCATTCTCATTGCTTTCTTGAACAAACTGGTGAGCTACCATATAAGGCTCATAAACCATTTCTAGAGAATTTTTTCTTCAATGGGTGCTTCTCAATAGTGGCCTTGTTCAACAAATATAATAACTGATTTGCTTATCTCTGCCTATTGACTAATGAGATAAAATAAATTAAATTCAAGAGAGGTAAATAGTGATATAACCCCTATTCTGAAAGTTAATGAATTTTTCCTTTCATTGGCACTATTAGGTGCACTTTGAATACAGTAAATTAGATATAATGCGGATAATTAGAATTTAAGGAATAAACAATGGTCATATTCTTGTTGTCTTTAGGCATAACAAAGAAAAAAGTTTGATCATAATATTTTATTTATCTATTCTAGGTGGAAAGAAGAATGTACAGTCATTTCAAATAAGTCAGAAGAAAAGCAAGCCCAACTTCGGTCAGAGTTGTCTCGTTACAAGTCTCGTAACTCTGAATTGAAAGGACTTTTAAGAGAAAGCCAAATAAAAATGTCTGAGGTAAAACATGTATCACTTTTTTAATTTAAAAAAATTAAAATAAAAAATATATTTCTAAAATTCTTATTATGTTTGTATATATACATATATGTACACACACACACACATATGTATATATATGTGTGTGTGTGTGTGTGTGTGTGTGTGTGTAACCTAGAGAAATGCTCTTAAAAATGTTCTTAGAGAATAAAGCATTTTTTTAGTCAGATTTACCAGTGAATGATAATTTCATAGAGTCTGTATTTGTGCTCAATATCATTTTAAACATTCATATTTTCAATGTACTGGAAATAACCATTAAATGTTAATCAAAATCCTTCACTGCTTTAATATCAGTTATTTCTTCCACAGACAAGCCAATTGTTGAAAGAATACTGCACGAAAATACAGAAAATGGAGTGTCAGCTGAAAGCTACCCAACAGAACACTATGGAAGTTACTCGAAAGGTAAAAATCCTTTAACTTCATCTTTGTGTACATATGGTTGGTTGGTTTTACAGTATTACAATCTTGGTAGCAAATATTAAACCGATTGTTGATTAGATGGTTTTATGGAATGTCAGTGTTATATAATTAAGGTAATGATTAATTATATTTTATTATTTAGTTTGGTAAGGCTTTGAACTACTCTGTGTCTTTTGGTTCAGGTGTCATAGTCAGACAGTGCACTTACACACCCACATGGAAAGGATATAACAATCATCATCTGTTATAATAAACTACCAGACAGGAAATGGGGCTAGACATGCAGTTGGAGTGGATTGAGTGGGTGGATTATGTCACATCTGGAAGAGATGGCCTGAGAATTTTAGGATTTTGAAAAGGGATTTTAAAAATGAGGAGTAGGGGTACAACAGTCGAAGCAGGCAGTTGAGTTTTTCAGATCTGATCAGATCAGATCAGTTTAGGTCTCAACTGGTAGAGATGTATTGAGATCTTAGAAACTACAAATTGCACAGTGTGTGTGTGTGGGGGGGTCAGCATAGTTTGGTTAGCATAGGACCTTATGATTTATGTCTCTCTCCTCGTGTTGCCAAGGGCTGAAGGTAGAAAGAAACAAACCTGTTCATATCAGAAATGACAGAGTCCGCCTGTATTATTATTATCATTGATAATCATCATGGCTATACAACCTCAACCCTTGCTGCCAAAATCTATTTAACAGTTATGGGTGCCAATTATATATGGTACAAAAATGTATCTTCACAATTATTTTGATTAGGTAAACACTTCATGTTTCAGAATGGACATGGGAGAAATAGCAACAAAAAAGTGGTAACTCCACACTCCTCAGAGCTCCAGAACTGGAACCTTACCACTGAATACACTTTAGTACTATAACTAGGCTTTTTTGTCGGGGGGGGGCATAATCCTTCAGCATTATTGCTGTGTCACAGTAACCTAATAAAATTGAATATCAGTTGATTACTGAGTTAATTCTGCTTCCAAGAATTTAACTATTTTTTTTTATGTAACATTGAAAATTCTCTTGTTTTGTGGATTAATCATTGTAGCATTTTACAAGTCAGATATAAGACTATTTTTATTGTACAGAACTCACAAAGGAAACCAATTAGAATAGGAATGTGACAAGATAGAACTCTCCAACCTTACATTTAGATTTTACAAACCATAGTAATAAACACTAATTGTTGTGTTAGCAATTAACTACAGAATAAGAGAAAAGTACCCGCAGTAAACACTTTACAGCATCGTGGAGATGAGGTTCTAGGAAAAAGGAAATAAAATAAAAAAACTCTGAAAACAATAAGGTTTTCCTGTAAATATTTTAGGGAGACAATGAATATTTATCTCCCTTAGGGAATGGTCATATCAGATGTGTCATGTGGGGTGTTACTAGTCAAAAAAACAATTCTCAACCTCTTTTGCCTCTGTTCTAGGAACAGAAGAAATATTCTCTTGGACCCTGCCAGGGAATGGTAAAGCCACATGGCTATTTTTCTTGACCCTGTCAATTAAGCTTTTCCCTTTTTGTACCACCCCTTCCACATACTGCTTGTTCATGGAACAATATGTGTATAGTTTTATCTGTTGGGACATGTTTATTTTTTTATAATACCATTGGTATGTATACCATATAAAAAAGATTAAATGTTTTTGTATGTACAAATTCATTTATCTTGCCTTTCCTTCTGTTGTAGTCACTGTTAGTATATAAAGGATATACACAAATGCTAGTATTGGTCCTTGGTGAGTGAGGATTCAACTAAATATCTACCCTGCCACCAAGCATTCCAATAATTTTTCAAAATTAAAGCATGTATAAGCAGAAAATCAGTTGCCTCTAACACACCAGAGGTCATTGACAAGTGTCTCCAGATTTCAACCATTTCTCTTAGTCTTGATACTTTGTATAAACCCTTTTATTTAAATAAGCTCAGTCAAATGTATTATTTTGATTGTCATAAGTTATTGCTGTTCTGTGCTTGATATTTCAAGGATTGCCAGCATCCCTGATAATTATTAAATGATACTGATAATGCAATCAGATAGAGTAGGTGTCTAAACAAATGATTCTTTTGACTGTATCAAAATCAAAGACCTCCTGGATTAAGATTATAGACGTAAAATTTAAGACATCTCTTGAATTAAGATGACAAGAACTAGGTTGTCACTTGATCCTGGTGATGAAACAAATAACAAAAATGCACTCACATTTATTCTGGATGTTACAAGTTCTTTCTGGACTGGTCTCAGAAACAGTAAGATGTGAGGTGGTTTCTGTCAGTTGATGGAAGAAAGATTCCTTTTTTCAATAAATCAAGGTGGTTTCGCTTAAACCACCAAACAGATATCTGTTTCCTTTCACATCTAAAACTCAGCTCTCTACTTTTTTGAATCTCTTAATTCACGTGTAACTGTCTACAGCCAAGCACAATGACACTTAGTTTGTTATGGCTGGGAACTTTGAACTTTGACTTGCCATCTGTTAATCATTCCTACTGACTTGCCATCTGTTAATCATTCCTACATCTGAGAGAACCAATTACATAACAAAACACCAACAACCAAAAGAAAAACAAAAAAAAAAACAATAAACAGAAACCCACTCATTAACAAGGAAGATAATTCTTTCTTCTCTTTTATGTTGGATTCTCATTAACTTTATCTTTTTGCTTTTCTTTCTACATATGTATGTATATATGTGTAACTACCACTTCAGCATTCAAAATATGGGATAAGTTGTGAAGTTCGCAAGGACAGTTATTCCTCCAAAAAAGTGTTCATCTTAGCTTTGGTTTATTTCTTCATATTTTTTGTTTTGTAGTTATCTTATTTGCAAATGAAACATCGAGATTTATGCAATGAAAACCAGTTATTACGTGGGGAAACTCATTTGAATGACAGCAACAACGCTACCAGGTAACTAACTTTTTTCTTATTTTTGATTAGAGTGTAAAAGCTGAGCAATAAGATAATATAGATTGAGTTTTATATTCACTTCTTAGAGTTATTTAATATCAAAGGCATGTGCCTTAAGAGTCCCAGTAATAAAAATAAAGATATCTACACAATGACAGAAAAATCAGCAAAGCCAAAAAGAGTTACTTAGTTCTGTGAAGTAATCATAATCCATCCTTTTCAGATAAAAAAAAAGAGACCTACAATTTATGCTGGAGTGATCAAAGCTTATTGATTGTTGGTAAGATTGTTAAAGTGACAAAATCAACAAACTATCATGGTATTCAATTATATATCATACAAAAATGTATCTTCACAATCATTTTAAATAAGTAAACATTTCATTAGCTCACAAAGATCTATTTGATCCAGGTACTACCACTCTAGGTCAGAGTGAATCTGGTAGTAATAGAAGTGGAGCCTCACCAACTGATGTAGTTTAATATCATACCCAAGACACTTTTCACATGGGTGCAATTGGTGTATTCTTGGCCCTGCCAACAGGGTGGTATTAAATTGGTTTCAGTTTTTTGTAGGCTTTTTAAAATAACATATGTAGTTTCATGCTTTATGTTATCCTGGAAGTGATTTTTACAAAAGTTTTATCTAGTAATAAATTAAGGTGGAGCAGGAATAACCTTTTTTTGATATAATTTATTTGATATATATAAGGGTTTATGTAATTTTCAATATGTTGGATGCATCTACTTTAATCAATTACAAAATCTAGGAAATTTATTTTTGGCATACAAGATGAGTATAAAACTTTAATTACTAAACTTTGTGGCTGAAAGTAAATCAAATTTCCTTAAATAACAAAAATATATAGAAATATAGGCTTAATTTTTTTTAAATTAGAGGAAGCTGAGAAAGGGTTGAACAAATTTAAAACATTTCTAACTTTTCAGACTAGAACTGTAGAAAATAATCAATATCTAAAATTAAAAACATTTGAAATAGAAAAATCTCAAAATGAATCGGCAAAAAAATAACTGATAATCTTTTTCATATAGTACATCTCTTTTCAGAAAACTGAATTTTCAAACTTTTGAAATGCTTTTAAGGTTTAGATAGCAATGATTATCTTAAGCACCTTAATCATTAAAATAAGCAAACTTTTGACGATTTTTACTTAAGTCCTTTACTAAACTTAGTTTAGCAGCAGTAGAAAGTATAGGTTACCCAGTGAGAATAGAACTAACAATAGTTTGCTAGTCTACCTTGCTTACCATTATACCATTCAAGATGCTTGAAGGCTTTTATTCAAATTGAAAAAGAATGAAAATGTATCTTTTTATGTGGTAGACAAAGATAATTTTTGTGCACATAAATCTGAATACAATCATCTTATGATTTAATTACTGTCTCTAACATTTAGAATTTTATTTCTTTCAGAAATCACAGCTTACATTCTCCTTGTATTATAGACCAGTCAAGCAATCAACATAATGAACAACAAGAAGAAGATGGTCTTTTCTCAGAGAGGTGACATTAATGGCCAGCATCATCATTAATAAATTGCTAATTCTTATATCAACAGTGGTTTTCCTTTTTCTTTTCTTTCACTTTTATGATATCCAAGAAGAACATAATTTGACTGTCATGGTCAGTGGTGAACTATTATAATAGGTACCACTCTTGAATTAAGTCAATTTCTCAATGTTGTGATTAAATTAGTTGAAAAATCGAGACAAGTTTTAGCATAATAAAAAAATAATTTTTGAATTCACCTTTAAAGGATAAGCAAAAGAGTGTAATGATCTTTAAGTCAGGTTGTTTCATTACATCTAAAAAAAAATAAAATTACCCTTTCATACAAAAAGACCCAATTGTGTCATCATACTCCATTTGTTTGGCCTTGAGCCAAACTAAGTTAAGCTGCACTGAACTTTATGGCTTCCAAAGGTAGCAGTTTGAACTACCTTCTTATATTGCAATTAAATAAGGAGTTTGGCTGGTCACATAACCCCTAACAATAAATTAGGAGGAGCCCTGATTGGATAGTCAGAGATACATGTCCAGCTTTTATTGAAAACAGAGACACTCCTGAGAATTTCTTCCAATGTTCTTTGTCTTTACTGGTCTAACAGGATGTATATTTCACATTTTTATATTTTATTTGGCATGTTTTTGATTTTATGAAATAAAATTACATTTCATTCTTCCAACTTCTTAAAGACGTCTTTTTCTTTATTCATAAATGTTTAGGATACGTGTCTGCTAAACAGCCTTTGAGTATTATTAACTCAGTTAATAAACAATTCCAAATTTATTATTATTAATATTTTTATTAATAAAAAAAGTTTATTTTTTATATTTAAAAAAAATACAAAACTTGAAAAACCTTGCAATAGATAATTGGCTACAATACAGTTTTTACCAAACTGATTTTGAAACCATTAATGGTAAGTTTGTTTCTCATTACTTGTTTCATTAGTAGGGATTTGTGTTGACATTGATCTATTCCAACAAATATGCAAAGCTAACAATGATTTTTCTCTCTTACTATTACATATTCATAATAGGTTTTCCCAAATGCTGTCCAACAGTAGGAGCTGTATCCTGAGCCTGGGCCAAGAATTCATTGCTCAATTCTCCTTGAGGGAAAGTATAAGATTGCAGAGGTAAAAACTTTATAGGTTCTTCTTCAAATATTCCAGGAAGTCGCTCTTTCAGTTTTTCTTCAGCACTTTTTAAACTGCTCTCATTCATAAATACAGCTTGGTGAACGGCAAATGGCTTTATCATTTCCACACCACATATTGCCAAAGTATACTAAAATTAGAAATAAAACAAAAAAAAACATCAATTTCATTTGATATTCTTATATTCTATTCAGAATATACATTTTTCCATATGATCTTTTCTTTCAAATGCAAGCATAAAAATCACTACGTCAGAATTTTGTAACACTATAAACTCTTTTGCTTTTGGGGAGCAATAATATATGCATGTGAGTGCAAGTGTGTCTATATGGGTATGTATACATATGTATGTTGGAGGTGGGTTGGGCATAGGTAGTGTATATTATATTTGTACATGGATACATGTATAGTAAGTAATTTGAAAGGGATAGCTAAAACAAGATGAGAAGTCAGGTAAATTTTAATAGATGCTAATGTTATATATTGACCCTTGACCGAACCATCAATCAAGAGATGCACCTGTGTAAATAAGCCGAAGAAAAGCTGAAACAGTTGGGCGTTATGAATTGATATATGCAGGTGCTGGCGGCAGTTCAGGCAGTGTGAGAGATTTATATTTTTGTAAAGAAGTGTATTCGTTCATTATTGAAGTTGTCATTATCAGTTGATTATGTTTCCGCATATAATTGTATATGTACACATATAGTTGTATTGTGGCTATACAACAATAAGATATACAGAGAACAATTTCATGATAGGGAATTTTTAGTACTTTAGTTGGGTTGCCTGTATAGAAAAAACAGTTTTCTGCATATATTCTAGGTAGTAATCAGGAGACAGACAAATTGCAGCACTGGGCAGAGGTGATTTTTTTTTCCTTGTGGAGCTGACACATGGTTTGTGCAGTTTTGACCAACTCCTTTTGGAAACAATCTCAATGTAAGTTGGTGGAAACATTGGCTATCTAGTAAAATTGTGCAGACTACAATAAAAGATTGTCACAATAAAGATCATCTTCAGCATTATAGTTACTTTTGTCTTGATTAACTTTAGACTATTTTGAATGGCAAATAATTACATATTTTCTGGCATATAAATTGCACAGTTTTTTTTACCCCCAAAACATTTTGGAAATTCATCCAGAATTTTATATGTTGATAGTTCAGATCAAACTTAGGCAGTGGGTTAACTAATAGCAAGTGGTGGTTTTGATGTGGCAGTTCTTGTAAACTGAACTATGTACAGTTATTAGTATGATAAGTGGAGTTATAAGTTATTATAGAAACAATGCATATTAATAGTACTTTTTAAATAAAATAACATCATTTAGAACCTCTCTGATGATGTTACAGCTTAATGTCAGTATATTTATTTAAACTTTTGTAATGAATAGTTGTTATTTATACTTTTTATAAGTCTCAGAATATAGTCCTCATCTTGATTGTTGTGTAGAGGTACAAGAAATAATAATCCCTCTAAGATAATTCACATGTCTATTAGGGGCTCATAACATGTCACATGATTCTCCTAGAAACTTCTCTCCATCTTTTTGCCTCTGTTCTTTGAACAATAGAGATTTTGTCTCTAACCCTGCCAGGGGACTATAAAACTACATGGCAATATTATCTACAGTCATCAAGTAAGCCTTTTTCCATTTTTGTTTGTCTCTTTTCCACATACTGCTTGTTCATGGAACATTTTGCATGTAATTTTAGATTGTGTATTCTTTCTTTTCTTACCACTGGTATATATATAAAGTGTTAAATGTTCTTGTGTGTGTAAATGACTATCTAGTCTTTCCTTTTGTTGTAAGCAGTGTTAGTTATTCATATATATACTAATGCTAATATTGGTCCTTGGTGAGTAGGAACTCAACTAAATATCTTCCCAACCTCCAAAAGCACCAACAGTTATATACACAATGTTTCAGTTGCTATATTCTCTGTTCTTCTTCAGGTATCCTTTATAAAGTCAGTAAACTTTAACAGAAAGAAAAGTGAAATTCCAAGAGTCAAATAACAAAGATAGTAGATTAACTGATATGAGATCCCAAGGAATAGACAGTGGAATGAGAATGATCTACTCTATGAATTGAATAAAAGTTCAGTTCAAAATTCTCTAAAAGTTACCCATTATAACAAGACACTAAAGAAAGCTAGAGGATAGAGCAGTCAAAATAATTTGAATATAACCACCAAAATGAAGACAATAGTTAGAGATATGTAAATACATGTTTGTATCATTTGATTGCAGATCCCTTCTAGTATTAAACTTACAGAGCAGTGTTTTAATAACTTATCTATAACATATTTACAGGGTCTCTTCCTCTACAGAATGTAACACGCTATGGGAATTTGAGTAAAAATAGTTCAGTTCTTTGGGCCTATTTCCATTTTTTTATAATAGGCTATCAAAAACATTAAAGGAAGAGTTCTGCAAAATTTCAGAAACAGAGTAGGAAAGAGTTTAATGATAATAAAATATTTTTTTTATAATGAAAATTTGCCTACCAAAATTGGAGTGCACTTTATATTCTAATATGATAGAAAATAAAGTAATTATTTTTTCATCGAAAACTTCATACCATATATACTCATTTATAAGAGTTGATCTCATGAATGGATTGACCCTCAGTTTATAGAAACAAAATAATGAAATTAGTTTTTGAAAACAAAAGTTGCTCTTTCTCCTTAAGTTTTGATTCCATTCTTACAAAATCAATTTAAAATTCATTTTATTATTATTTTTTTATGGTGTATAATATAATGACCCAATTTTTGTATGTTACCATAACAACAAAAATTGACAAATTGCAGAAAGATTTTTGTCAGCATAATACCATAAAAGTTCTTTTTCAATTTCCAATCTAATTTGCCAATTAATGATAATCTGCTCTTAATCCTTATAGTTTCTTGAGGGAGAAAACTATTAAGTACTAATAATAGAAAACTAAGCTTATTTATATATTTGCAATCAGTATAAATTTCATAAAGAGCTTAATGGGCACCATGTGTTGTAATATACATAGGTCTAGATAGTAGCCCATTGTTTGTGAGTTTGATTCACACTGGCCCTTAGCCTAAAAGTCTTAAAAATTTGAACCATACATATAGTATGTTTAAAATTAAAAAAATATATCTTAATTTTAGATGATAGATCAGGATTTTCAAAAATTGGTTCAAGTTTTTTTTGCCAATACAAAGATATGATTGAAGATTTCTTACCTGGAATGGCCACAAATTGATATTAAGGTCACCAGCAATCCCTTTTGAAGAAAACATTGATGCCCCAGCACCAGTTGTTATTGACAGCATTGCTCTTTTACCCTATTTATTAAAAAAAAAAAAAAGTTAATTTTTGTTGCTTTTGTTTCTTTTTGTAACTGTCACTGTAATAAATTCAAAAAGACTAGTCAGATGTCAGTTCACAAGAGAGAGTCCAACCACCTTTTTATTGACAAATAAAAATGGCAGAATCATCTGTTTTCCTTATACAAAGCCAGAACAGGTACTTCTGGTTTCTTAAAATACAAGAACCAAATTACAACAGTAACTTTTAATTCATAATCCTGTAATCTTAAATCTTAACATTTATTTTATCATCTTTAAAAAGAATTGAAGAAAAGTGACAAAATTATTTGATTTTTACACATTAAAAGAAAAGTGAAAACACAAATTTCATAACCAATTATTAGGGTGAGTCAAATGTTTTGTCATATTTTAGTAAGGTGAGACACAATCCAACAACTCTGCATGTATTTGCTGAAGATGTAAAGGTGACAAACCACATCTGACTGTGAGATACTGAATTTGTTTGATACTTTCCAAGTGCTACTCAGCAGATTTGGCCTTATGGCTTAGAGTACAGCCTCAGAATTCATGATTTTAGGCCTACTTGACCTTGCCTGATCTTCAAGGTTTTTTGCAACTGGAATGAAATTCCTTGAACCATTTGCTTACTTTACTGTGATTAACTGTCTTCGCTTTTAAACAAATGTTTTTGGTTGTTTCTGCAGCACTCAGTTCAAACTCAAAACTGAATTAGACTACATTTATCTGTGCAGCTTTCAAATCACACATAGAATGAAGCAATGCACAATGTGTTGGTGCACCAACTACCACAATACTACCAACCATAGCGGGGACCTTCCATTACTTTAGTATATGTGCCTCAAACTAGCATGTACCAAAATATTACAAAACTTTTGACTCACTCTAATAGCTCCATTTCTATATAAGAAAGTAATTTTAATATATCTTCTCCAATTATTCTTTTTCATTATATAAACTTAGAGTATTTACCCATACGGGTTGTAAAATGGTCATTAAATATAAAGTACATGGAGTCAATGTTTTTAAAATTTAGGATAATTATTTGTATTTAAAGGATGTTTTATTTGTTTTCATTGGTTGATTGGTGCTTTGTGGCATATCAACCCTTGTGGGTTATTCAAGGCCAAATCCTGTTCTTATATATTTATAAGCAAATGGTTTGCAGGTAACTTTATTTCTTAACAAGTTGTTAGAGCTCATTTGTTTGCAAACAGTTAAATGGTTTCAAGTATTCCTATCCAACACTAATAATGCTATTTAATATTAATCATTTGTTTGCACACATAAACGGCTTCAAGTATTGCTATTTAACATTAGTGACTATTCATCAGGTATTCCTATGTAATATGAATAATTTGCACCCAGCGCTCTGGTTTCAAATAACATAATCCTTAGTAAATGATTGAACAGTCTTATCTGACTCAAAGATGGGACCCTAACAGGTACAACCAATCCTGGTTAAAGTGGACCAAGGAGTAATAGCAGTGAAAGTGTATTCCACATTCCCCAAAGCTCCAGGACTGGAGCTTCACCATCAGATTCAGTTTAGTATCATACCTAAGACACTTGTTTTTATAGGATATTTATGGCTGCCTTGTTTACACCTTGCATGGCCTATGGAAGATGGCTTTAGGTTCAGTGGTCTCAGATACAAGACCCCACCAAAAAATTTATAAAAATATTTCAAATAAATATTTAAACAGATCATTTTCCAGATTTGAAGGGGAGATATTAACCTCAATTTAAAAAAGGAACTGATTTTTCTAACCCTTTTTAGGTTGGGTGCCTCTTTAAGATGAAATAGATTCCCTCTAAACATCTATATGTGCATATTAGGAAGAAGAGAGCTATCTGCCTCTTGTAATAATAAGAGAGTAGATAAGTACTGAGAGATAGACACCTTTTTATAGTTAGTAAAACAGCAAGACAGAAAAGGTGAGACAAACCCTGTTGAAAAACAAGGATCTCCTAACCTAGTTTAAAACCTTTTCTGGAATGATCCTAACAATTTCCGAAAATTTGATCGACTTCAGACCAAAATTCCCGGATTCTTAATAATATAGATGAATGAACATTTGGTGAATCATAATAAGCTTTTGTTTGGTTTGGTTGTGTTTTATGGCATATCAAGCTTTGTGGACTATCTAATGCCAAATCTTGCTTATATATAAATAAATATAAATTAGATTTATATATTTAATGCCATGGAAGTTTGTCTGCGACCTTTGGTTTTGTCACGTGGTGTCCCATTGAGAAGATAGAAATATGATTACTACTATCCTCTTGTTTGAATTAACAGTAACAAGCCATCAGAGAATGA
This sequence comes from Sepioteuthis lessoniana, assembly GCA_963585895.1. NCBI lineage: Eukaryota > Metazoa > Mollusca > Cephalopoda > Myopsida > Loliginidae > Sepioteuthis > Sepioteuthis lessoniana. The sequence goes on from OY757907.1 coordinate 82,881,057, forward strand.
CTGTTAAGAACAGATGTTTGTACTCGGTGACCTCCCTCAGGTCGCCTGACACGGGAAGGAAGAAGGTAAAAGCCAAACGATTGGCTGGGACCCTAAAACGGAAGTGGCACCTTCTTCCCATCAGCGGAAATAGATAATAAGAAAGTTAGTTGTTGGACAGGGTTCGTGGCAGACGGAACCAAAGCCAGTACTCCGGGTAGAAGAAGACAAAAAAATATCTCGGACACGAAGGAGCCAAGTTCTTCAAGCCAGTATTAAAAATAGCATAAAGTCCATTGGCCTGTAAAAGAGGAAATATTCTCCACAGGAACTCCATCAAAGAAAAAAGATAAGTAAACTTTGAGACCATTTCTCCTTATAACCCAATTTTATATACCCTCTCTCTCTCTCTCAATTTGAAGAAAAACGAAAGACAAGAAAAGAAGAAAGACATTTATGTTCATGAACTATTCATTTATGATATATTTGACACGTTGAAGGTGTATATCTATGTGTGGTAAAAGATTCATGTATTTTAATGTTCCCACATGGTCGAAGTTGTTATTTGCAGTGTCTTCTACGAGTTTGTTATGTCATATTTCTTTTCCAGCTTCTATTCGCCTTATGATATGCTCGCTTAAAATTGTCCTATTAATTCCTTTAAAATATCACACGGGAAACCAGAATTGCCGACTACTATAATTAATATTATTACGTCTCAACCTAGAGGTCCATATCTTCCATTGTCTAGGGGAGGAAGACTAGTGGCCTTGGTGGGTGTGTGTATAGAGTGAAATTTGGAACCCCTTGCCAGCAGCGGTCAGTCTAGCCCTAAATTAATCCCCCACATAATATGCCAGTTCTTATGTGCCCGAGGAAAAAACTCTGAACGAGGACTTATTCTACAAGGGATCAAGTGCCAACCTGCCCCGTCTTCACACGTGCGAAAATAAAGTCCCGTTTTGGGATTTTAAAGAATTTTCGCGTCACAGTTTCATGAAGTTTTACCAACAACAATCGTCAGAAAGAAAATGAATAAGTTGAAAACCACAAACCCACAAAGTGAATTAGTGACAACCAACACTGTTGCAATATATATATATTTGTATAAATTTTTTGGTGTTGGTCCAAAGACAGAAAGAAATATTTTAAAATGAGTACGTCCACGAAGAGATTTGTATTTTTTTTTTTAGGATTTATTTATTTTGTTCTTACATACATGTATGTTTCCAGCTTGATGCTTTCATTAGATAACATGTATGGCACAAGGCCTTGTTAATGGGGTATTCAATGAGACTGAAACTCACTCGTGTTTGCAGTTTTGAATGGTTTTCAAAGTAGTAAATAGTTGAATGTAGCAAATGCAAAGAAATATACATAGGGTCAACACAGGCCCTTAATACAAGGACATCACTTCATAGGAGCAATATAAAAAAACAGAAAATTAAATGTATCGAAACACCTATATGAATGTAGTGAAGGTGAATTTAAAATAATGCCCATATATCAAACTAATGACTACACACTACTTCAAATAAAGGAAAAGAAATTTATAGATAAATTTAAACCAAATTTGAATAAAACATGAATTAAACACACACACACACACACACCACACACATGGAAACGAACATACATAGATGTGTGTGTATATATATATATATACACACACAAATTATTAGTAAAGTAAATAAGATAAAATGAAATAAATACCAGTATATTTCAAACCACACAAACACATTCACACACTGTATCAAATATCAAAAGCAAATGAGGGGTAAAGTAGACTAAGGTAAACACACTCTAAGAAAAAGAGAGGAGTGACTTGCATAAAAACCCATAACCAACTGAAAACCATTTAAAATGCAAACACGAGTGAATTCAAGTGTCATTGAATATCCCATTAACAAGGCCTAGTGCCATACGTGTTCTCTGATGAAAGCATTGAACTGGAAACATACACGTATGTAAGAACAAAATAAATAAAATCCTAAAAAAATTTAAAAAATCTCTTTGTTGACCTACACATTTTAGAATATTTCACTTGTAAGTAAATAGTTTAATAACATTTTTAAATGAGCCAGAGCCCATTTGTTTGCACATAGGAATACTTAAAACCAATTAACTATTTAATACTAATCATTTGTTTGCACACTGGTTTCAAATATAGTAAATGATTAAATAGTTTTATTTGACTCAGACATGAGACCCTAACAGGTACTACCACTCTGGATCAGAGTACCATTTCATTGCCGTAATGGCATTCTCCAAAGCTCCAGGACTGTAGTCTCACCCTCGGTTTAGTGGACACTCAATGAGGGAGGGTGGGGTTTTACCCCACTGCAGTGATGCAGTCAGCATATTCTAACAGTCCCAGCTGATTGAGTTGTAAGATTTTGTGAAAATTGAACCATTTTTGTATTGTAATTAGTTTCTAATCAATGTGTTGATTTTCAAAAAAGTCTATCAACCCAAGTTCAAATCCTAGATAAAGTTGTTTGCATTTCACTCTGGGAAAGACATGAATCCATCTCTTTTCTCCTCCTCAGCTATGGGTAAATATTAGGGTAGATTCAGTTGTTTAGCAACCAGTGCAGAAGGAAAACTAAATTCAAACTAAGTGTACTTCACGTAAAAACTAACCTTGTATCTATTCCTTCTTATGGCCGAAGCGTTGGGTAAATATATATGTTACTTGTTACTCACAAATCTTTTGATAATTTTATTTTATAAATAAATATCTTTATATGTAAGAAATATAATTTTATCTGTAAAATTTTATGTATAAAAATTTATAGGCCAAAAAAAAATTGAGAATTATAATCTTATTTAATTTGAATCAGATTAATAGAGTTATTTTACAATTACAAGTTACTTGCTACCCACTAATAATTTTATTAGAAGGGATAAAATGCCTTTTAATAACAAAAGTGGAATTACAAATGTCATTTAGTCATCCAAGATTATGAATACTTTTTTCTCAGCAAGGATAAAGTAAACTCTAATCATTAAAATAATAGAGTTGAGCAGAGAAGGTCATCACAGCAGAAAATTACTATCTTTTTTATAAAGAATTATTCATTTTATCAAGCTATTGAAAATTAAGGATGGTTTTTTTTTGTAGTTTTTTTTTAATAATTAAAAACAGATAAGCCACCAATTAGATAATATACCTTACATTCTTTTTTAAAATAATAATGAACCTGTAGGGAGCTCTGTCATTCAAGTTTCTGGCAGTTCCAACATTTAAAATCAAAACAATGTGAAAAAAAGATAACACATACATGTTTATATAACTTACAATGAATATGAACAAAGATATAAGAACAATCAATTTATGTGAGTGAACATTGTCTCTTTAAAACAGTATTTGAGTGTTCAAGTCTTAAGTAAAAATGCCTGATAATATGAATGTTAGTTGGATGATAAAACGTGTATGTATGCATAAGAACTAAACATAGTAATTGTCACTTTATGTAGGCCTTTGAAGTTTTGTTTGGCTGTGTAACTACTGAGTATGTATTAAAAAAAAAAGAAGATGCATTAACCTTGGGGTTAGGTGTCCCACTTGTCTATCTTGATTGACATCACTGTGACCATTTGAGCTTTTGACTTGATTTTTCTAATGTCCAATAGTTGACTCTAAAGTGACTCGAAAATGAAGAAAGAACTGGTATATTGTGATTGGTTTTTTAATTAATATAGTTGTCATGTGACCTGCTGTTAACTACATCTGCACATATCTTTGTGATTTGAAAGGTGTAATTCTCACACACCTAACACAATTTCTCCAAACCTTACTAGTTATTTATGAACTACAGTATTGCCAGTTATATAATGATGCATTTTGTACATTACAAAACAACATATATATATATATATATATATATATATATATATATATATATATATATATATATAAAATAAAAAATGTGATACTGAAAATATCTCAGTCCAACTAAGAAGGATATGACCTTGAACCATGAAATGTATATGTTAATCAATATACTGATCCTGGATTTTGACATACTTGGCACATTTTTTCAAGTTTTTTTTAAGTCTTTTAAAAAATCAAAATTGAATAAAAGTTGTTTAGAAAAATATCATTCTCTTTTTGGTTTAGTAAATTGATTTTATCGCATGTAAACCTTTCTTGGGTTATTTAATGCCAATGTCAGTCTTTTTTCAAGCAATCATATGGTTTCAAGTAACTATTTGTAAAAAAAATTATAGCCTCAAGTAACTATTTCTATTCAATAATAATTATTTGTTTGAATACAGTTATATAATTTCAGGTATTCCTATCTAAAACTAATCATTTTCAAACAGATCTATTAGACCCATAAGTCTAAGTCAGTATAGACCTACGTGTAATGATAATCAAGGAGTGTTCCACACTCCTCAGAGTTTCAGAACTGGTGCCTCATCACTGGATGCAGTTTAATTTTATATCCAAAATACCCCTTCATGTTCTTTTTTAGGAGTGAGATTAACTCTCTGCAGGAAATGCAATCAGAGTATTCTAAGCTCCATCCACCAGGCAGTCTCTTTTTGATTGAGCTTAGAACTTTTCAGCATTTCCTTGTATATACATATACACAACATTAAACAACTTATTTGTAACAATATTCGTCATTTCAGCCCAAACTATGAAATAACCTTTGATGATTTCAAAGTTGAAATTTGGAGCAACACAAGTTAGGAAGAAAGAAATGCTGGTCAAAAGATTAATGAAAGTTATTTGCACATCATCATCTGAGAAAAAAAAGATTCACCTCCCCCACAAAAGCTTACGACTTACCTTTAAAAGTCCATTTTCAAGGACAGCACCACAATTAAAATCAAAAGCAAATCCTTGAACAAGCACTTTATCAGCCCATCCCTTTATAATGGCAGGCACAGAATACCAATAGAGTGGGTACTGGAAGATGAGTAAATCTGCCCAAGAGACTTTTTCTATTTCCTCCATGATATAAGGGGCCAGAGTTTTCTTCTTGAAACCTTCACTAGCTGCATTTGTGTAGTTGATGTGCTTAATATCATCTGTTACATCTGTGAGAAATAAGAGGTAGATTTAAATACAAGTCATCAGTGACTATTCTGCATATATATATATATATATATATATATATATATATATATATATATATATGTTACTGTAAATGTTTATTTTTTTATCTTGAGACGGATGATATATTTGTAAGAGGTTAAATACCTAATAAATCTTTCCGCCTGATAACTGGATCAAAATTTTGAGCATACAAGTCAGAGACCTTCACCTCATGGCCCAGTCCTTCTAACACTTCCACTGTCCATTTCATCAAAGTGGCATTCAAAGATTCTTTTTCTTCATGAGCAAAGACAATTAGGACTTTTTGTGCCATCTCTAAAGTTGAAAAAACTGAAATTTAAATAAACAGAAAATATTAGAGTATCAGGAATATTTTCATTCTTTAATTAACAATTTATTTCTAAGCTTATATAATGCTCTGCATATGTTATTTTTTGATGATCCTAGCTCTTCTGAAAGTTTTTAAGAGCTGGTGATTGGCTAGCATTTTAAAGCATTGTAATCCAATAATTTTGATAACTTTTGAAATGCTTAAATCAGTTTGAGGTAGAATTCTGTGAACAGCTTCAGCAGTTTCAAGGCCTAGTTTAACCCAATACCTGACAAAACATTTTATTTCTAATAACATGGAACCTCCAAGATATATGCACACAATTTAAAATTGGTACAAATATTTATATGTAAAAAGTTCCATCCAATTTAGGTGAGGGGAGTTATAGTGCAGCCTCAAAGTAAATGTATTTTAATTCCAGTTGGGCTATTGCATTTACTTTCAGACTAATGCCTTTGAGAAAGGTATGGACTCCCTTATCCCCAGTTAAATAGTATCACTATTGTTCTTCTATAAGGATGGCTTTAGCATTGAATAATCTACAAAAGGTTGATATGCCATTAAATAAAGAAACCCAACTAATTTATGTGACTCTAGTGGAATCTAAAATTTAAATATAGTAATTTTTGTAAACTTTATATAAATGGAGTAATGCTTCCAAATTGACAGAATCTTAATATTTCTATCTACCAGTATAATATCAGAAATAATAGATATTGCTGATTAATTCTGATAATGATATATGTAATAATGATACTACTAATAATAATGATATTAATAACGACTCAAAGATTACATAAAAAAGCATGGAGGAAGGCTGATTAAAGCCACCAGAAACAATATAGACAATACAAGGATCAGCATAACAAAAATAACTAGAAAACAAAAATGGGAAGAAAGGAAACTTTGATGTGGCTAAGGAAGGGAAACCTTAAAAGAGAAACTGAGTCTCTTCTAATAGAAGCACAGAACAATGCCATAAGGACCAATTATATCAAAGCAAAAATAGATGACACAACAAAATAGCAAATGTAGGTTATGTGGTGATAGAGACAAAACAATCAATCACATAAGTGAATGGAGCAAATTAGCACAGAAAGGGTATAATACTAGACATGACAAGGTGGGGAAGGTGATCCACTGGGAATTGTGCAAGAAATTGAAATTTGACTATGAACAATTGGTATGTACACAACCAAGAATCTGTCCTGGAGAATAAGACATACAAACTTCTCTGGGATTTTGAAATACAAACAGATCACCTAATCTCAGTCAGATGACCAGACCTAGTGATAGTCAACAAAAAAACAAAGAAAAAAGAGAACCTGCCAAATTGTGGACTTTGTTGTCCCAGCAGACCACAGTAAAATTGAAAGAAAGCAAAAATCTAAGTACCTAGGCCTTGCTGGGGAACTGAAAAAAAAAACGGGGAACATGAAAGTGACGGTGATACCAATTGTGATTGGTACAAGGACTGGCAGTTAGAGGACAATTAGAGACCATCCAAACTACAGCATTGTTAAGATTAGCTAGAATACTGAGAAGAGTCCTGGAGACTTGAGACTTGCAGTCACACAAACCCCAGTGAGAAATCATCAGCTAATGCTGGTGTGAAGAACTCTTGAAGGAGTAATAATAATTATATAGGGGAATCATAGTCTTTAGATGTGTATATGAAAAAGTTTCTAGTCAAGGTCTGTAGAAAAGCAAAAATATTTTTGAGTCACACTAACATATCTAATAATATGAAAAATATAGAGATGTCATAGATAGTCTTTATATGTGTATATGAATAAACTTTAGAGAAAGGTCTGTAAATAAAAATACTGTTCATATACCATAATTGTTTCTGTAATAGATTATTTCCCTATCATTTGGTCTAATATTCTACTTTTTATAGATAGAAAATTCAAATTTAAAATGATTTGCTTTAAAAACACTAATTCTTAATTTTTCATTATCATACTTCTACTTTTTTTTGGTAAACTTCATAAAGATGAAACAAAATCCAGCAATGGGTTAAATACTGCTGTTCTATATGGATGGCATTGGTATTAACACACAAAACTTGATATACCATTAATCAAAGAAACCAAACCAAACTAAATTTATGATTCGACTGCATTGATGTATAAAAATCAAAAATCTTCATGAAATATAATTCCACTTTATTGCATTATAGGCTAATAACACGAATACAATTTTTATTTTTCCTTGTTCCGGGACAGAAAGTGTTATTTTCCAAATTCTTAAGCAAAATGTAAAAGATTTATTTTTATCTTTATAAATATAGATTCATATGTTGTTCCATTCAGACCTTATGTAAATAAAAATATGCAAATTTGCCCATTTTTATAGAGAAAAAAAAGCTAATTTCTGAATTTTATTATCCAGGGTAAAACAGCAAAATTTAAAGGGAATAATAACTATTTTTATAATATAAGCAAACAAGAAGTAACACATACTATTCAGGAATAAAATTTGTTTTATACAGTGTAAACAATAAATGGCAGAATTAAAATAATTCTACAAAGCAAAAACAAATAGTGGTTGTAAGTTTTATCTCTTGGAAAACAAAATTTTTTTATACCTGTATGGTTACCTGTCATAAACACACATAAAAACGTGAATGATTTAAAAAAAAAAAAATGATTTCTAAAGCAGGTTATATTATGTCATTGTTTTGAAAAAAAAATCTAAATTAATCAATTATTCCATTAAAACTCTTTTTCCATTTTTGTCAAATTTCATTTGCTATCTTAGAAAATTTAGCAGAGTTCAATTAACTTATGAGTTAAGAGAATTAATTTTTGAGTGTTATTTTTATCTATAAGATTCTTCAAATTCCTTACTTTTCAAAATTTATTCACAAAATGAAAGAAAAAAACCAGGAGAAATTTAGATTTTTCCAACAAGTAAACAAATTGGTATATGTTAACAGGCTTGTGTAATATTTGTGAATGTATCAAAGTTTGTTACTTGATCCCATATGAAAAATGAAATTAATGAACATGAATTGATATTTTAGAGTTCAACATATATTACTTGATGTTTTTATTAGATCTTTTTTGTGTTTTATGATATATCAACCTTTGTAGGTTATTTAATGCCAAATTCATTTTTATACAAGTAAACAGTTCTATTTCAAACAATTCGGTTTAGCATAAGTACACAGTTTAAATGTCAAAACTGTTCTATTTCAAGTAATTCAGTTAAGCACAAGTATGCAGTTTAGTTCTATTTGATCCATAGTTAGGACCCTAATCAGATGCTACAACTCTGGGGCCAGAGTGGACCTGGGAATGATAGTGATGAAGGGGTACACCATATTTCCCAAACCTCATGCATTTCTAGAAACTCAACATCAGATTGTTTGGTGTCATATCAAGGACACTCATTCTGGGAAGAGGTTACCCTTCTGTAGAGGTGCAGTCGGTGTATTTTACAGCCCCAGCTGATTGGGCAATACATAGAATTAAATGTAAAGACAGTTTTATTTCAGAATTCAGTTTGGTATAAGTACAGTTTAAATGTCAAAACACTTCTATTTCGAGCATTTTAGTTTAGCATAAGTACGCAGTGTAAATGCAAAAACAGTAAACACTCGAAACCACAGTTTAGTTCTATTTGACTCATAGATAAGACCCTATCAGGTGCTACCACTCCAGGCCAGAGTGGACCTGGGAGTGATGGCAATGAAGTGGTGCTCCACATTCCTTAAAGCCCCAGTATTACTGGAACCTCACCATCAAATTGTTTAGTGTCATATCCAGGACACTCATTGGTTCAATTGGTGTATTCTACAGCCCCAGCCAACTGGGCAATCTTTTTTTTTGGGTTTCCAACCATCATTTCATAGAAATGAGAAAGTTTTTACATTTTCTTTCAGTTGATACCCTTCAAAGAACTTCTAAACGTTGAGACACCTAAAAATGTCCGCCTATTTTTTTCGTTCAATTGCAACTCTCTAAATCTAAAATTAGCAACTCTCTCTCTTTTGGGTCATGTGAATTTTTTCAGCCAATCAATCAACATGCATCCACAATGCAAATTACTAGTTTTCCTATTTCATTCAGTTCACATGCTGGCTTAATAACTTTGATCCCTCAGTCATCAATCAGTATTTCCAGAGATGTTTGACCTCAGGGTCAAACCATATTACCAAGCTTTATACTAGATAACACATTCCATCACACTTATTTTTTCTTTTTAAATGTAATTAGATAATGCAAGATCTAATTAATTTGTTTTCGGCTTGATGGATCTGTAAAGTTAAATTGTTTCATTACACATAAAATTACCCATTCCTATGAAAAGACCCAAGTGTGACATTTCCTAGAAAAACTTTTCCCTCTTTTGCTGCCAAAATCCAGTGGGTCTAAAACTAGCTATCCCCTGTCTATAGAATAGAAGCCCTGTATTCAAAGAGAACAGACCAAATACATTTTACAGCTACTCCAACTGCTGAACTGAAATATCAATTCTGAATTTCATGAATGATAGTAGAGTTTAATCCCCAAATGAATTTAGGACTGACACATGAGTAGAGAAAAGAAAAAAAAGAAAATAAATAAAAACATTTATTTACACACTACACATGGAAAGATAAGTAAATTATTGATTATTATCAAGAATATATAAATACATAAAAAGATGTCTGTTCAATTCAACCTCCTCTTTTTCTGTTTGTATATCAACCTTTTATCACAGTTACTGGGAAGACTTTCACAATACTAAGCTACATTTTGTTACAGTAACTTATGATAATTTGCTACACAGTCTATCCCTCATCTATTTAGAATACACTGATTGTATCCTCTGCAGAGGGTTAAGACCTTCCACCCCAAAAAGATGTGTACTGGATATGACACTAAACTGCATCCCGTGGTGAGGCTCTAGTTCTGGAGAGTGTGGAGTACCCCTTCATTATCATTACTTCCAGGGTCCTATCTATGAGCCAAATAGATCTGTTTAAAAATTATTAATATTAGATAGAAATACTTGATACCATATAACTGTAAATTACTTGTATCAAGAATAGTTAATTAAAGCTGTAATTGTTTACTGAGGATTGTTATTATTAGTTAGTTGAAACCATATAATTGTTCATAAATTATTGGTATAAGATTGGAATACTCGATGTAACTGTGAGCAAAAAAGCAGCAACTACACACAAAAAAAAAAGTACAACGTACATGATTCCCAAACCTCAAGGTATAAAATAACCTTGAACAGGTTGATATGCCATTAAAGTCAATTAATCAACCAACCTCACAGAGAATAATCAAGTCCAATCTTAGTTTAAGAACCTTTGGGAAAAAAAGATTATTTCAAGCAGGTCAGCAACAATGGAACAAGTTGGAACCCTAATTGTTAAAGAAACTTTTTAATAAATGATAAATAGAATCAAAATGTTGACAGAGTTTAATGGAAAAAGGAGTGATTATTAAATTTTAGTTGTCAGTTGACATAACTTACATTTTTGTTTGTTTATTTAGATTATGTTTAAATACAATAAATGATTTAAAACAAAAATGTAAATTCTATCATGAAGTTAGCAAGTTATTCTGTTTCAAGTCTCTACTTCGGTGTCCTCTTTTTGTAGTTATTTACTAAGTTTTGCTTAGTTGTGGCACAAGGCCGGATGTATAGGGCACCCAGTGAGACAAACTCCCAAGTAATGGTTTATTTGTCTGACGTGCTAAACATTAAACAACCCGAGGCGCCCATATCATTTTTTAAAATAATTATTTACTAAACTTCTTAGTTGTGACACAATGTTGGGTGTATGGAGCACCTACTTTGATTCGAACTCACTAGTAATAGTTTCCCAGCCGAGATTGAAAACCATTACACCATCCTCTTTTGTGGGTTATTTTCGAAGCATTGCATAATTGTTGCATAAAGCTAGAAGTATAAGGGCACCCAGTGAAACCCGAACTCACTAAGTCCTCATTTTTCTTTGTAGCACGACTATATGTATCCCAATTCTTCATATGCAAATTATATACAACTACTGTCTAATATCACTACATATTCTTTTTGAAAACTTAAAAACTGATGTTTTCCCTTTATTTTTAAATCGAGGTTGTATAGTAAGTGTGAATGTTTTTCCACATAGAAACAAAAGTTTATTGTTATTGTTAAAAGTTCAAATTTTCTAATACACAAAATAAGCAGAATGTTCATAATTCATATTGTCTATTTAATAAAATTCTTTTGTATTTAATACGAGTAAAGTAAGCAGTATAATTGATTAGTATAAACAAACCTTTTGAAATTCTAATTAAAAAATCCCAGTATAAAACTCATCGGCTCCCTTTGAGAATTAACAACGAAAAGCCTAAAATAAAAGATATCGTATATCTATCTATATCGCAGTGTAAGATCGATTAAAAAATTTTAAAAGTATTATTATAAAAAAGTAACTTCAGTCACCCCCTACCCCAAATTGAATAAAACTCCCTCTCAGAAAATCCATCCCCAGATCAGCAATTATTCTACACTTGTTTTATTTATTTATTTAAAGTGGTTATATGTAAATAACACGCAAAAGAAAAAAAAATAAAAGCATCAAAATCAAGAAAAATGAACGTAATAAACGAAAGGAGCAATAAAATTTACAGAAAATGAATAAATTTGCCTCTTTTTAGAATTTAAACTTGAATAACTTACCGTCTACTGAAAACACTCGAATTCGTCTCTTCAAAAAAACTAAACAGATAATGTTTGTTTTTTTCTTTTTTGGAACAGAAAAGCGTATAAAAACAAGACTGTTGGAGGTCGTGACACTAAACTGTCTCACTCTCACCACATGTCGCGACTTCTTATAAGCTCACGCTACCTTTATTTATTCATTTATTTTATTTTATTTAATTGTTGGTAGGTTGTTGAATGCAGCATCTGTCTCATTAATTTTTAAATGAATTTAACGTAGGCATCTGTATTGTTATTATAATCTTGTGAGATGGAGAAATTAATGGGCACTTAACTCAAACTTCTATTCATAAAATGTAAATTATTTATCCCTTGAGAGTTAGTTTTCCAGGTTATCAAAATGTATATCATTTTTAGATGGAATTTTACTTCGCTTATAAGACTAACCATGCGTGAGATTTTTTTTGTTTTGCATCAACGAACAGCCTAGTTTATTTTTCTGACAAAAACTGAAACGTGATTTTGACCTGAATTAAGTGTTTGTTTTTTTTAATTACTTTTCCCCTTCTTCATCAATGGTTCCATTTTTTTAATGTTAAATTTTGAGTTACTGTTTTTGATTTGACTTTAAAAAAAGGAAAAAAAAAACTTACTTGCTTCTAAGTGAACACTGAAAAAATATTTATCGAGCTTTTTCTTTAAATGCATAAGAAAAACGGGAAAAAAAGTTTTTTGCTCGACAAAAGAAATGCGCAAAACATTTTTTTTTTAATATCTTGCATTTATTGAGAATAAAAATAAAAACTTGCACCAGATGCAGGATTAAACACATTACCTATGAAGTTTTGAATCAGGTTTTAATTGCATGTTTTTAAAAAATTAAAATTTTATTTCATTTAGCTTGTTTGATTTTTTTAATTTTAGAAATCATTTCTTTGTTTCAACATAATAAGTAAGTAAAGTTGGCGACCGTAGTCGAGGGTGACCAGAAGGATCCCTTTTCAATAGCTACTATACCGAGGTGTAGGGGAGGGCGCTACTCCTTTCCCTGGATTGCTCCACTTTACCTTGATACGTACCTTATATTACTGAGTGTTAAACAAGGAGGTATCAAGTACTATTTTTAAAATCTTTGGTATGACGCGACCTGGGATTGAACCCTGGTCTCCCAGATCATAGGCGAACACTTTACCTTGTCACCAAAAAGTAAAAATAAAATAAAATAGATAAATCGATAAAATAAAATAAATAAGTTGTACAACGACAACAACAGAATAACTTAAAATTATGACAAAAATTTAAATAATTGGTGACACTATTATGGTTAGGTACAGAAAAGTAAATATATTTTGTATCCAAATTATTTTTTATAGAAATAAGACTTCTTAAAAGTGCTGTTGTTTTCCACTAATTTTTGTTTTAAAAAAAAAAAGATAATTATTACAATATGGATGTTAATATTGTTACGAATCGATTCCAGCTGCTAAACCGCCTTTTAGAATCATACTGACTTTCCAAGCGAAGCGTTGACAATAGCAAGGACCGAATTTCGTAACAAGAAAAAAAAAGCAAAAACAAAAACAAAACAGACACACACACACACACACGCAAATAGCAGGTAAAATTAAGAGCAACGACAATCCATAACAATAACACGGAATCCAGACAAATAAAGTTTGAAAATAGGAAGAAAAGAAACCTCCTTATCTTTATTTAAAAAGTGGGTGAAGTGTCTGAAAATTCGAAAGGCTGCTAGGCAGCAAGAATTCGAAAATAAAAGAAACATAGGAATCATGTAGACACACGAATTAAAAAGAAAACGTGTTAGAAGAAAAAAAAGCAGAACAAAGGCCAACAAAGTTCAGTAATACACGACAAAAAGGGTACACTTCAGATCTTAAACTCTTTTGTGGAGTCGTCTTTTCTGTGTTTCGTTTTAACCTCTCTCCTTTGTACAATCCCCAAAAGTACTCTTTTCCTCCAGTGCTTTCCGGTGACCCATCCACTTTCTTTTAAGAGGTTGGAGTTACTCAAAAGGCTCTCCTCCTGCAGAGAATTTCTCACCAATTCGAGAAAAATAAAAAGGAAGAATTCGTGTTCATAATAATATTTTACTTCTGAGAGAATTCATTTAATGAATACATCACAAATAAACTTCAAATAATTAAAGAATTGATAAAAATTACGATTTTATAAATCCGCATATTTTTTTCTGAAGGAGTTTTACTTCACGGGTGTATTTTTTCATGTTTTGTTTTTAAGAGGTGGAGGGGAGAGGATTTCGTAAAATTTCGTCGTACACTTACGTTTTACTTAACATTAAATTTTGCAAAGTAAAAATTTGCAAGCTCTACACTTTCAAAATGAAGAAATAGAAATTCATTAACAAATAAATAAATCAACAAATCAAAAGGCCAGTTATAAGTTTCGAACTTATCATTCGACTCATAAGTGGAAGTAGTTTTCAACTGTAAGAACAGAAATCATTCTTCGAATTTACTAAACTTTGTCTAGTCTGGCACACAGGTCTCAGATTTCTTACAGTACCTGCCGTTCCTAATTAGACAGCCGCTTATGGGCTGAGCAAGCTTATTGTTGCTTTTATTCTAGTAGGAACCAGTGCTTTAAGCGTGATTTCATTTTATCACATTTCACGTCGACAGTAATCATAAGTTATTAATCTGGAAAAAATAATAGGTTTTTATTTATCAATATAACATAAAATGAATTATATGGAAAGGTGAGTTCTGAAATGTAGGGAGACAATAAATAATTATCTCCCTTAGATAAATTACACGTCAAGTAGAGGCCCGTAAAGTATCATATGAACCCCTTCTCAACCTCTATTTGTCTCATTTCTTTAAACAAAGATGTTGTCTCTTACCCTGTCAAGTGACCATATTATCTACACTCATCAAATAAGGTCTCCCCCATTTAATTTTGTCCCTTTTTACAGACTGGTTGCTCATAGACACTACCAATTGGAACATGTTAAATGAACTTATCTTAACTTCGATTTTGTTTATTGTTAGTATACTTCGGAAGTATGTTAATGCGAATAACAGTCTTTGGTGAGTGGAGCCGCGACTAAATATCTTTCCTACCTCAAAGCATTCTAATTGAAAGTTATAGAAATGCTTTCAAGGGAATATGTGTTCTTGTATATGCATACATCTACGAAGGATTTCTTGAATTCAAATCTAACAATGTCGTAATTTAGTGTTTTCTATTTACTATCAATTGAAGTCTGAAAGATTATTTACTAAGATGAATCATTTTGAGACATTGATTAAAAATATACCTGGCCAAAATCTTTTTAGAGACCAGAAATTAGAACTTTTTAAATGTCTGCTCCATGTTTCAGAGCTCTTATATTTTTCTTATATGTTTTTACTTACAAGGTTCGGCCCGTAAAAAAATTCTGCAGGATTTAGTAAGATGAAGTGATATTTCAACGGACTTTAGACATGACCACAGTCTAATGCCTTAAATGTTCCTGTTTGTCGTCACATCTTTAGCGAAGGAATTTATTGTTGTGTGTGTTGGTTACGTTGTTTATTTCCTCGCTAAGTTTTAAAGGTAAATAAATGAGAGAGAGAGAGAGAAGACGAAGATGCCGTAAGGTTTTTATGATGGTTTTTAATGGCAGCATGGAATAAAGGGTTTACGTTTATACTGCAAGTTTCGTAGGAAGGAAAGAAGTAAGGATACGAAATGAAGTTGTTATAGAGTTGAAAAAGCATTTTAGCAGCTAAATGCCTGAGCGAAGATGTGCATCGTTAAGTTAAGGCATTGTTGAATGTGTAAGTGAGATATGTCGCCATAAGTGTAGCAAAAGTCGTATTTGCTGGTTGAGGACAGAAACGTTGTAGTCACACATGAGTTTGTGGTTCTGGTTGTTTCAGGGGGAAGTGTGAATATCTCCAGAAAATGTTGCCCCGAGATGAAGTAGCTGGATATCGGAGCGGAATTTTGCATCGCAGTCGACATAGCCGATACTGGAGGCGACTAAAAGTTGTTCCTGTGTGTGGCGTATCGAATTCATCTAATCATATTCAACTGGGAACCCTTGGTTTAAGAGAACAGACGCAAGGGGTCTATAAATTAGATGGCTTTCCTCATGGTGGTGCTCTTGCTGCTATTGAAGAGAACAGACAGTCATTACGTCTGTCCTGCACGAAGAAGTTCTGAGGAAGAGAAAGTGTTTGGCGGCCTTTCCTCAATTTGGTGCTGCCCGGAAAGATGGTCCGGACTGAATAAGATAAGTCATCCTGATTGGGTGAAAATATGCGTCGACTCTAACGGTCAAATTAATTAACGCACCAAACAAAAATACGAAATTCTTTCTGCTACACATCTATGCCTAATCAGCATAGATGTGACAAAGGAATCTCGACATAAAACATGAGTTCTCAACGTAAAAGAAAGTTCTACTTTTTAGGCAGAAATAAAGGAAGTTCTGCCTTTTAGGCAGAACTTTCTTTTACGTCGAGTACCAGTGATTTTGGTTTTCATAGTAACAAGACCGGTTTTCATAGTTCCTTCATATACTAATGGTAAAACATTTGGCTAAGAGCAGATAATTTGAATATTTCTCGCGTAAACATTTATCGGCCACGCAACCTGATCTCATTACAGAATAATGAGAAACCTTTTGTTATAGAAGCACAAGGCATTATTCAACATCAATAACACGTTTCAGGTTATCACAACGGAATTTCTCATTAAGACCAGGTAGATAATACATAAACCTTCGAAAGAGACAGAATTTAGACCAAAGATATATATATATTTTCTTTTTTTTTTGGTGAAAAAAATTGTACAATTTGCAAATTCTACTAACTGATATTTGGGGAAAAAGCAGTAAAGAAAAGACGAAAAACACACGTGCTACGTGAAAAGCATCAAGTAGCACGTATGTCTAGTCAAAAGAAAAAACATCGACAGAATTACGTAATAAAGTGCTCAATACATGAAATAGTGCTAATATTTTGAAAATAATTCCTACATGGCTAAGGGCGAGTCTCGAATAAAGTGGATTTTTATGCTAATTTTTATATAGGTGCGGGATCTTTTTAAAATCAATAAAATGTATTTTATCCTAACCCACTTCGCCAGTGCGATCCTGAAGAGCCGTTTGGTGAAAACTTGGTAGACTTACTCTTAGGCATAATGGGATTATTTTCAAATATATATATATTAGTAAGTTGGCTGACTGTAGACGAGGGAGACCCGAAGACTCCCTTTTCAATAGCTATTACACCAAGGACGGCGCTACGCCTTTCCCGGGATTGATCCCCTTATTCTTTATCCGAACCTTATAATGCCGAGTGTTAAGCAAGGAGGCATCAAGAACCATTTTTTGAGTCTGGTATGACTCAACCTGAGATTGAACCTCGGTCTCCCGGGCCAGTAACCCTTATATATATATATATATATATATATATATATATATATGTGTGTGTGTGTGGAACATATTACACTCGTATCCCAGCCAGAAGGCTTGTGAGCTTCTCTTTTCCGAGGAAGAGAGTGTCAGGAAAAATAGAACGCAGACACTACGCTCTGATCACAAACTAAAGTGGCGATCCATGCGTAAATTACCCAGTTATTTTGATCAGAATTATGCTAGTAATTTAATAAAATCTATCATATCTAAAGTAACAAAAAAAGAAAACGATATACGAAAAGGACAATTGTTTCCATAAAAGCGTTAACTAAAAAAAGAACTCAAATGCCAGCAAGTAGAGTAGTATAAAAAGCTAAAACAATTCGTGGATCTTTTTTAAGAAGAACCTCCCTCCTAAAATTAGACAAAATAGGGGGTGCAAGAAAAAAAAAGAAAAGTTTTATTAGTTACTTTAGAGGATGAAAATTCATTCATTTCATTCGCATAAAAAATGTAATTTTTTTTTTATATTTCTGCCTCCACATGAACTATCCACTATTCCGCGATATGTTCCACAGTGGCATTTATTCTGCATTTCGAACAGATGCCAAAAGATTCAGTGGTTTGAATGTTGGTCCCACATCGCGGTTCAACAAAATTGGTAGTATGGGTAACAGTTTTGTGAGTGTAATTCATTCCCACCAAGAACAATGCCGTTATACGAAGAAACTAAATCAAATGAAGATTGAAGATGTGGTTGACCCAATTACCAACCGGTGGGTCTGTTTTTAACTAATTTTTCCATTAGGTGTGGGTTTTTTCTACAAAAAAATCCCAGTTATTATCTCAATCCCTTTGGCTACAGTGACAGAGTTTCAGGTGTCAAAAAATAATTAGACAAGTGGTTGTGGAAAAATAATTTCCTACAACCAACATTTTAATTTTAAAAAAAGTTGTTTGATCCAGTTTTAATAATATTATTTCCTAAATTAAATTCATTCGGTGGAAGATAGGCAATCTAGGGTAGCCTGGCAGACAATAAACGAAGTAAGTAGAAGGAAGAGCACAGCCAAAGCAAAATTGAAAGCTGCAAACCAACAAGAAAGAATAAAACTGTGGAAACAGCATTTCGAAAATCTACTACGTAACCCACCGAAAGTTACGCAGGAACTGATCACCAGAATTACCAGTAAGCAATTGGACATTAAACTAGGCACGTTCACTAAAGAAGAACTCGACTGGGTTCTTAGAAAAATTAAAAATAGGAAAGCTGCAGGGCTTGGCGAGATTCCTCCAGAAGTATGGAAGACCAGACAATTCGACGACATACTGCTCAGACACTGCAACGCAGTCTATAATCAAAATCCGATTGACAGATGGATGAAGGGATGCATCCTCCCCTTCCCTAAAAAGGGTGACCTCAGATTAGCCAAGAACTACTGAGGTATAACACTTACATCCATAGCAGCCAAAATTTACAATGCCCTACTACGAAACCGCATAGAACCCAAAATCGACAACATCCTTAGGAAAAACCAAAATGGCTTCCGAAGAAATAGATCCACGACCTCACAAATATTGACCATCCGTAGAATCCTTGTAGGCAAAAACCTACAGGCGACATTACTATTTGTCGACTATACCAAGGCCTTCGATTCCATTCACAGAGGGAAGATGGAACAAACCCTACTAGCATACAGCCTACTAAAAGAAACCTTAGCAGCAATAACGATTCTCTACAGAAACACCAAAGTGAAAGTACGTTCACCGGATGGAGACACAGAATACTTCGACATTGTAGCAGGAGTACAACAAGCGGACACGCTAGCCCTATACCTCTTTATCATCTGTCTAGACTACGTGCTTAGAACTTCGATTGATAAAATCAGAGAAAACGGCTTCGAGCTGAAAAAGAAAAGAAGCAGAAGGTACCCCGCAAAAACAATTACCGACGCCGACTACGCCGATGACATAGCGATACTGGTCAATACACCCAACCAAGCCGAAACACTACTGCATAGTTTGGAACGAGCCGCCGCAAGCATTGGGCCTCATGTCAATGCACATAAAACTGAATATATGTACAATAATCAAACAGGTGCCATTTCCACACTAGACGGAACCTCTCTGAAACTGGTAGACAAATTCACCTACCTAGGAACCAGTGTCTCATCAACCGAAAAAGACATAGACACACGGCTAACGAAAGCATGGACAGCTATCGATAGTCTTTCGATCATATGGAAATCAAACCTGACCGATAAAATGAAACGCAGTTTCTTCCAGGCAGCAGTCGTGTCGATATTGCTATATGGATGCACTACTTGGACGCTAACTAAACGGTTGAAGAAGCTAGACGGCAATCACACAAGAATGCTGCGAGCAATATTGAATAAGTCCTGGCGGCAACACCCCACAAGGCATCAACTATACGGCCACCTGCCTCCCATCACGAAAACTATCCAAGCTAGATGAACCAGACATGCGGGACACGGCTGGAGAAGCGGGGACGAGCTCATAAGTGATGTACTCCTGTGGACCCCCGCATATGGCCAAGCAAAGGCCGACGACCAGCTCGAAAATACATACAGCAGCTATGTCAGGATACGGGATGTAGCCCTGAAGACCTGCCAGAGGCGATGAATGATAGGGAGAAGTGGCGAGAGAGGCTCAGGGATATCCGTGCTAGTGGCACGACATGATGATGATGAAGATTTCTCATAAATTTATTTACCAACCAGAAGGAATATCATATTTCCCCTCATTCCCCCCAAGACACAAAAAATTCAGTCTAGAAAATTTCCTCGACAAAACAGAAGGTTATTTTTATTTTACTTAATTTTGTATTTTTTTTTATTCATTTATTTTAAAATTTTGCATATTAAGTTTTTAGTGTGTCGCCGAGGCTGGGAAATACAGTAATTGATTAGCAGTTTTATTCATCAATTGTACATATTCTTGTATCAATTTATTTTGCGAAGAGCTTGTGACTATTGAATCAAAGAACAAACAATACATTTAGTGCTGCCATAAAAGAAGGCAAACAAAACAATTATTCGCTTGGTTTTATCATCATTTATTTAGACTAAAATCTATTTTGCTCAATGCATAAAATAAAATGCAAAATACATAATGAAGTTTAACATTTCCTACATACCTTATTACAGACAACAAAAAGACACCACAATTTTTTTTGTTGTTGTTGTTCCTGAAGAGGTGGGTAAAGAATCATTGAAATGCCTTAAAATGTTTATTTGTATTGATAAAATATGCTAGGACTGCAGTAAATGTACTTACTGTAGATGATCGTGTATGAGTCGACGGTTGATTTAGGTTCATGAAATTACTAATTTGTGGAATTAGTTTTTGAAATTAAGAGTTGTTCCTTGTCCTTTCAATGTTTCGATCGTACAATAGTCCTTGTCGGCGTCAGTTTTAACCAAAAAATAAAGGTCTTCAAAACCTGACCTATACACGAATATAGGGTATATAGAAAACAAAAGGTGACGTACATGTATCTCATAAAAGGGGTGTTATATGAATGGAAAAAAAGATTTGGAAGAGTCTTTTAGGCGAAAAACATCTCTTGGGAAAACCTGTTTACTTTTCCGTCAAGAATACAGCGAATAATGCAGATACATGGGGGTTCATTTTGCAATTCTTTCAGTACTTGTACAGGACAGCAAATTCAAATGGACACCTCATGGTTGGGATCGAGACAGGACCAATTCCCAGATATAGGCAACAGCACATTTCTCCAGGTATAATACAGCACTGCACAGCAGTTCTGGAACACCTCGAGGACAAAATCAAGACAGAACAAATTCACAGATATAGGTAACAGCATATTTCGCTTGGAGAGGTCTGGCACAGCGGCAAAATTCTTTGAGGGATTTACTCCTTATTCACTATTTTCCTTTAACTGTAGGGAACAACAATGTTTAAAGACTAGCACATCCTGCGAAAATTCAGAGGACTACAAAAAATTACGTCTTGCCTTCCTCCTGGCTTGAGCCAAAAAGTGTAATTCTCTCAGCAGGCGGTGTCAGTTCCAAAAAATCCCGTCATTTCCTTCCGGCGGTGACAACCATAAAAGTCCCTTCCAATTACAATAAAATAATTCCAACAATAGCTCTTAGAAACAACCATACAAAAATATCTTTCCTAGTCGGTTGGGGCTGTAGAATACACAGACTGCACCTCTGTAGAGGGGTAAGACACACCCCACCAATGAGTGTCCTGTATATGACACTTAACAATCTGATAATGAGGTTCCAGTGACGCTGGGGCTATGGAGAATGCAGAGCACCCCTTTATTGCCATTACTCCCAGATCCACTCAGGCCCGGAATGGTAGGACCTGATAGGGTCCTATCGATGGGTTGGATAGAACTTACTGTATACCTATGCTAAACTGAATTGTTTGAATTAGAACTCTTTGACTAAACTAAATAGCTAGGAATAGAAATGTTTTTGACAATTAAACTGTGTACTTACATTTAAACTGCATATTTATGCTAAACTGAATTGTTTGAAATGGAACTGTTTTTGACATTGAAACTGTATTTACACTAAATTGAATTGTTATATATAGAACAGTTTTGACATTTAACTGTGTGTAAACAAAAACTAAACTGAATTAGCTGAATTAGAAATAGAAATTTGAAATAGAAATGTTTTTGACAATTAAACTGTGTACTCATACTAAAAGGAATTGTTTGAAATAGAACTATCCATTTGCATAAAAATGGATTTGGCGTTAAATGACATACAAAGGTTGGTGTGCCATAAAACCCAACCAACCAACCAAAAATATTGTCCACACACAAACATATATATATATATATATATATATATATACGGACAATATTTTTTCACCACATCAGTCATTTATTTGTTCAGAGTTTTTACTTTAAATAATTAGAATCTCAGTTTGTTGCGGTAAAAAGAATTCAGTCTACGGTTACTAATTTCATAATTATCTTAAAACGGGGAGTCTCCGTGGGGTTATGGCTAAAGTGCTGGACACCGACCGCGAAGTAAGCGAGTTCGAGTTTTGTCACGCTATTATGTTAACTGGAGAAAAGTATGAAACCGCTTGTCATCCAATTATGGGTCAAATAGTATCACTGCTGTTGTTCCACACTGACTGTTTAGGCATTAAATAACCCACGAATGTTGATATGCCATTAAACAAAGAAACCAAACTAAATATCTCAAAAAGAAATTTAGTTGAATATGTAAGATTGTATTCCAAAGAATTAAGTAACTGATATAAAAATACTTTGAATAGCAACATTGTAACATTTTGTGGGTATCTTAGCCATTTTCAACGAATGCCATATATACCTATTCTAAGAGATTAATCTAATTTCCTGTCCAATGGTCGATGATTTTATAAGATCTAAATTTACACTTGTCCTGAGTATGACTCTAAACTGCACTTAATGGTAAGGCTCCAGTTTTGGAGATCTGGGATGTGTAGAGTACTCATTCATTACCATTATTACCAATTCCATTTTAACTGGAACCAGTTGTATCTATTAGGGTTCATCTATCGGTCAAATAGATTTGTTTAAGAATTGTTTATATTTGATAGGAAACTGTGCACACAAAAAATCCTTTATGAAATAACTATACAAAAAATGTAAGTATGAATGTACAGCGAACATGATTCCGCAATTTCTTGGCATAAAGTAACCCTAGATAGTTTAAAGGGCAATGGTTTGCTATTCAAATTACAGAGTTGCGGATTGTAAAATTTTTGGTTGGTTAACCAACAGGAGTATTGTTATAGCATAGGGCTGTTCTTATTGGTATCGGATTGGCCGAAACGTTGTGGGCCTGCAGCTACTATTGTGGTGGGGGAAGAGTCAAGGGTTCTTTTTTGGAAGTGGGAGGAGATAAAATTTCGGTTTCTTTTCTTGATAACGCCCCGTAGGGTAAGGACGTACTGGAGATAACCCGTGCCAGAAGTTTATTTTAAATGGCCTAGCAGAGAGACGTAGTTTCTGAGAGGTGTAGGCCTGGAGATTTTTGAGAAGCTCTCTTTTATGGCCAAGCAGAGAGACGAGTAAGTCTCTGAGATGTTCTGACTAGAAGTTGCCAATTTGTTTATTTGCAATCTCGCAGAAAAACAAACTAGAATAATTCAGGTCTAAAGGACCAGTAGATCCCGAACAGAAAGAAAGGAGAAAAGAAAGAAAAAGAAAGAACGAAAAAAAGAAAAGAGTAAAGAAACTAAATAAAAAAGTTTTCGACTAAACTTCAATCTTTTCCCACAGACAGCGAAAAAGAAACAGAAACAAAGAAAAAGAAAAGAGTAAAGAAACGAAAAAAAAAAAAAGAAGTCTCCGACTAAGCAATAAACTTTCCCCACAGACAACATGAACTATGAAATTTTTAACTTTTCTTTATGTAGGAAAGAAAAAAAGGAAAGCCGGTTCCAGCCACTCACAGGGAAGTAAGAGACATGTAAATTTTGATACTATTTTTCCTCTAACCTTTGTTTTATGTTTCATTAATGAATAATTTCTTGCATAAGAACTTTTATGCAGTTCTAGCTGTAATCAGTTCTAGCTGTAATCTGTTTTTTTTTTTTTATAGAATAAAGCATTTGAAACTTGTGTAATAAGTGTGTCGTTTGTTCTTAGCTCTGACTTATTCATTTTTAGCATTGGGACCTTTACGTTCCGTAGTTTTTTGTTTTGTTAATTTGTTTTTAAGTCGGATTTTGGAAACGACCTCTAAAGTTGCGATACATAATATGATATAACATATAGTTCCTATTGTGACGGCAAATTGACTAAAATTATATACACCTATCAAGGTGTCAAAACATAATAATTGGACAGTCCACGAATATAAATGTCTTTTCTTGACTTTTATCTTTCTTCAAATTGAGAGAGAGAGAGTGGTAAACGAAATTTGGGTATAAAGGAAAATGGCCCCAAAGTTACTTATCTTATATTTTTTTCGACGGGGTTCCACTGGAGAATCTTTTCTTCTTTCACGGGCTAATAGACTTTGTTCTATTTTTTTACACTGGCTTGAAGAGCCTGGGGTCCTTCGTGTCTCAGTAATTCTTTTGTCTTCCACCCGGAGTAAAATGGCTATGGTTCGTCCGCCCGCTACGAACCCTGCTCAAAAACTAATCTTTCTTACTATCTATTTCCGCTGAGGGGAAGGGGTCCCCACTTCCGTTTTGAGGTCCCAGCCAATCATTTGGCTTCTCTCTTCTCCTCCTTGGTGTCCGGCGACCTGGGTGAGGTCATCAAGTACCAACATCTGTTTATCCCCTCTGTGACCCACATTCTCTCTTAACGGTCACTTTTTTGACTGCTAGATACTGCTAATTCAACACGGGAGGATAGTATTAGTCTTACCTCTTCGTCTCCGTGGGCTATCACGTGACACTATGTAAAATAATAAAGGGTATATTACACAAAACAACACTAATTCAAATAAAAACAAAACTAACAATCCATCCGTTAAAAATAATCAAATTTCTACGGGAAATAATGGTTAAAATACTATACTAAATAAGTTTAAATATTTGTTTTATTCTTATGCAAGCGTCTTTTATAATTTCCATGCAGATTTACAGTGGGACTCAATGAACATTACGCAAAAGATTAATCTTCATATGAAGTAATAATCAAACTGTACAAATAAATTTTAATAAAGGCTTTTTTTTTCTTTTACCATAAATTGTTGTAACAACAAATTTAAAATTATACGACCTAAAAAAGATAATTTTTGATGGTTTTGGGAAAACTGGGTTGGAAAAATCTTCCTCCAACAAAGAGTTAAAATATACACTTGTAATATTAAATTAAAAAAAAAATCAATGTTATTATAAAAAGATATAAATGGCAGCCGGTCTGTGACGAGTACACGCGATAGGGTCGGAGGGCGCCATGGCGCTAGAGAGCATAGTGTTGGAAACTTCTGCACTATTCGCCAAGTATCGATCAAATGACATTTAAGCAAAACTGACACGAGAAAAAGAAATCAGTTGATCTGTAACTTGATAAACATTTTCCGGAGACCTAGATGTGGTTAATAACGAAAACGTTGGTTGTAATTCATTCTACTTCTGTATTAAATAATTGTAGAACCAAGAAAAGGGAGCGGTGGCACAAAACGACAGAGTAGAATGAGTCGAGATATAAAAAAAAGTCTGCTTTAATACTAAAAATTGAGATGAAGTTTTATAATGATCTAGTATTAAAACTTTTAACCATTTCTTTTCCATTGATATGTTAAATCTGTAACTAATATATTTACAGAGCAAAATGTACATTCTCATTGACTATAAATTGTTTATAGTTCTTGCTCTTCCTAAATGATCACTCGTCTAAGTACTGAACAAGCACATCACTGCTTAACTTCAGTGATCTGACGAGAACCGATACTTTCAACGTGGCTTTGTAGGGAACGGATAACTAAATTTAAAAAATTTAAAATTAAATTTAAAAAAAATAGATAAAAAGAAAACTATTAAATTTGCAGAAACTCCTAGACGTCTCTAATAGGAAAAGGATTTTCTCTTGACAAAGGGGACCATATTATCTTTCTCTTTCAGGCAGTGCCCGTCGAACCAACAACACCATTTTGCTGTCTGGTGTTTTGGGCACCACGCATACGTCTTTGGACGTAGCGTCGGTTAGTTCCTTCACCCAGTAGCAGCCCTCTCTCTATCGGTCAGCACTATGCTGAAATATACAAGACCCACTACTGAACTATAAACTAACTCTTACCAGACTTTGACAAATTTCCAAAAGAAAACTAACCATTATGGAAGCCCGAAATATTCAAATGAGGACAAATACCTACATGAAACGATTTAACGTATTTTGACACCTTGACTGGGGGATTCAACCATTTCAATGTATTCAGGAAAAATTCCCTCATCCATGGAATAGTTGTTGAACTCAGTAAATAAAGGAAAGTATAAAAGAAACGTCTTCGTCTCTTATCTGTCCTGTCTTTTCTTTTTGTATAATTCTTTTTGTGACTTTCTTGGGCAAGGCATTCCACCGACCAGACAACGTGGGGGTAAAATAAAATAACCAAAATATGGAGTCAGATATCTAACGCCACATAACCAACGAAATACCAACGAAATACCAACGCTACCAACGAAATACCAACGCAACCAAAGTAATACTAACGTAACATAAGCCTAAACCCCACAGCTTAACCGCCAATCTAGTCAGATATTTTGTTTCTAGCAAATGATTTTCTCAACCCCTCATTCACGGGCAGGATGTAACTCAAGATAATTTTTTAACCAGAATTTGGTTTGAATTTAGAGTTTCCTTCTAGATTGGTTGCTTTACTAAAACTAAAAAAATTACTATTTAGCCATAGCTGAGGTGGGGGACAGATTGATTCTTGCTTTTCCCCAAGTGCATTAGCACGAAGTAAAACGCAAACAGCATCATCTCGGATTTGAACTCGGGTCACCGATTCCATTTCATTGACAATAACCGTTATTCTGAACGCACAAGCTTAGCTTAGTTTAGCACAAGGTTATAAGTACAGGTCATCCAGTCAGAATTAAACTCACTAGCGATGGTACGGGTTAAAGTGTTGTATTTTGACCTTCGACCCGGCCAAAAATGCCATTCAAAGTGATGCACTGGAAGGAAGTGACACATTCCAATGGCAGTTATGAGAAGAAATCACGCTGGTGAACTCGGCTAATAATATGGGACAAGGTGAAGGTCCAACTTCAGAGTGATGCACCGGAAGAGAGTGACATGTGAACTGGATGACAGTTATTTCCGCTTGATGACGATCAAACATGCCATTCCAAAGATTGAGTGGACGTTGAACTATTATATAACTCAGTCAAGACAGAAGTCAGACAGTTAGAGTCAGCTGGAGTAAGAGACGTGATGTGGTAGGGAAAGCTACGCCAGGCCGAAGGGGCCCTCGGGGCCCCCGACTGAGTTGGGGTCCAGAGAAGTTGCTGATAAGATGCAGTAAAGAAAGCCATCACCCAGCAGAGAGCTGGGCCCCTGGGCCTCCGGTTGAGCAGCCCTGGAGAACGAGAAAGACACAACGTTGACGGCCATAAGAGTGGGGGTCAATATATTGCAGTCTTTGTTCGGTCCCCAACTCCCTCTCACACGCAAACCTTGAATAACCTTTTCGAACCCTTACAATAAAGTGAGAGGTACATATTTTTTTAAAGAAGTCTTCGCCCGTCTGTTTATTCATTGCGTCAGTATGAATATAACAAAAGTAAAATAGCAGTCTGACTTGTGACTGAAGTAGTTACGTATTTCCCACTCGTGTCAGAGACTAATGTTCGATTCAAAGCAAAAACCAGGAATTCGAATGCTGTTTTTCAAGGCAGTATTCATTTGGAAGTGTAGCACAGCATGATCTTTCTATCTGCATTCTGTTCATTCACCTCAAATTGTCATTGAGCCGTATTAAACCAAATTTAGTAAACATTAATAATTAAGTAAAGGTATTTTTAATCAATGGATACAACAAAGCAAACTATGATATTGTGAGTTGTCATGTACTATGTTGAAAATCAATATAAATGAGGGCCACTTGAAAGACGAGATAATATAAGCAGAGGTAATAGAAGTAGATGCCACTTGAGTTACTTGTAAACCTGAGTCATGCAAGCTATCTTAGTTCAAACGACTTATTTATACTCCTTAAGAGATACAAAAATTTTCTGAGGCAGTAAAAAAAAGTATTACTCTTTTCACATCATTTTTAAAACTAATAATGTAGGTGTCTGAATAAGTAATGTAAAGAAACAATAAATAGATATTTCCTCCAGTTAATTTGCATGTCCGAAATTTTGAAAAGTCAAGTGACCTCTAAGGTCACATGACATTTAAAAAAAACATTCTCGATCTCTTTTCGTCTCTGGTCTTTGAATTGTAAAGATGTTGTCTCTTACCCGGACAGGAAACGGTAAAGTTACATGACTATTTTTTATTCACCAAGTAAACTTTTTTTCCATCCTACAAACTGCTTGTTCATGGAACAAAATCTATATAGTTCAGACAGTTGGGACACGTTTGTGTGTTTTTTCCTTGTAATACAACTTGTAGGTATATTGTGTATAAAAATATTAAATGTTCTTCGTATGGACAAAAGAGTCTATTTTGTCTTTCCTTCCGTTGTGTTCAGAGTTAGCTTATCAAGCATCAATGATAGGGATTACATCCTTTGCCTGTGATTTAAGGATTATCGTCTTTGGAACAGGACCCGGCGACCCGCATACAAATCCAAGACGAGACCGCTTGCATTTCACATTGCACTAATACCCTAGGGAATGGTATGAATCCAACTATTATCCCTCCAGGTATGAATAAAAAGTAGGGCAGACTGACTATTTAACCTTGATGTGGCAACCGGTATAGGAGAAGGAAAACTCTGAATTCAAACCTCCGCTTAAACAATTGACCTTGTATCACATGTTGCTTGTGCGCAGGGGTCAGATAAATATATACCCCCATTGCCTGTCGTTGCTAAAGGCTATTAAGTGCCAGGTGACAAAAGGTCATTACTTCCCCTATCTACCAAAATAGTTCGGCTAATGATCACAATAGGACATTGTCAATGTAGCATATAAGGAGAAAGTGGAAAAAGCAAACTCTCTTTTTCCATCTGCATCACTCCATGAGACTCATACTTTGACGAGTTGCTAGGTTCCAGACAAACCAGAACAGTGGTTATTTTTAAAAAATACTCTATTAAGTTGGCAACTAGTCTCTGCAAAGTTTTTTTTTTTTAAATCCAGCCTTGTAAGAATAATAGATGGTTTAGTTTCTTTATTTTATGCCCAAACCATCCTTGTAGAAGAAAAGCGGTGATAGCATCTAACCAATAGATATTGGGATAAGGGGGTTCATCCCTTTCCCAAAAGTATGAGTCCAAAAGTAAACATAACAGCGCGACTGAAATTCGAACTTGCTTACTTCAAGGCTGCAGTCCAGTACTTTCAGCTTCCCCGTACTGAAGAAATGTATTATGATTTAATATTTCCTCGTGCAAAATAATGTAGAATTCACGATGAATTAACGTATTTATTGCCTGAACAAACTCAATAGAATGACTACTGAAATTACATGAAGTACTAAAAGAATACAGCTTAGATGAAAGTCCTAGCGTGTAGTTAAAGAGTCTTTTATGATAACCTAAGAGCCTTTAATTGAATGGAAGTTGTTGCATGAAGACTTATGTGCTCCATACAACACGAGATCTGTTGGGCGAAGGCCCCTCTGTGAGGCAAATACACACACTTGTTTGTGCTTCTGATTGTCGAAGCAGGAACGAGATAGAATGAGAAAGATAATTTTGACTTTGCCGCACCCTTTTATAAGCTACTTTCGTCACGCCTCCTAGAAGTACTATTTGGAGGGCAAGGGATGTAATCTCTACAACCCTTTCCAGACTGGATTTATTTCTTAGCCTCATCAAATATAATTCAACAGATTTGAAATAAATGTGTATACACATCTACGAACAATTATTATAATTAGATTTGGTTGTAAACAAACAAACATGTTCAGCTAGCTAAATCTGGTCGTACCATCTGAAAAGGTTTTTTAATCTTATTTTATTAAACACAGGAAAATATACCGATTCAAATTTAACTTTCAGTTTTAAAAAGAACTTAAGTTTTAAACATTTTCTACTGAGTGTAGGACAATGAAAATTGTTTCATGTTCAATACAATTATTCAAATGAACGTTTGAATAGTTGAACTGAACATGAAATGTCCATTTGAATAATTGGATTAAACATGAAACAGCCTGCATGAACTATTAAATAAAAGACACTGATTACACACACACACACACGTGTGTGTGTTTGTGTATGTTCGTGTATGTGCTTGTGTGTGTTTGTGTATGTGCGTGTGTATGTGTGCGATGGGTTTTGAGAACTTTTATATGCATAGTTAGGTTGCTTGGTGATGTTTTTTTATGACATATCAATCCTTGTAGGTTATTCAATCCCAAATCCTGTTTATATATATATATATATATATGTGTGTTATTTGTTAATGAATAATTTGTATGTAATATTTTTAAATGAGCCAGAACTCATTTGTTTTCACATTGTTAAATGGTTTCAAATATTGCTCTTTTAGCGTTTCGGGAATTTATTAATTTCCCTAACACTATATTTTTTAGGCACACAAATGAATTACAAAACTTCTTTTAACAACACAACAAAGTAAGGTTTATTACAGTAGCAGGCGTGAAGGAGTGAGAGTGAGAAAGTGTCTCTTTTGCGTCGCTGGTCTGTATGCTGGTCCTTGGTTCGTAGGAAGCGTGTTTAAAGCTAGCAGTGAGCGAAGTGTTCCAAGTGGAATCAGTGCAGTCATGTGGGAGAGATATGTTCCTTCTGCTAGCTCCAGACTCTCTCTGACGTTATCCGTTCTACAGAAAAGGGACCAGAAAAATAGTTCCTGAGAGGGAGAAGGAATAAATGCGCTCTGCCAGTTGATTGGTCAGTGAGTGACCGACTCTCTTAAGAGGGGCATTGATTCGCGAAAGGAAATAGATCTGTGGCTGCTACACTCTCTAACACTAATAGTTCAATTTAATTCTAATCATTTGATGAAGCCCAAACAGGCATTAGTACACCGGGTCAGATTGGACCTAGGAGTAATGGCAACGAAGACCTACTGAAGCCTCAACATCAGATGGTTTAGTGTTATATCCAGGACATTCGTTGGGGGTGGGGTCATACCTCTGAACAGGAATGCAGTCGGCGTATTCTACAACCCCAGCTGACTGGGCTGTCCGTATATATATATATATACATATATATATATGTGTGTGTGTGTGTGTGTATATATATATATATATATATATATATATATATATTAAGCAGCGATGAGCATTTTCAATACTTAGATGAGTGTCAATTTAAGCAACAGCAGCTATAGAAAGCATCCTGAGTCCTTTGCAAACACAAAGTTTGATAAATAACATATCTGAACTAAAACAACCTATTTGTACTTGCTGTCCGCTTGTGGACACTGCAACGATTCTTAAATCTAGGTAGGCCTTTTAAAAATACTATTACACTCAGCATAAAATTACAACAGTAAAAAAAAAAGCATATATGTAGAGAGAGAGAGAGAGAGAGAGAAAGAGAGAGAGAGAGAGAAAGAGAAACTGACGGACTGAGAAAGACAAGGAGGTGGAGAGTAATAGTATTTAATGAGCTTAATGGTTTATGCATTAAATATTGATAGTATAATCAATCACAAATATAATCCTATTTTTCCCTAACCAAATTTTCCCAAAAGAATTAACATGAAAATTTTATTACGCGCTGATGAACATTAAGCTGTGTGAAAACGCGTGCGCCAATTATGAACCAAGAACTGTTACGCATTTTCTTTTTCAAATGAAAATTAGCCTTAAAAATGGATAATAATTAACAAACAGTTGAACAATGCATATCTAATCATACAGATTTAAGAATAATTTGTATCTTAATGATCCGATTTTTGCATGTATGATAGCATAACACGGCAAAAATGGCAAGTAGTGGCGAGGTTTTTGTTAGCACGATAGCGTTAAGATGCTATAAATTGGAAAATGAAGCAATTTCCAAATAGTATGGGGGTCTATATTTACACTCACCTCGATTATTATGATTTCTCATGAGAGATAACTACAGAGTACGACCTCTAATTTGTTTATTTATAGTTGATTATTATGTATATTCTGTAAATAGTATATAAGTTGTAGGGGGGCATGTAATTGTCTAGTGGATATGTTTGGTCCCCCTTCACCAATGGGTCGGGAGACCTGGGTTCAATCCCAGGTCGAGTCATACCAAAGACTCAAAAAATGGTACTTGATGCTACCTTGCTTAACACTCAGCATTATAAGGTAAGGATCAAGGGTAAAGTGGAGCAATCCAGGGAAAGGAGTAGCACCCTCCCCTACACTTTAGTGTTGTAGCTATCGAAAAGGGAGCCTTCGGGTCACCCTCGACTACGGTCGCCAACTTTACTTTACTTACATGCTTGGTAAGGCAAATGAAGTAAAGATGTGCGACGACGCAGACAAAAAATACGTTTAAAACAAAGCAGTACAAACAAATTCAAATTTTATATTAATAATACATTCAATGAACTACGTATTTTAAAACATTGCTAGTGTTCTAATACTGTTCGTTAAATATTCCTCTGTGTGTGTGTGTGTGTGTGTGTGTGTAACACTAATACTACAAAATAAAGACAAAATAACAGAAGTGTCCTATGTGTGTTGACTAAGTATTTCTACTGTTTGTTTCTTTCTGTGGTTTGACGAAATTTCTGTGTTCGAGGCTAGAAAAAGTCTCACCGAAAAAGTATAACAAGGAAAAGAATGGTTGCATGGAGTATACATTTTCATGGCGGTTGACTGCTGGAAGTCAAATGTAAAAAGAGGAAGGGTGTGTTGACTCTGTTAGTCGAAATGGGGAGAGTGAGACTGTTCTCTCTGGAAGTCACACTGGAAAGAGTGAGTTGACACTGTAAGTGAAAATGTGAAAGAGGAAGAGTGTTGGAAGATGGGAGTATTTATAGACAATCCTTGTCATGCAGTAGGCTCCAAAAACGCGGGACAAAATTGAAGTTGCGGTCGTATTTATGAACACTAACCATGTGGTTTTCCAGCCAATAGGTTCCCGAGACTGATTAGTTTACCGTAGTCCGCCATCTTTGTTTCGGGAACAAGTATCAACTTGATTTTTGTTTCTAATCAAATATTTAAACCTGATAACCATGTTATCTACATGTATGTCGTTATATGCTTATAAATTTGCTGACATTTCTGTAGTCATATATATATATATATATATATTTGAATATGCATATATTATATATCATATGTCTTATGAATAATTTGATAGTTGTATTAATAGTTGTGCACACACGGATAATTCTTTTTGACTCAACAGAAATCCTATTTACACTATTTTATATTTGTTGACCGTCAAACAGGTATCAGTCCAGATATTGGCGTTATCGTCAGCGTGAAATTAATAATATGAATCTTCTGAAATCTCTGAAAAATGAATAAAATTAGAATTGAAAGAAGAGAATGTAACAATCTTTAAGTCAGAGTATTTCGTCATATGTAAAAAATAAAATTATTCTCTTTTAGAAAAAAAAACGTGTGTCATCATTGTCATATAATAACTTTTCCCTATTTTGCAACCAAAATCTAGTGGGCTTGCGGCCAGCTATCCCCTAAAGGATAATAGAAGTCTGATATTCAAAGAGACTTGTAGCAGAAAGAATTTCGTATTTTTTGTTTGGCGCGTAATTCAATTCGACCGTTAGGCTCGACGCATATTCTAACCCAATCTTTCCGGGCAGCACCAAATTGGGGAATGCCGCCAAACACTTTCTCTTCCTCAGAACTTCTTCGTTCAGGACAGACGTCTTACTGTCTGCTCTTCAATAGCACCAGCAGCATCAGCATGAAGAAAGCCAACTAATTTATGGTCTATTCTCTAAGACCAAGGATTCCCAGTTGAATATGAATTAGATGAATTCAATACACCACACACATGAACAACTTTTAGTCGCCTCCAGTATCGGCTATGTCGACTGCGATGCAAAATTTCGCTCCGACACCAAGCTACTTCATCTCTGGGCAACATTTTCTAGAGACATTCACGCTTCTCACCGAAACAACTAGAACCACAAATCCATGGGTGACTACATCGTTTCTGTCCTCAAACAGCAAACACGACTTTTGCAACACTATGGCGAATATATCTCCCTCACACATTCAACAATGCCTTAACCTAACGATGCACTTTTTGCTCAGGCATTTAGCTGCTAAAATGCTTTTTCAACTCCATGACAACTTCATTTCGTTTCCTTACTTCTTTCCTTCCTACGAGACTTGCAGCATAAAAGTAAACCCTTTATTCCATGCTGCCATTAAAAACCATCATAAAAATCTGACAGCATCTGCGTACTTCTCTCTCTCTCTCTCTCTCTCATTTATTTACCTTTAAAACTTAGCGAGGAAGTAACCAAACACACACACGCACGTTACAATATTTCCATGCGCAAGAATACATTTCTTCGCTAAAGACTCTATACTTTACAACTACACCAACTGCTGAACCCAAAATATCAGTTCCAAATTTCTCGAACGATAAAAAATGTCTAATCCTCAAAGGAATCTCTCTCTCTCTCTCTCTCTCTCTCTCTCTCTCTCTCTCTCTCTCTCTCTAACACACACACACACACACACACACACACACACAATACTAAAAGCATTAATCATCATTAAAATTAACATACTCTCAAAGCCATATTCGTAAATTATTGCTTATTACCAAAAATATATAAATACATAAAAAGACAAAATTTGTTCAACCCAATCTCCTGTTATTTGTCTTTTGTTTGCATGTTTTATTTTTAAAAAATAATTTCAGCATCGATCTTTTATCAAAGTTACCATTTTCGTGCGGAAGGATAGTCCTAAATAAGGTATCAACAAACAGCGACAAAGAACTCAACTATCATTGGATGAACATCCAAGAACTTAACTTCTTCGTTAACCATCTAAACAAACATAGGGAAAAGGAACCATCTTAAACATTTCTGTATATAAATCCCACCCAGTTTGTTAATCTTATAGTTGTTTCTCATGATTTCTTTTATCCCTGCTATCAAGCCAGAAGTACAACATTCTTGGTTAGGTCAGTTGCCCGACTTCCATTCTTACTCTTTCCCTACATTACCACACACGAATATAACAATAATAACAAGAAGTTCCTGCTGTTGACAGAATTTGATGCATCACTCTAAATTAACATGAAAGCTTGACATATTTGTTCAATAAATCGTACTAAATTTGGTACCTTCGATATTCACTGATATATTTGATATTATGCCTGAAATACTAAATTCATTTTATATCTTTTGACAAAAAATTCTTGTTTATTTTGCATTTTACCATTCATATCTTGTTAACCTACCAATTTCTGTTTGTCAAAATGCTACAACGATGTTAGCGAGTACCGACGAAGTAAAAGTAAATGAGAATTCTTTCAGTAAAATTACGAAGTCTAGCATGAAAAAAAAAGTAAAGAAATTTAATATCGAGTAAGCTTTGCCATAATCAAACCAAACACTACAAATATCTTTGTAATGAGATGAAAGAAAAAAATAGTGTAATAAGAAAGAAATAGGAAAGGAGGAAGCTAGTTTGTAATTTAAAGAATGTATTTCTTTTTTATATTCTTATTAAGTTTTCAATAAAAATGATATACTGATTGTATTGATTTATATATACTTGTCGGTTTATGACCTTGATATGTCTGACCGTCAAACAGACATGTATCCCAAACATCTATAAATAAGGAAGAAGAAGACAGCATTAAGACGTTGAAAGAATGAAATGTAATTTCATTTTACAAAACTAAAGACATACTAAATGATATATAAAAATCGGTATATACATTCTGTAAGAAGCTGTAAGAATAAATTAAAGACGTTGTAAGAAGTCTCTGTGTTACTCACAATCTTTGGAGCTCGGGGGTACGTTAGTCTCCATTGAAAACTGGCCGTGTATCCCTCTGAATATTCAAACAGAGCTCCTACTAATTTATCGTTTGGGGTCATGTGATCAGCCAAACACTATACATATCTCATTGATTGATTGATTAGTTTAAAAGCATGTTAATCCGTTAAAGGGTTATTTTATGCCTAGAAGATAGGGGATTGCGTTCATCGAACATTTATATTTACATTTCTTGTACAGTTGTGTTATATAACCGAAAGAGATCTCTTCTAATTTTTAATACACAGAAAATAATGATTACAACTAGCGTCCACGAGAGCATTCACCGGATGTTATCGATGCTGAGAATTTCTTCAAAATGGAAAAAGAGACTTCTGCGTATAGGATCAGCGCAAAGCGAAATGTCGATTAAATTTGTCAAAAAATAAAATTAATTAAAAGTAATTTTTCGGCCACTCCGTGACCTTCGTGGTAAAAAACAAAGAAAACCCAATTTGATCCGATCGGAAGACAAAAACGCTATAAAAGACAAATTTCTCGATAGCGGAGCTAGATCAAAAGAAGGCAGACACCCACAGACTAGAACTCCAACTCTGAGAGAGAGAGAGGGGTGGGGAGAGAGAGAGAGGGAGAGAAAAAGGGGGAGAGAGGGGGTGAAACTCGAAACCACGCATCACCAACATTGACTTTCCTCTTCTCTGCTTTGAAGGAAGCGACAAAGCCGTAAATCACCAAACACCCCTCTCCTCACTCCACTCGTAATATCTGATTGACCGCGTGCACGTAAGTCTAACAATCATACCACTGTTAAGCATAGGACATTTTTCTACTTTTTAATTCCATATGAACACGTTTATACAAACCCAATTAATTGAACTTTTTACTTATTTGTTTTAAATACAATCGTTAAAATCTTTTCGTGCCTTCGTATTCTTTGTTTTTGCAACCGCGTTTTTGTTCTTTCCTTGCAACCATACGCTGATATAACAGTTGTTTCTTAAGAGTTTGTTTTTGTTTCTGTTATTTTATCTATTTATTTGCACAGTTATATATCAAGAATTTCTAATACAAATAATTTACACACAATTGTATGGTTTCAAGTATTCCTTTCTGATAGTAATAATTTATACACAATTATATGCTTTCAAGAAATTATTTCTATTTAGTAATTACCATTTGTTTGCCCATAGTAATATGGTTTCAAGCAACGAGAAATAATCTTGAGTAAACAATTATGTGACGTGGTACGCTATAGAGAGAGAGTGAAGGGTGGGGTCAATACCCTTACCCCTCTTGATTTGAATCAACAGGCGTTAAGAAAGATCGGAAGATAAGGGCTGACCGTTAAAGTGGTAGGGGATAGAAATGGTAAACTAACTATATCCCTGTTGAAGCGATAGACGATAGAAGTCAAGGTCAATCGAGTGGCGTGATTCGGCGAGGTGGTGGAAGAAGAAAAGATGATTGATTGGTCGATAGAATCTTCGCGTCAAAAGGCCGAAATCTTCGCGTCAAAAATTTGAAAGAAAATCTTCAGTTTCAGGCGGAACAGCGTTAAAAACAAGTCGCTGTATTCAGACGCGCTCCGGGAGAAAGAGAATAATCACCTGTAAAAAGAGAAAAGGTCTGGGAATTGAGAATCCGTCAAAGATAAGTACAGATCAAACCGTTTTTCTTTTCCAAATCTTAAATATTGGAAAGTGTGTATTAAAAAAAAAACTGTGAATGTTCTATTTCATCAATTATTAAAAATATTGTATGAACATTTCTACACGCCTCAGTCCGGCGTCTTAAACACTCTTATTCAAGTTAAAAGAAAAAGAGAAAAGAGAAAGAAGAAAAAGGACTGTAGAGACATTTTTGTTTGATGTTTTCCTGTTGGCTAAATATTTCCGATGTTCGAAAAATGAAAAAAGAACTGTTTCTTGAATTTCATCATTGTTTGATTTAATCGTCGCATATTAAAATTTTTGTTGTATTTTAAATGCACCCTTGTGTTGAAATCTTTTGATAGTGTTTTCTTTCCTTTGTTGAGTTGATTTCTTTGCATGTATATTATATCTCGGCCTCATACCGCTTTCATTAATTCTCGCTAACACGTCTTAATGCTTCCCTAAACAATATAAGAGGATTTAGAAATCTATCTACAGTGAATGTCATCTAACCTAGAAGTTCGTTCCTCCGTGATATGAAGGGGTATGGTGACAAGGACTTGGTGGCGTATTTAAAAACAAATCGGCAACCCCTTTACCGACGTCAGAGACTAGTCTAATCTTGAACCAGGATCCACATTATTTGTTTATATTACATACGCCTAAATAGGAGTCTTGACCGGGATTCATTTTGTGGAGTGTCAAGTGCTGGGCTGTTCTCGGCGATATAGATTCTACGTAACAGCTTTCTACTTAGGACAATGACCGAGACGACAATTTCTTAAGCTCAGAGTAGAATCCAACGTTGCAACAAATACAAATAATTTCCAGTAATACGGTAGCAATATTCCTATCCAATACTAATAATTTTCAAACGAATCTATTTGACTCACTTATGGGTCCCTAACAAGTACTATCATTCCAGATTAGAGTGGGCCTGGGAGTAATGACAATAAAGGAGTGACTCCACACTCCCAAGATCTCCAGAACTGGAGCTTCACCATCAGATGCAGTCAAGTATCATATACAGAACACCTCTTTTTGGGGGTGAGGTCTTACCTCTCTGCAGGGAATACAGTCAGTGTATTCTAAGCCCCACCGAAAGGGCAGACATATCTAAATAGGAAATAGGAAGGTTATTTCATCATAAATACATATTGTAGATTTTGTACAATTTTTTTTTTGTTTTAAGATTCAATTCGTTTAATATATTGGTACATCATTTTTTTTTTTTTTTTTTTTTTGCCGGGGATAGTTCTGATCCTATCTGTAATAACAATATTTTAGGTTGTTCAGAAAATTACTGTTCGATTTTTTGTGTAAACTATTAAAATTTTTCTAACATTACTTTAATAGTAGTTGTAAAAGAAAATTCTCGTTTCTAATGATTAATTTCTATCACTTCTTTCTGAATTTAATTTTGAAGGTCATGTGACGGTTTTATATAAAAAAGAAGTATTTACTTTTTGGCATGAGTTCAAATTTGGTCATAATTTTGTTTCTTGATAATACTCGGTCACATGTTACCAGGAGCCCAATCGGCTGAGAATGTAGAATATGCCGACTGCATCTCAGCAAAGGTGTTAGACCCTCCAACCAACGAGTATCCAGGATATGATACTAAACAGCATCTGATGGTGAGGATCCAGTTCTAAAGCTTTGGAGAATGTGGCTGCTCCTTCATTGCCATTACTCCCAGGACACGGAGTGATAGCACTTGTTTGGGACCACCAATTGGCCAATAGGATTATTTCCTCATTTACTACACTTGAAACCATTTAACTGTATGCAATTGTGCATTTAATGCTTTGTATTGTTTATGTTAGATTGAATTATTAATATTACATAGCAATGCTTGAAATCATTTAATTGGGCGCAAATAAATGTGCTCTGGCTCATTAAAAAATAATATTACCGACAAACTTATCATTTACAAAAGATATATGTCTAATATATAGTTGTATGAACAGGATTTGGCGTTAAATAACCATCTAGGGTTGATATGCCAGTGAACCAAATAAACTAACCGTGTTACCAGGATGACACTGAAGAAGTTCACTGACTTAGAATATGAGACTTTTCCATATTCACCTTATGGTGGATCTATCTCCTATCGACAACCTTTTTTCTTTCTTTTTTTCAAGCATCTGGACATTTTTACGCCGAAAACTGCATTTAAAGATTTCTTGGTATCAAAAACTTTAAATCTTTATCGTACAGGCATAAGTAGCTTTAATCAATGGCTGAAATAGATATATGTTCAGGGATCATATTTTTACTAATTAAAACAGTTTAAATTCATTAATTCTGGAGTAAAAGTTTATTATATTCATTCATTGTTCGCTGATTCTTTTCTTGTGTAAATTGTATTTTAAAAAATGGTAAATTAGTTATGTTTTGTAATTTGATATTCAATTAATTTACTTGGAGATGAATGGAAATTAAATTTGGTTACAACAATGCGAAAAAAAAAATGATTACTTATCTCAAAACAGTTGTAGGGAGAGTACTCGTGTCATAATGGCTAAAGAATTGGACTGCGATATCGTATTATGCCTTAAAACCCTCGGCCCATGCGCTACATGCGACCCTCAAGGCCCATCCGTGCGGTCCCAATTTTGAAATTTTCTTTTCGCTTTTTGATATTGACTGAGAAACAGTAGCATTACAACTGCAAATGGAACTCACAGATCTTCAGTGTTCAGAAGAGTTGAAGTTTAAGTTTCTTGCTTGCCACATCCTCGATTTTATTAGAAAACTTGTCCTTCCATCAGTATATTTTGCCCTGCATACCGCTGTAAACAGTTGTTCTCCAAAATGAAGCATGTCAAGAGTACACTGCGTCTGCATTTGTAAAATCAACGCTTGTCTGATATGCACGTTATGTCAACCTTTTCATTTAACCTTGATATTACATCTTTTTGTGATTGTGGACATCAGATGTTTCATAAATAAATTATGATTGTTACCTTGAGAATTTGCTAGTTTTTTTTCTATTTGTTAAGGTCACAGCCACGGATCATTCTGAGTTAAGCTTTGTGGCCGACAGGCTGTCCTAAAATATCATCACTTGTTGCTGTTCACCCCTACAAACAGTGCCAAACTATCTTTTGTCTATTTTGCGATTTCGAACAGTTACAATCAATAATGGCTCCCTAAATTTCGTGTAATGGAGGAGAGCTTAGTGTAACGGCTATCGTCGTTGGAAATCAGCAACTCGAGTTCAAATCCTAGACAAAGCTGTTTGCATTTCCCTTAACGATAATGCCTTTGGGAAGGGCATGAATCCATCTCTACTCCCTCAGGTATAGGTAAATAGTTGGGTAAACTTGGTTATCTAAGGGGGTGTCCTCGTGGTGTAATAGTTAAAGCGATGGACTGCGGAATCGTAGTACGCGAGTTCGTACTCCAGTCCCGCTATTACGTTCACTTTCGGGCAAATACCCTTGGGAAAGGTATAAACCCCCTTATCCTCCCAGCTATGGGTTAAATAGTACCACTACTGTTCTTCTAAGAGAATAGCTTTGGCATTAAATAACCTAAAAAGAGTTGAAAGGTTTCTTAAAACAAAGAAACCAAACCAAACTAGGTTATCTAGCTTTGATTGGGCAATCAATCTTGGAAAAGGAAAACTCTGAATACAAAGTAGATGTACTCTGCTTAAAAGTTGACCTTGTGTCTCATCCTATCTGTGGTAGAGTGGAAGTAAATGCACACTTTCGTGTAATATACGAACATAGGGTAAAATAACGAAAGAAAATAATGACCAGGATAAAAAAATTTAATTGAAAATGAAATAAGAATAGCGTTAATTGCAATGTCAACAACGACAGCTGCAACAATAGATTGCGACATCAATGTTGAGTAGAAAAACTTTTGATATATAACTTTTCAATGCCATCTCATACGAGCGTGTATCCGTTGCTTCTTACATACGTATGGTTTCCAAAAATAAAAGAATAAAATGATTAATTTCTGGCTACATACAACCAAACAACAGCGTTTACGCACTGAATATTTTCAAATAGTTATTTTGTATTGAAATAAATGCTGACATAATTAAGCTTAAGAAAAAAGAAATAATCGCTAGACTTCATTTGGTGTGAAACGACCCGTTTGCGCAATATCCATAATGTACTCTCTCTCTCTCTCTCTCTCTCTCTCTCTCTCTCTCTCTCTCTTCATTTCAATTGGTAGAGCTTTGAATACGCCGACTATATCCCCTGCAGCCCACCCCGCAAAAAAGAATAGCCCTAAGACACTAAGCACTATCTGATGGTAAAGTTCCAGTTCGGAAGATCTGGAGAATGGAAAGTACTCAATCATTGCCATTACTCTCATGCCCCCTTTGACTCGGAGTGGTAGTACTTGTTAGGATTCCATTTATGGCTCAATAGATTAGTTTCAAAACTATTTGTATCAGATAAGAATACTTGAGACCATATAACTGTGTTTAACTTATTTGTATTAGGAATAGTTACTTGACGCTATAATAGTTTACTAAGGATTATAATTAGTTATTTGAAACCCAATGTAATCCTTCAATATGATCCCTGAACCAACTATTAGAAGATAATCCCAGATGATTTTGACAGAGTTCTGAAGTTCTATTGAGTGTGGAGGAACTATTAACTGCCATTACTCTTAGGTCCACTCTGACTGTTTGGGTCTCATCCATGGATCAAATAAATCTGTTTGAAAATTATTTGTAATAGATAGGAATACTTGATAACATATTACTGAGAGTAAATTATTTGCATTAAGAATAGTTACTAAAGCAATAACTGTAACTATGAATTATTAGCAACTTCAAACCATATAACCGTGTCAAACAAATTATTATAGACGAATAAAATAAGTGCAACGGAACATTGAAAATATAGTCATTCATAATTGTCATCAAACATTTACAAATCAATCAAATTTTGGCATTAAATACTCCATAAGAAGTTAATATGCCGTTAAACAAACAAACCATTACCCCCCCTCTCCTGTTTAGGAAATTTTTATTTTCTGGATGATTGCTGCCTACCTGATTCTCCATCGGGCTTATCGTTCACTGCTATTGCGGCTTGTTTGGAGTTTTATGCTACTTTTTTCATGACATGAATTTCTTTGTTCAGTCAACCATTACGGAGGAGCGTTAAGAATTTTTACTTGCAGAAGATGATATTTCTGACCTAAATTCCTTAGATTTTAGACCATAACCTATTATAGAAATACAGTCAATACAGTTTCCACCCAAACGCCTTATCTACTGCGCCATGTGTCCTTGCAGGTAAGAATAACAAGGAATACATAATATAGTTAACAGAATTGGAA
Organism: Sepioteuthis lessoniana; assembly: GCA_963585895.1. Classification (NCBI taxonomy): domain Eukaryota; kingdom Metazoa; phylum Mollusca; class Cephalopoda; order Myopsida; family Loliginidae; genus Sepioteuthis; species Sepioteuthis lessoniana. The sequence goes on from OY757907.1 coordinate 82,923,996, forward strand.
TAGTCTATCTCGTTGATTAAATAAAGGATTCAGTTTGAGGTTTTGTATAGGCTCTTGAGTTCGACATGAAACACCTGAAGAAGGCCGAAGGACGTATCGACCGATACGTTGTGAGTATAGCAATAAAGATGAGGTCAATGACCGAATATCCAAAGTGGTAAAAAGTAGTTGTGGTTTTGGAGAGTATAACTTATATCTTTTAAATCTTCTGCTCTGAGTATTATACTAAAGTAAAAGTAAAGTTGGCTACCGTAGTCGAGGGTAACCTGAAGGCTCCCTTTTCGATAGCTACTACACCAAGATGTAGGGGAGAGCGCTCCACTTTACCCTTGATCCTTACCTTATAATACTGAGTGTTAAGCAAGTACCATTTTTTGAGTCTTTGATATGACTCAACCTGGGATTGAACCCAGTACTCTTGGGCCATTGGCGAACTGCATCTAATAGTGAGGCTCCAGTTCTAGGGAGTGTGAAGTACCTATTTAATGCCATTACGTCCAGGTTCACATTGGCCCAGACTGATAGTACTTGTTAGGGTCCAATCTATAGGACTATTAGATCTGTTTGAAAATTATTTGTATTAGATAGTAATACTTGATACCATAGTAGGTATAATTGTATATTATTTGCATTAAGAATAGCCAATTGATGCTGTAATTGTTTATTAAAGATTATCATTAGTTACTTGAAACCGTATAAAAATGATTATTATTAGATAGAAATAATTACTTGAAACAATTACAGTTGTGTATGAATTAGTATTAGATATGAACACTCGGTATATAACTATGTGCAAAAACTTTTAAGAATCAACTACACTAAATTGATTAAAGAGAAAATCTCAATTTAACAATTCTTTCTTCGTTTTAAAAGCTTTTTGGGGCCGATTAAGAAGGGAAAGTGAGACAGAGGAGAAAGGAAACCCACAGAAACATGTAGATCACTCGATTCATGTTCTTTCAATACCCAGTCAACAATGAAGTTTCAATACCTACATGCTTAACAATTAATACTATGATAAGTCATACAGCTGCATACACACATACTTTAATGTCTAATATACACATATATCATCGAATATTTACTTACTTCGGACTTTAAGCATTGTCTAAAAAAGGAGGAAAATTTCACGCCATTTGTTTTTCTTATTTGTTTGTGTTTGTTACATATATGCATGTTAATATATTGATATATCATTTTACTCATATTGATATATGCATGTTAATGAATATATATTGATATATGCATGTTAATAAAATATATTGATATATGCATGGTAATAAAATCTTCTCTTTTTAATGTGCAATGTACTTTGATTTAACATGTATAAGGAGTCCAGAAATCGGGAAACCAGAAAATCAAACACTCCCACTCTACAGTCTGTACCAATACATAAATTAAATAAAATAAACGTCGTAGAAATGTAACTAATTTCAAACAAATGTAAGAATATATAGTGTAGGATACACAAATTCCATCCGACTGGCACGGCTTTTTATAACATTGTGACGGCAAATTGACTAAAGACGGGACAGGTTGGCACTTGATCCCTTACAAAATAAGTCCTCGTTCAGAGTTTTTCTCTCAGGCATATAAGAACTGGCATATTATGTGAGGGATTAATTTAGGGCTAGACTGACCGCCGCTGGCAAGGGGTTCCAAATTTCACACTATCCACACACCCACCAGGTCACTAAACTTCCTCCCCTAGACAACACAAGATATGGACCTCTAGGTTGAGACGTAATAATATTATATTGTAGTAGTCGGCAACCCCGGTTTCCCGTGTGATATTTTAAAGGAATTTATAGGACAATTCTAAGCAAGATAACATAAGGCGAATAGAAGCTGAAAAAGGAAATGTGACACAACAAATTCGTAGCAGAACTGCCAAGAACAACTTCGACCACGTGGTAACATAAAAATACATGAATCCTTTACTGTACAAAGCGATACACTTTCAAAGTGTCAAATATGTATAATGAATTGAACAGTCCATGGACCTAAATGTCTTTCTTCTTTTCTGTTCTTTCGTTTCTTCAAATTGAGAGAAAGAGAGAGAGAGTGGTATATAAAATTTGGGTATAACGGAGAAATAGCCCCAAAGTCACTTATCTTATTTTTCGACGGGGTTCCACTGGAGAATCTTTCTTCTTTCACGGGCTAATAGACTTTATGCTATTTTTAACACTGGCTTGAAGAACTTGGGTCCCTCGTGTCCAAGATATGTTTTTGTCTTCTTCACCCGGAGTAAATGGCTATGGGTCTGTCTGCCACGAGCCCCTTCCAATAACTGCCTTTTTTACTTTCTATTTCCGCTGACGGGAAGGAGTCCCCACTTCCGTTTTGGGGTCCCAGCCAATCATTTGGCTTTTCTCTTCCTCCCCTTCCGGTGTCCGGCGACCTGAGGTTACTAAGTACCAACATCTGTTGATATCCCTTCTGTGACCTACATTCTTTCTTAACGGTCACTTTTTTGACGGGTTGCCACTGTTCATTCCAACGGGAGGATAGTATTAATCTTATTTCTATCGTCTCCGTGGGATATCACGTGACAACATTCTGACGTAAAAATCGATTTAAAAGTAATGTATGACATTTATTTGATGCCGTATCACTCATAAACCAGAGGCGCTTGTAGTGTCATGGTTACTGTCGAAATGGAGACGATTTCATATCCTAGACAAAGCTGTTTGCATTTCCCATAGTGCAAATAACCTTGGGAACGGTGTGAATCCAATTATTTTCTCTCCAATTCTGGATAAATAATAGAACAGACTGGCCTTTTGAACTTTGGCATGACAACCGGTCGAGAAGAAAAGAGTTCAATTCAAACCTGTCACACTCTGCTTAAAGCTGACCTTGTGTCACATTCTGCTCGTACGGAAGGGTTGGTAAATACATATCGCCCATAAACAATTATATCCCAAATCATTTTTCTTTTTAGTAAAATGTTAATTTTCTTCTAAACCTAAAATACCAGGATTTAATCATTTTTTATAGAACATTAAACTATCAAAACGGATATTATTCTGTATTTATTATCAAACCCTTTGTAAGCAAAAATGAAATTGCATGAATACACATAAGAAGTGTACTTATCTTTTAACAACTACATATTCATATTTTTGTTTACAGACTTTGCATGCAAGAGAACAGGCCTGTTTTAACAACAAATATAGATTATATCAATATAGCGCTTGAATAAGGTTGTGCACAGTTTGACCGGTACATGTCGTCATTTATACTATCTAACTATACAACCTTATTGTTAAGACTATCTCCAATCGAATTTATTATTTCGACGTCTCTATCAGGTATAAATAGGATTATCTCATTCACTATAAATATCAGGGTGACACGGCTATTTGGGAAGAAAAAGAAAAGACTACAGCACAGTTCAACCAGAGACCAAGACGTAGGACTAGTTTTCCTTAACTTTGACGAACAAGAAAAAAGAAAACGGAATTGTCTCGAGTTAACTAAACGCAAGGCAGGCGATAACATGACTTTCACGAGTTTCGTCAATCGCGAATACGAAAAATGTCAATTGTAGTCACTTCCGAAAGAGTAATTTAAATTCCTTATTTTTAGACTTCAATCTCCTCAGATGTTTGCACTTATCGATAACTTGAGCAATTGAAAGACATTTGAAAGATATCACAACCGAGTGCCAACGTTTACTCAATCTGAAATGCGGCACTCAGATGGTACAGTAGGCAATGAAATCATCTAACAACATATCAGCAGGTTAAAATACTCCAAATATGTCTGAATAGCATATGGGTATTGTGATATGTGACATTATTCACATTTTTGCCCATTTAAGAAATACCTGAGTCAGAAATATAACCGATGCGGAAACAAAGAAGCCTTTTGTTACTCTAAGAAAGCTATGTTTCAACATGTAAAAATAATAGCCAACCCTTCAATTTCAGTTCAAAATACTTTCCGCAAAAAAACCAAAAAAACCGTATCGCACACATCCATAATAATTCTGCGTTTGTAACTTTCAAAATTTATTTTGAGTTTCACAGAAAATATACGATTGCTTTTTGTTAACATCTAAGTAAGTTTTCAACTTGAAAGGACATCAGATATTACGTTAAACCTGGTCATTAATTGCGTAGAGAAAATTAATCATGCAGCTCGAAGTGCTTCGAGCGATATTATTCAGGTAATAGGCGAGTTTACATGTAAAGTTTTTAACAACAAAAAATCTGTTGAAATATGTTATGTTTCTGATCGCTCAAATTTTAATTTACTTGGGCTTGAATGAATTGATTATTTGATATTTCTCTGCTTTTTACTTGAGCCCAATTGGTGTTCGTGTCAGGGGGTGCTATTGTTCTGACCGCCTGCTCCCAAAGGGCCTTCCCCAAGGCAATACCGGCTTGCAGGGCTGAGTTTAACGCTGAGTGCCTGAGACGCCCCAAAATGGGGCCTGCCGACGAGATCAAGCATTTCTTTTATGACGGTCACGTATGAGCTTTGATTCGTGCACATCCCCACTTCCATAATAAAATGACCTTGTATCAAATCTAACTTAGTGGGAAATTGGATAAATATATAACACATTACATGTTACTTCTGCTTCAGAAATGGAAAAAAATCTCAAACACACATAAATCTAAGTTCAGAGTTTTCCAGTATGAATAGTCTTGTATGCTGTTCTAAAGTCAAGGCTAACTTAAAGCTAAAAGAAAATACGAAACCGGTTTTCAAATTCAAATGTCATACGCTACTCTTGCTACGGTATATAAAGAATTATACCGTTTTCAACAGACTGGAGTAATCCAACCAGTAAATGGATGGCTCACGCTGTCGTCATAAAAAAGACCAATAACAAAATATGCCTTTGTTCGGATTATTCCACTGGCTTGAACAAGACGTTGGATTCACATCTGTATCCACTTCTAGTGCCAGAAGACCTATTTTCTAAACTCAATGGAAGAATCTGCTTCGCCAACCCTCAGAGAGAAGTTATTGACAATTCTAAGGAGTTTAGGACGACAATTTTATCGTTTCAACCCGTATTATAGTCTGTAATGCTTCAAACTATGAAATCGGATCAATTATTTCACATATTTTTCCTAGCGGAAGAGTAAAAACAATTGCTCATGCATCCACATTCCTAACACCCACTGAGTGTAATTATGGCCAAATCGGAAAAGAAGACTTAGCAATCGTTTTTGCAATGAAAAAATTTCATAAAATGCTATATGGGTAACACTTTACCCTTTTAACAGATATTGTTAGTTTTTTCAGATCCAAGAAAGGCGTCTCGTTCAATACAGCTAACCGTTTACAACGCTAGCTCACAATGCTTTTAAACTATGATTTTACCATTAAATTCCAGTCGACCGATTAAATCAGCCTAGCAAATGCATTGTCAAGATTCAAGAATTCTTGACGCAAATAACCGGAAGACATCGTTGTTACCGCAACCGGAAGTTAGTACAGTGTCGGAATCCACCGTCAGATCACAGCCAGTTACTGCAGCAATAGTCCGTATTGCCACTGCTATAAAAAAATTATTCATTTTCCATAGCACACAACTTCAACTTTTCAAACAACGTCAATCCTCTTTGAAGTCGACGGTTATATTTTCGTCGAATGTGCGGTTGGACCATTGAAACTGAAAACCAAAATCCTTAAACAGTTTTATTTTAAACACCAGGAAATCAACCATATGAAAACTTTTGATCATTGCTATATCTCTTGGCCAAATATGGACGAGCAGATGGAAAAACTTCTACACAATTGTTCGAAATGTCAACTAGCAGCAATGTCTCCCTACCGGAAAAATAACTGTAAATGGACTTTTCCAGAATCCCCTTGGTCACGTTTCCACCTTGATTTTGCTGGAGCTAACAAAGGTCAAAAACATTTGATCCTAATTAATACTTATTGTAAATGGCCAGATGTATTCCTCATGAATCATACAACTGCTGTAATTATAATAAAACTAAAAGTTTTTATCAAATTTGGTCACCAGATATATTTGTCTCCGATAATGGTGGTACATTTGCCTCGGTAGAATTTTCAACCTTCTGCCTATAAAACAGCATTCAAAATATCCGGTCACTGCTATTCCATCCACAATGAAATCGACAAATAAACTTTTTCATGGACTCATTTAAGAAAGCACTCTTAAAACACAAAAGGGAGATGACTATACCGGAAATCTTCCAGCTATTCTTGAAAATCCGCCTACCCACTGACATCAAACGCCCTGTTCTACGTCATTTTCTCAGGAGAAATACAGCCATGGAAAATCAATTTAACCGCAAACATGGCGCTGTACAGCATATGTTTTTACCAGGACAATCCATGCTCGCCAAAGACTATCATGATGATATTGGAAAGTGGTGTGCACTGTAGTGGATATATAACCAATGATGTGGACGTACAGTCTTCTATCTGGGTCCCACATGCAAACCAACTACGTCTTTCATGAATTGCATGATCCAGTCCTTCCATTTGTTGTCCACTTTTGAACTTCTCTAGAAATACCGACCTAAACCGACAATCGAAAAAGTTTTAAAAAGGGAACACAAAAATAAGGACGACTGGTTGCATTCGATGGAGGGTCAAACTCCTGCAGGTCGATTTGCACCAACTTTCATGAGGTATTTATAATCTACTATTTGAACACCCCATTGTGGTATAAATGGTATCATTCCACTCAACATAAATACTGGTGACACAACCACCAAAGGAGAAAAAGAAAAGACTCTGGGTGCCTCGGGTAGTTAACAAGCTAGACTAGCAAACGAGTGAGTTCGAGTCTCATAGGGTGCCCAACTTATACGGCCGTGTGCCACATCTAAGCCCAAAGCTTAGTAAATTACCAAAAATAAAAGACTGGAGAATAATTCAAACATCAAGACGTAGGACTTGTTTTCCTTAACTTCGACGAATGAGGCTAAAGAAAACAACACTTATAATGTCGAGTAAATCAAAAACAAATTTAACATTTAGTGTTGAGTAAATCAAAACACATATTCAGGGTGTTGTAAGTTTATTTTCGTTGAGTGTATTACATATGTTACTTTTAACTTGAAAACAAAGACAAAATAACATAAATAAAAAGCCGGTGACATGAACACAGCTGAAAAATCACAAATTAGCACAACATAAAAAAGAATTGAAAATAACTTTGTGTGTGTGTGACAGACAGACAGATAGACAGACCAGTAATCGTTACAAAAACTTTCATACAAGCAATAGCGATCTTTAGTTGATGGTAAACGTGTAAAAGGGTAAAATAATTATTTCCCTATCGCTATCTTTTGCGCGAATTTTTAAAATTTTAAATTACAAAACCCATATATTTTATTTTTATTTGTTTTATCTCTTTATATTGAGCACTCTTCAGTAGAAAGAATTTGATGAATCAAAAGCGTTACAAAAATTTACTTATATTTCAGGCGTTAACAATGCTATAATATAACGTTACATTTCAGTGTATGAGCAACAATAAAATATGTAATACTAATTTCTATAATATGAAAAAGTATTGCATGGTTGCTCTTATTTTATATCATGAAATAATGTAATATTCAGTTTTTCCGAATTTCCTGCTAGTTAATATATATAAAGCCAACATCCACCGAGCTCCATAAGCACGAAACATCTGCTGATATTGATTTAATCCTCAATAAACTGATTTTTAAAAAATCTATGTTAAGGTAAACAAAAGAAATGCATAAATCTTGAGACATCAGCTGTCATCATGTAAAAAGGTTATAGATATTCTTCTTTAGAAGTAACATATCATTTTGCTTCGATAGTATTTATACGATAAATAGATGGATCTTGCAAAGCAAAAAGGGGCACAGTCTTCTGTAAATTCAAAATGAAATTTCGGAAGGAAACAATCTATTTGATGTTTGTTTGATTGTGCTGATGTTATTGTGACGTTGAATTCTACTCTGGCCGCACGAAATCGACTTCTCGGTCATTGTCTTCAGCAGAAGGCTGTTATGTAGAATGTGTATCGCCGAGAGCAGCCTGGCACTTGACACTCCACAAAATAAATTCCGGCCAAGACTCATATTTCGGGCGTATGAGAAACAAACAAATAATGTGGATGCTGATTCAAGGTTAGACTGGTCTCACGTTGGTAAGGGGTTGCTGATTCACTTTCACATTCACCACCAAGTCCTTTGTCCTCCTAATCCCTCATATCACAGAGGAACGAACTTCTAGGTTAGATAATATTCACTGTTGACAGATTTCCAAATACTCTTGTAATGCTTAAGGAGACAATTAGACGTTTAGCGAGAATTAATGAAAGCGGTATGAGGCCGAGACAAGATACATGTCAAAAGAAGTCAAATCAACAGAGGAAAGAACACAATCAAATCATTTCAACACAAGGGTGCATTTAGAATATAATAAGATTTTAATATGCGACGATCAAACAAATAATAATGAGATTTAAGAAACAGTTCTTTTTTTTTTCTTTTCTCTTTTCTTTTTGAAATACCGGCAATATCAAGCCAACAGGAAAACATCAAACAAAAATGTCTCTCAACAGTCCTTTTTCTTCTTTCTCTTTTTCTCTCTTTCTTTTTCTCTTACTTGAGTAAAAGTGTCTAAGCTGCCGGACTGAGGCGTGTAGCAATGTTTATTCAATAATTTTAACTATTGGTGAAATAGAACATTTACAGTTTTTTTAAAAATAGATACAACTTTCCAATATTTAAGATTTGGAAAAGGAAAACGGTTTGAGCTGTACTTATCTTTGACGGGTTTTCAATTTTCAGATTTTCTCTCTTTTTACGGGTGAGCTATCTTTTCCCGGAGCTGGCGGAAATCATCATCTTGTTTCAACGCTGGATTTGTCCCAACTTCAGATTTTACGGGTGAACTATCTTTTCCCGGAGCTGGCTGCATTCAGCATTTTATCCCAACTCTGGATTTGTCCAAACTTCAGATTCTCCTTCAAATTTCTCGAACGCGTGCCGGCCTTTTTAGCGCGAAGATTCTGTCGACCAACCATTCGACTTTTCCTCTTCCACCACCTCGCCGAAACACGCCACCCGATTGACTTTGACTTTTTTCGTTTCAACAGACTAAAGTACAAAGAGTACAGATAGCTTACCCTTTCTCTCCCCTACAACTTTAACGGTCGGTCACTGTTATCCGATCTTTCTTAATGCCTATTGATTCAAATTCTCTCTCTCTCTCTCTCTCTCTCTCTCTCTCTCTCTCTCTCTCTCTCTCTCTCTCTCTCTCTCTCTCTCTCTCTAGCATACCACGTCACATTATAATAAATGAAGTTTATACATACTAAAAAGAACCAAAGTTTTATTTCTATATTTATTCAGTTCACCACGTTCTATCTTTTTTAGATAACAAGGGCTATCGATGTTGGTTTTCTTTTTTTTTTTTTGTTTTTTGGATCGCAGAATTTCTTCGTATAAAATTGACTACAAGAACAAATTGTTATTTGCTTTTCTTTTCCTTTTATTTAATCTTATTTTTACTGTTAACGAGATTTATAAACTTGGCATAAAAATCAGATTCCGGACGTTCGCTTTGTTATCACATTTTAAAATGAGGATTTTATAAGTACATGGTGGATTACGAAAAGGAAAATCTTATCGTTGTTTTAAGTCACTTATTTTTCGATTAATAGACCAAACCAGGTTTAACCTTTAATATGTAAAATCTAGAATTCATCACTCAATCATTGGGCTAAGTTTCAATTATATGACGCGAAGAATACTTTTAGAAAAAGAAAAATATCTATATATAAAGAAGCTTATTCCGTCAATGTACATTTTGTAATTTTTTTGTCTTAAATAGCCCAGTAATCTACAGTGAATTGATAAAGTAACAAGGTAAAAGGCGATGTGTAGAAGGTATTAGATACCAGGTAAAAGGTAAACACTGATCGGTAAGTGTTATAATAGGTGATATGTATTATGCAATATATGATACAAGTCTGTTATGTAATAGTTAATATGTATTCGGCAGAAAGTAATATGTAATATCTCAGTGTTCTAATGAGTTACAGGGCCTAGTGCAAAACTGAGATACGAGCGCCAGATTCAGTAGTGTAAATAAAAACTGAATTGAATTTTAAAACAATTGAATATATTGAATAAGATTCGATTTGTATTTGTTCGTAAAACAGAGAATCTCTTGTTAGCAACCAGTCCTGTTGTTACTGAATCTCTTGTATCAGGCAAACGATAAAGAATCCGATGTGAACAGGATATTAGTTGCTACTGACTTCATAGGAAAATAAAAGTTTCAGTTACGTTTTCAAAAAATAGATGGATTACTATCAGCAGCTGAAAATCGATTGGAAACATTTTGAAAATTCATTGAGAGGAAAAAACCCAGTGATAACACAATATAATAAAGTATTGAAAATCGAATGCTAACTGAAAATAAAAAAGCGTAAAAAATAAAAAGATAACTTATGCATTTTTTATTCTGATTAATTTACTCTTACAATGAGCTCATAGTACACTCGTTTATTTTGATATAGAGTATGCATATCACAGACATGCAACACATTTAATACATTGCGTGTATATCATAGACACACAAACATGCAGCACACTTAATATCTTGCACGTATATCCTAGGCACACAAACATGCAATCATTAAGTCGTACTGATAACACAGAGTTCCCGGAGTCTCTCTCTCTCTCTCTCTCTCTCTCTCTCTCTCTCTCTCTCTCTCTCTCTCTCTCTCTCTCTCTCTCTCTCTCTCTCCATCCATCCCTACCGTCCATTGATCCGACAAATTCTTTAAACAGCATCTTGTGTCTGAATAGAGCTGATTATGTAAATCCTTGCGGGTCAGCCAACACTGGCGCGTCTAAATCAGAACGTTACGTATGAGTTCCTCCCTACAACTCCAGCAATGACCAGGATGTCTAATTCGTCTTACTTGGATGGTTTGGTTTGGTTTTATGGCGTATCAACAATTGTAGGTGATTAATGCCAAATCCATTTTTATACATATAAACAGTTCTAATTCAAACAATTCAGTTAAGTGTAAGTATAATATTTTGTTTACACCCAGTTAAATGCCAAAACAATTTCAAACAATTCGGTTTAGCATAAGTACACAATGCCAAAAACAGTTCTATTTCGAACAATTCTGTTAATTTTTGTGTTTATTTTTATCTATAAGATTCTTGAAATCCCTTACTTTTCAAAATTTATTCACAAAATGAAAGAAAGAAAAAAGCATGAGAAATTTAGATTTTTCCAAGTTAACAAATTGGTATATATTAACATGCTTGTTTAATATTTGTGAATGTATCAAAGTTTGTTACTTGATCCCATATGAAAAATGAAATTAACGAACATGAATTGATATTTTAGAGTCCCACAAATATTACTTGATTTTATTAGATTTTTCTGTTTTATGACATATCAACCTTTGTAGGTTATTTAATGCCAAATCCATTTTTATACAAGTAAACAGTTCTATTTAAAACAATTCGGTTTAGCATAAGTACACAGTTTAAATGTCAAAACAGTTCTATTTCAAGCAATTCAGTTTAGCATAAGTATGCAGTTTAGTTCTATTTGACCCATATATAGGACCCTTATCAGGTGCTACCACTCCAGGGCCAGAGTGGACCTGGGAATGATGGCGATGAAGGGGTACTCCGCATCCCCCAGAGCTCCACCATTACTGGAACCTCACCATCATATTGTTTAGTGTCATATCAAGGACACTCGATGGGGGGGGGGTCTTACCCTCTTCAGAGAACTAGTCAGTTTACAGCTCCTGCCGACTGGGTAATTAGATGGTTTGTGAGATAGGAGGTAAGAGTATATCATAGGCACATAAATATTATGGGAATTCTAATATGCAAGATGTTAGAAACGAAATATGCATGATATGAGAAATACACTCAGTTAAAAAATATACTAGGTCTTAGGTCTTAAATTATAACAACCAATACGAGAAATATTAACAAATTTATCCGAATGTTAGTCGCTATAAAGTACAACTCAATCCAAATCAAGTAAACTTTACCCTTGCCCAATCCAAGAAATTATCTAGCAGCAACTGTCAGGCCTGGCAATAGAGAGAGAAAAGTATAAAAGTAAAGGAAATAGAAAAGAAGAAGGGAAGCTAATAAATAACAAAAACCTGAAAGAGAAGCGTGTCTATATTTCTTAAAAACAAAAAACAATTTGTTCCCACAAAGTAATTCATTTCAAGAGAAATAAACTTTACAAAATCCGCCTTTGTATATTTTTCTCTATGCTTGTCGAAAACATTGAATAAGGTCAAAAAGATATCATGCATTCAAGTAAAGACAATATTATAAGAAAAAAAAAAAAAAGAAGAAGGGTATAAAGAAATATAACGACTAACTTGTTCGAAGCCATGCCGTCAACTACCTACAGTCAGTTTAACTTTTGTTAATGAAGCCAATTTTTAGGGTTTATTCTTCTCGGTGTCTCCTTCTTGTGTAGAATCAACCTGGTGACAACCGTGTTCTTCTAGTTTCCAGTGTAGACTTGTTGGAAACGAAGTTTACAATTTCTTTAAGTGAACTTCGAGTAAACCACCGCTTCCACCTCTTTGATGAATAACTTTCTGTTTCAACACGGATTTTCTTCTGTTGAGCCTACGGAGGCTTTTACCACATTTTCTGACCAGCCAACAGCTTCTTTAGTCGGAAAAAATCCAATAATACCACCTCCAGACCTTAGATTCAACTTTCTTTTGAAGGAGATAGTATACCAAAATCACAAATAGCCGGCAGTAGGCTCATTGTTTCAACAAGTAACAATTAAAAACCCTGTAAAGAAAAGAGGCTTAGCCTATGACAACTAAATAGGTCTGTTTGCTCAAGCTACCTTGCTTAAGAAAAAACTGCGTAAAATCGAAGGCGAATAAACAAGAGCTCGCAGAGTAAAAGGAGCGAGCTAGACAGGGGCTTCAGCTCGTGCTGAAAGAAAAATAGGAGAACCCTTGTGGGTCTCACTTAAATAACAGTAAGGGCGGGGGCTAATCGACACAACCTCAAAACCGTCAATCAGATTCGAGCAGACGTTAACTGCCCAATTTACAATTTTTAACAATATGGAATACATTTAATAAGTGCAGATGCATTTGCTTGGTGGATGAGATAGTAATGTAATGTTGTTCGAGCCAAGGTAAAAGTCAGGATTTTTAATACTGATTTACAAGACGGTCAAGCTTCACCCATCCCTGGAAGATCGGTGCAACACAACTTCAATTGTTTCATTTCTCTCTTCTATTTAAACAAAGCTTAGCATATACATGTATGCAGTGACCAGATTGATATAGTCCATACCATATGTGATCACATGCACACATAGAACATTGGAAGTATTTATATGTATGTAGGGATTGAATAAATAATCATTGCTCTTAACAATTGGTATGTTCGTTAGGAGGCTCCGAAGAGTATAACATGACAGTCCTAGAACATCTTTATCGTTCTCTTTTGCTTTTTTCGTTGGACAGGAAAGACGTTGTCTTAAACCCTTTCAAGGAGCGGTAAAGCTATGTAACTGTTTTACTTTTCCTCAAATAAGCTTTTTTCTATGGTGTACTCCTCCCATATACAATATATCGTTCATGGAACAATATGTGTATATTTCTAGTTCTTGGAACATGTTTGTGTATTCTTTCTTTTCAATATCATTGGTAAGTATAAGGTAAAGTTGGCGACCATAGTCGAGGGCGACTCGAAGGCTTCTTTTTCAATTATAGGGGAGGGCGCTGCCCCTTTCCCTGGATTGTTCCACTTTACTCTTGATACGTACCTTATAATCCTGAGTGTTAAGCAAGGCAGCATCAAGTACCATTTTTTGAGTCTTTGGTATGACTCGATCTGGGATTAAACCCCAGTCTACCGGGCCATTGGCGAACACTCAAACCACTTGACCAATGGTATGTATATAAAAAGTTAAATGTTCTTGTATGTACAAATACGTTTATCATCTCTTCTGTTGTGTTCAGTGTTAGTATACCACAGATATACTAATACAAATACAAATAGCCCTATGTCATTTTTTGCGTGTTCGAGTGCATACTGAATATTTAAAATGCATAAAATTTGTATGTATGGACACGTATCGAGACAAACTGTGTATACCCATAAAATCTTTTGTTCGGTTCTTGTTATTAAAGTAAATGCGACTCTCTTTTGCAAACTAAAAATAATAATTCTAACAACAAATTGCAATCGAACTTATCCTACATGCCGGAAACAGTAGGCCTTTTTTGGTTTTATTTTTTTCAAAAGATTTTATCAACCGGTCTTCTTATATTTTATCATAACTGTATTTTTTAAAAAGATATAAAAAGTAAAAGAATAAAAAAACTAATATTTTATAAACGTCTTGTTGATCCTTCTTGACGATGTTGGGTTAGTAAAATAGTAATTCCTGCGTATGGAGTGAGTGAGGAAGAGGCTCTCTGTGACTGAATAAACTAATCACGAGATGAGCCCAGAAGTCTTGGCGCAAAAATCCAAAATCCCGTCAGACAGATTCCACCAGACGTTTTCTTCAGCACGCCGGTAAGCCCCTTAAACTCAACTTTATACTCAGGAGGGACTGTATATTGTTATTAATTGTTTCATGTGTTGATTAATAAATTGTTAAAATTAAGCGAAGTATTGATCCGTTTATTTTTTGCTGTTAGAATAAACGCTATACTAACACAATAACGGGAAAATTCATGCTTCACAGAAGCTTTTTGAGAGGCGAAACTGGAAACATTCACTCCTTCGTCTAGAAATATACTGACCCTTCAAAAAAAAAAAAAAAAAAAAAAGAGGGGGCAAATCTTCACTCCTTTGTCTAAAAATATTCTGACCCTTCGAAAAAAAGGGGGCACATATTCACTCTGTCTGAAAATATATTGACCCCACTAAAAAAAAAAAGAGAGAGTTAATTTTCACACCTTCGTCTAAAATATATTGAACCTGCTAAAAAAGGGAAACTAGTTTTTTGTGAGGAGTCAATATGTGCACCCAAGTGAATTTTAGTTGAAGTCAAGTTGGCCACAATTAAGACTATTTACAGTTCCAGATGATCAATTTGACTTCAATTAAATTCAGTTTGGTGCACAGTGGTCTCTTACCACTTTACAATCCCTTCACTTGTAAGCCTTTTTCAACCAACTGTAAGAAGATAAAAATATTTCCTGGTCAATGTTCAGTTCCAAATCTATGTACAGAAGGGGAAAAAATCAAAGATACTCCGAGTTGGTTCAGAATTCCTCTAACCTATTCAAAATGTCAAAATTACTATTTCTTTGAATAATATCTTTAATCTAAAAATTTTGCAAAATGTCAATAAGAACAATAAAAACTCAGAAGAGATTTGGAAACTCTACTAATAAATAAAAATAAAATATTTAAAAAAAGATTCAGAGTTTTATCTCTACGCCAAAAAATATTTCTTGGCCAATCAAAGTGGTCGGTTCCCAGAACATTTTTTACGAGGAAGGAAAATTTTGGACATTGACTGGAGCCTCCTGGATGTGTAACTAACCTGGAAAAATTGTCAGTCAGATATCGACATTTAAATGAGAAAATATATTGGCTCGCTCGTGGATATGAATGGGCTTATGAATATTATTTGCCAATGCTGGTCATTTTTTTATCAGTGAACACCATGCTGTTTCCGGCATGTAGGATGAGTTCGATTTCAATTTGATGTTAGAATTATTATTTTCAGTTTGCAGAAGTGAGTCATTTTGCAAAAGTGAGTTATTTTAATGATAAGAAACGAACAAAAGATTTTATAGTTATACACGGTTTGTCTCGATATATGTCCATACATACAAATTTTATGCATCTTAAATATTCAATATGTACTCGAACACGCAAAAAAAGGAAAAATGACATAGAGCTATTGGCATTAGTATAAGTATATCAGAGATATACTAACACTAAACACAGCAGAAGAAAAGAGATGATAAACGTATTTGTACATACAAGAACATTTAACTTTTTCTATACATACCAATGATATTAACAAGAAAGAATACACAAACATGTTCCAAGAACAAGAAATATATACATATTGTTTGCCAATGCTGGTCAAGCATTGGCAAACAATATGTATATATTTCTCGTTTTTTTTATCAGTGCCCCATTGATAGTAAATCCAATAATTACAGTCAGAAAAATAAGATACAAGTCAAGTTGCATACGTAGCTGGAGACGGTTGAAGATGAGGACGCATATATTGCAAAAGCTGAATGATCGATGTCCCGGTTTATTCAATCCTTTGTTAACCTGGGTATGTCAATGTGGGCTCGGGGTGCTGATGATAGTCTGAGCAGGGTGATGCCGTTGCATGACCTGGTCTGCTGTAACAGAAAATGCTGGCTCGCGATGCGGGAACTGATTACTGATGCAGGAACTGGTCTAATGATGCATGAGCTGCTCAGTTGATGTAGGAGCAGGTTGATGATGCAGGAGCGTGTTGTTGAGCTGGTTTGGTGGTGTAAACGTTGGTCTGCTGGTATCTGCTGCTTGGCGACGCTGGAACTATTGCTGCAAGTGTCTGCTGCTTGTTGATGCCGGAGCTTGTCTGCAGGTATCTGCTGCTTGGGGATACAAGTGTCTGCTGCTTGGTGGTGCATGTAGCTGCTGCTTAATGACACCAGAACAGGTGATGCAGGTGTCTGCTGCAAGTCTGGCTGGCCGATGCGTCGTCTCGTGATATCTACCAAGAGATGTAGTGAGGAGACCAGAGGCGATATTCAGAAGACTTTCTGAAATAGCTCTCATAAGAGCTGGTTATGACTTTTGGAGTTTAGCTCTTAAAAGAGCTGTTTGGAAGAGAGCAGCGGTGATTGGTTTGAAGCTGGCATCGGCTGCGTTGGGTCCGCGGCTGTGATTGGTTGGAGTCCACGTCGGCCGCTGGCTGGTGGCTGGTGGTAGTGGCGCAGATCCCACTTTGGCTGCTGGCCGCCGAGAAAAGCACAGATCCCTCTCCTCCGGGAAGTATGCATGTTTTGTGTTTTTACAGGAGTAACAGGTGCTTATTTTGCATGAAGAAAATTCAATGTTATCACTAACAGGAAGCTCCTCTTTTAAATATAAATAATAATTAGATATCTCATTATACGAATAAGAAGAGCTTTTAGATACGATATATTTCACCCTGTGGTTAAGAACTGTCTCTATTTCTAGAAATAGTTCGAGCATTGACAACAGAAATTCACTCGTAAATACAGAGGTTAGGTTTCGTTAGCTGACGTCATGGGGGACTCAGCGTTTTTCTTTCCCCGAGGATTTTAGGTTTGAGTTGCCGGGCGGCTACGATATAACCGACTATGCGCGGTACATATTTAATTCGGGAAAAGGAAACTTATTCTCCCACATATATACAAGCAAGTTAAAGATATATACACTATTTTGTCGTTATTGTTGTCGTTGTAATTGTTATTGTTATTGTTGTTATTGTTGTTAATATCTTAACGTCTTCTTTGATGCAAATCATCTTAACATTTAAGCAAAAATATAACTTTCGAGAAAGAAACTTGAACGGCATGACAAAACGTAAACATAAATCTGATTTGTTTTAAAGCAAATTTTTAAGGAGCTGCTAACAAAAAATGATGTCCAACTGAGAAGTTTTTATGTGTAAAACTAAACTAAACTAAACTAAAAAAAAATCGAAAAGCAATTGGAAGTAGACACACATATATGTGGTTAGAGAGAAATGGAGATACACTTTCGTGCTCATTAAACTTGAAATCCTTGCCTGAGGGTAAAACTTCCAATAATATGATCTCAACTTTATAGATACATAATATAAAGAATAGAATTCTTTGTGCAAGAATTAGTCATCGTCCAATTACCGTATCTGATAGTATATAGGACACACTTTTCCCCAAAAATAACTAGAATATTCCTTCAGCATCCTTTATTAGAAAATGAGGCTCTTTCATAAGCCAATATTTCACTATGCAGTCATTGCGAAATATTGGCTTATGAAAGAGCCTGTTATATTCAGAATCTTCTCTCTAGCAATAAGGAGCCTGAAATACCACAAAATACATTATGAGTACGCTCTGACTGTTGCCTTGTAGAATATCTACTCAAGTAAGTAATAACTACTGAGGTATCAAGTGATCGGTTTGGTTGTTTAATGGCATATCCTTGTAGAAGAACAGTAGTGATACTATTAAAAAACATAGCTAAGAGGATAAGGGAGTTCTAACTTTTCCCAAGGAGGTTAGTCCGAAAGTGAACGTAATAACATGACTGGAGTTCGAACTCGGAGCAGCAGTCTAGTACTTGAGCCATTACGCCACAAGATCAAGTAAGAATCGAATCCTGATATTCTTTCTATTTGATCATCAATTAAGATCTGCCGATCTTTCTAACTTGTTTAGCTATCCTTTTGATATTACTATACATACGAGTACATGTATATGTATGTACATCCATGTACATACATATACGCTACTAATGCCCATACGCCCCCGTACAGATACGCTCATCCGCATACTCATATACATCTATACATTCTACGCCTATACGCATACATACTCATATAAACAAGATCGCACCGAGATGTACATGCATTATTTCACCTATATGCACACAGGAGCAGAAAAGTGAGAAAAGTCACAAAACAATTTAAACTGATGACATATTTTCTCGGTGATGTAATTATTTACTAAGCTTAGCCAAGTTTGGCACAAAGCCCAAACTGTAGAGCACTCAGTGAGAACCAAACTCACTATCAATGATCTGTAACCTAGCTCACTATCAATTACACCCACGCGAGGCGCATACCTGCTTACGTAAACATTATTAATTTTACATTAGGTTGGGACTAGGCCACAATAGTAAGGTACTTAGGTCTGTTCTCATTGTATTAACAATCCTCTGCGGGATTAGTTTAACTATTGCTCTATGGCAACGGACCCGATTTAGCCAAAGAAATTAAAATTTAAGATGCTTAAAATATCTCTGTAAAGAGGCTGAACGATTCTTCCGTAAAAAAAAAGAGATATATGTCTTTCCATGTCTTTTTTGGAGTAGTTAGAAACCAGTCTCAACTATCTTGTTTCATCTCTAACCAGATCGACATTTAAAATGTAAGTTCTAACCTAAATATCTCTGCTCTTACCATTTGCCAAATACGCAAATGTTTTAAGAGAGAGAGTGAGAGAGAGAGAGAGTGTGTGTGTGTGTGTGTGAGAGAGAGAGAGAGAGAGAGTGTGTGTGTGTGTGTGTGAGAGAGAGAGAGAGAGAGTCTATTCCTCTTGTTTTCAGTGTCATTAAAAGCATGCTATTTCCGGCAAGTTATTGGTCGCCTTCACCCATGAACTTTTACGAAAAGTAGGTAATGCGAACTTTAATCCGTGTATCTGTTTGGTTTACACCAATCTTCCCCTTTTTTTTATATTGCTTTTTTTTTATATATCATTGCAAACAGTATTGCTTAGCTCCATTGAGAGATACAGAAATTACTCTCACCTTTTTTCTTTTATTCTTTTCATTGCGTATTTTTAAGCTTAATGAAAACCTGCCTAAAAGCATAATTTAAATGAAGTAACAAAGAGCTGTGCCTTTTGTGAGTTATTAAACATCACCGAGAGTTTAACGTTTATGCTCATACAACAAATATAAACCGGGTGACCTAAGGTCAAGAAAAATGGAATCGGCGAATCGAGTTCAAACTATGGTTAAGACGGTTTGCATTCATTTTGCATTAAAGTCTCCATTGGCTATGAGACGATCAAAATGAATTGTTTCAGTTATAATCTATCGGTGATTTAGTGCTAGGAAGGATGTTTAATCGTTTCCTACTCACAAGATTCCAATATAAGCATTAGTGTATCTACTGATACACCAACACTGAACACACAGAAAGGAAAGACAAGATAAACTCATAGGAATATTTCAGACATTTAATGGATACATATATAAAAATATATAACAAGTGTTTCAATTTGTCAAAATTTCTGAAATGAAGCTTGATAATTTTTATCACTTAGAATATTCGGACTATCAACCTCATCTTCATTGTTATACTTACAACATTTTGGCCGATATGTCCTTCGGCTTTCTTCGGGTGTTTCATGTCGAACTCAGGATTCTATACAGAATCTTCAAACTGAACCCTTTATTTAATCCACGGGGGTAGACTGTTGCAATTCTGTTAACTATGACCGGGTACAAGTGTTAAGTTATAACTTAACACTTGTACCTGGTCATAGTATTCCTTGTTATTCTTACCTGTCGTTGGGACTTCCAGATGGTTTCACTTAGAACCACTTTCTCACCAAACGCCTTGTAGCAGAAAGAAATAATTTCAAGTTTAGCGCGGTTATTAGTTTGCCCGTTGAAGTTTCGATTTATATTTTCGTCCAATGAGGATGATTTAAGCCATTCTACTCGGATGACTTTTCCGGGTAGTATAAAAGGCCCCACAAACGCTCTCTCTCTCTCTCTCTCTCTCTCTCTCTCTCTCTCTCTCTCTCTCTCTCTCTCTCTCTATCTATCTATCTATCTATCTATCTCCTCATTCATTCTGGTAGCAAAACAGACCAACTTCGACATGAGGAGAGCGCATTCAATTCACAACTTGACACGCATCAATTAGCTAAATTTTGCTTTTTTTTCGTTAGTTGATATTTTTTACATAATATTACTAAATCTGATTGGAATTTACGAACCAAATTCCACGAAATCTTTTAGACATACTTTGTTTTCAGTAGCTGTAAGTATTAAACATCATATTACAGGCAGGAAAATGCACTCAAAGAGATAGACACATTTTGCACGGTTTAGCACAAGAGATGACTTTTATTTAAAGAGCCATTTACTGTGCACCCTCAACAATAACAAAACATAAAATGTTAACTTAATCTGACCCCTTTATCTTACTGTTAGTAGTGCTCAATCGTTTAGCTGTTTGAGTGAGATTTTCAACAAAATCTTCGGTAATAATTCATAAATCTGATGAATAGTTGTAATTGCTGTACGATGTTTGTTGTAGGGATCGTTAACGTGTTAGTATATTATCTGGTAATAAAAGGATTCCGTATTTGACAGTTACATGTCCTAAAAATGTAGAACGATGACAGTACACTGACATTTATTTTTAACCAAAATGTTCCAATCTTTCGAAAGCTTGTTGAAAATGTTCGTGATAATGTTCTTTATTTTGACTTGTGATTAAAACAACATTGCTATTTTTTAAAAGTCTTCTATAGCGGAAATTTGGCAGTAATCCGGTTCCGTGAAGTTTTTGTTTGTGTTATACATAAAACTATTAGAATATATAAGAATAAAACAATAAGATTATGAATGACTAATATAGGACAGTTATTTATTAAAAATCTCAATGCAAATCAGATATCTCATGACTGTGATAAATACCATTTATTAGTACATATTATTCACACACTACGTTGGTCACGCATATTAACGCTGCTGCCTAGCATTCGTACCGGATAAGTTTATGGGATAACATTAACGTTATCACACAAATTATGATGAAGAGGGATTGTCTAGAATTGTTCTTGTACTGACACTACAGAAATCACCCCAAGGGGATGAAGACCCTAAGTCCGATTTTTGAAACCATACTTAGCGGTGAGGAATATGGATTGTTTGAGCGAGGAATAAAGCATAACTATTGCATGTGCTTATATTTGTCTTTTGTTATTTTGTATTTATCTGAAAGTAATCAGCGTGGTGATGCAAGAGTTGAAGGTTGTAGGTTTTTCATTTGTATTGAGAGATTATGTTTCCTCTCAATGAGGAATATAAAAATCAACAATTTTATTGTCAAATATATTACTAAATAGTTAAGAGAATACATTGAAAAATGTAACACCAAAATAGTAAATGAGAGTAGAAGGGTAAGTAGAAGGGTCTCTTTTATTTACATATGTATGAAATTTCTAAGAGGTATGAAAGTTTGTGAAAGACTTACATATTTGAAAAGAGATCCTTTATCTGCTGGTTATCTGGTATTATAAACATATCTGTGTTATATTCGTATATGGTAATCCAATAGAGAAGAGAAGAGACAAAGCTGATATACCATGAAACAAAAACAGAAAGAGAGAGAGAGAGGGTAAAAGAAGAGCAACTGACTTGACAAAGAATATTGTACTACCTGCTGGATTGTGGCGTGGAAGAAATTATAAGAAATAGAAACAGAATCAACAAATGGTGGAAAATTTAGAGTTATAAATGTACAAAATGATTCTTTTTCATTTTGGAAACAGAGGACTTACAATGAATCTAAGTTGTTGAATGTTCGTTCTACTCGGAAAGTGTTCAAGAATAAACTTGCGGTGTTGGCCTTGGTGCACATGTGAGAATAACTATGTATTGGTAGATGCGTAGGGAGCTGCAATAGTGAGAAATGGACCATTGAAGAATATGGGCAATTATTCATGTTTTTGTGGGAATGAAGAAAGAGTTCGCAGCTTCAGTCTCTTGTGCCTTCCGACTGAACAAAAATAACTTAATTTTTTGTCACGTAATTACTCACTGCTACATCCACAGCAGTCAGACAGGGAACTTGAACGGCCCACAGACTGTTCTATCTTTTTTTATGAACCATAACGAGATTCTACTTCGAGTGCAACACTTGTATGTATGAAAGCTTACGCTTACGACATTGTGCGCTGCGTACAACGGTGTAGTGTCGTCTTCAGTATGCCCGAGGTACGTTGGAGACGAACGTCTCCCAGAGGATTGAGAAAGGCCTTTGCTTCTGGGCCATTGGTTGAAGAAAGCGAGTGAAGTTTCTGACTCTTTTTTATTTTAGATTAGGACCTGTTGCTATGGCAATGGTATAGTGTCGCCATCGAATGGTCATTAGTAGAAATTCTTCGACCAACAAGGGAAATAATCACACAAGATCCAGTTGTGATATGATGCCTACCAGAATATCGTATTTCGTCTAAATGGAGTAGTGATTGTGGGAAATTTCTTTAACAATTCTTGTAAAACGACATTCGTTGGTATGGTAGAGTTAGTTCTGTTTGAGAAATATATGGAGGTTATTCCGGAACGTTTTAATTTTGTTTCGCAATGTGTGAATAAAAAAGATTCTTCGTATTTTCTTAAAATACAATATTTGAATAATTTTGTAACAGTATGGATAAATACGAAAAAAACAATCTCAGGGTTTCTTTTCGAAATTAGTTCGATGTGTCGAACGCCAAAGTAGATGTTCGATGGTATTAATATGTGTCTGTTAAACCATAGAATGTACGCGTATGTATCTGTGTGACTGACATAGTTGTAAATGTCAGGCATGTAGGAGTTAAAACTTTACTTTCTTTGATTATTTATCATACCAGTGTGAAAGATGAGTTTGACAGAAAGAGTTCAGCATGAAACTATGGATTCCTTCTCCACTTATCTCCAATGATGTTTGACATACTTTCTCTTCTTGTTTATGTCTTCCGGTCGAATCAGATGGATCCTTAAACAAGAAAAGAACTGTTGAATTGTGATTGGTTCTTTAATCAATTTACTTGTCATATGACCTATTCCGACTACGTCCGACATTATCAGTAACAGTCATATAAAGTTTAGAAAATCAGCCAAACTTAATATTTCGGCGCTATATTTCTGTTTGTTTATTTAGAAGGTGCAGTTCCAAAAGAATATATATATACATATATATATATATATATAAGTTGACCGGCCGGTCGTAGTCGAAGGCGACCCGAAGGTTCCTTTTTCAATAGCTATGACACCGTGGTGGAAGGGAGAGCGCTACTCCTTTCCCAGGATTGCTCAACTTACCCTTTATCCGTACCTTATAATGCTGAGTGTTAAGCAAGGCGGCATCAAGTACCATTTTTAGAGTCTTTCGTATGACTCGATTTGGGATTGAACCCTGGTCTTCAGGACCGTTGGTAAACAATCTAACCATTATGCCAAAATATATATATATACATATATGTATATATATATATATATATATATATTGGCATAAGGCATAATGGTTAGAGTGTTCTATATAGATATATATATATATATATATATATATATATATATATGTGTGTGTGTGTGTGTGTGTGTGTGTGTGTGTGTGTGTGTGTGTGTGTGTGTGTGTGTGTATGTGTGTGTGTTATTCAAATTTAACGCTAAAAACGTTTTGAATCAATAAAGTCGTTACAGAACACTATGCAAAAAATGTTGATCAATATAATGATATTTTCAAGTATAAAATATGATGATAATAAAAACAAGATAAAAACTCCAAAACTATTTTATACTATATATATATATATATATATATATATATATATATATCAGATATCTCGCTGCAAATCTAATAAGGCAGATAATTTCTACCGTAATAAGTTTGATTCTCACCAAGCAAGGATCGAATTTATCATCTAGTGCCAGACTAAGCTTACATGCACAAAGAAACACTAACGGATGAAAGATGTCAGCGTGTTTTCTTTACAATGTCTGAGCCAATAAGCAAATATTGCAAACAAAAGATATACATCAAACAAATTGAAGAAAATTTTAAAGACAAAACAAAAAAAAATCATTTTAAAAGTACAAGTTAATCGATTTCTGTTCTTAGGGTAAATTCAAACTAACAATGCCTACTTACGAAAAATACTCAAAAAATAAATCGTTATTTACATTAATAACAAATGACCACACACACATACACACATGGTTATTTTCATTCATTACATCATCTTCAGTTAGTTTTACACCTTGACTTTTGTCGATTTTAAGTTGTTTGTTTTTCCTGTGTGTAATAAAATAGTTACCGATAGACTGTGTTTATAGTTGCCGATAGACGATAGATCTTGAAAATAAGTTTTCCGATACCGATAGAGAATCAAAACAATAATATTTCGTTAATACTAAATTTTGAAAGTATTGCAGGAAATTTGACAATTACTTTTTAAAGCTATGGGGACTTAGACTATTTCAACACTGTTTATATCCGTGAAAATTCTCAACATTTTTGATCATTCAAAAAGTTCAACTGCTAACAAATCTTTTGTTTATTTACATTGATGAAAAAAAGTGTGTTTAGGGGGAATAACAAAAATAAATAAAAAAAATATCCCAAAAATATTATTACACTTAATTTGATATTTTATTATCATCATGCAATAATTTGAAAATAATACGGTTTAAATAATTTTAAAAGATTTTCATATATATATATATATATATATATATATATATATATATATATATATATATGTGTGTGTGTGTGTGTGTGTGTGTGTGTGCTTTAAATGTTCTCAAATCCCATTAATGATTATCTGGAGATGTTGTAATGTAGATGATACCATACTGCATTAGCCAAACCCGGAAGTAAGTACATCATCAAGCAAGCGTGTTCGCTTCGCTTGCATACACGTTCAATATTCCGTACCTGCCCACAAATAATTTTCTTAATAATTTTTTGTACAATTATCTGTGTGCAAGGTATCTTCTTTGTCAATTAACACTGGTAAGTTAATTGTTTTCATTCAGATTTTTTAAATAACTCTTGCAATCATAACACTAAGCATATTGCATTTTAAAAGATAAACTGACGTACATCAGAGGCATAGATTGATAGTGAAAGCGAAAGTAGAAAAAATGTATTTCAATTTCATTAATTCAGATTTGTTCTCGTCACCTCCAGATTTTTTTCCCTCCTGGGGAGCAGCATGCATATAGTTCGTTGATATTTTAATTAATTGTGTTTTTTCCCCTTTTTCTTTTCGTACTTTTTTTCCTGGTGTATAAAACTATTTTTATTTTTTCTTCACATGTTAAGTGTGGAGGTCCAGACAAAAGGCTTTGCTTCGTCGTCCTCCCCCTCCTTCTTCCTTTACAACCGCGAAAATATCTTCAAGATGTTGGCATGAAGACCAGGCCGTGCACTTGTGCTCAAGAAAAGCCGCCTGCTGCTATACACCTTCTGTGACAGACAGGTAAAGTTTTTAAAAATAACTATGAACTCTCCTAGCTTCATCAGTATTCTTTTCTTCTTTTACTTTTTCACTGTTTTTCAGTTTTTCGCTTTATGAATAAATAAAACATTGAGTGACTGGACATATCAGACTATGATGTCAAAAGAGTAAATTATTAATTGATAATATTCTTTTCATTTCTTTTAATAATTGGTTATGGGTTAAATGATTTTTTTAAATCGTTGCTTATCAAGTTTTATCACTGATTTCTTATGTTCTTCTTAGCTGCAAATCGCCAGAGAAAATCTTATTGATCCATAGATTTTCCAAAATGTCCAAATCAGACTATTTCATTTATTATCATTAAAATTCAAATATCTTTTCTTTTTCTTTCTTTTTTTTTTAAGTTCGATAAAACAAGTGAATAATGGAATGTCTGGACACTGATAGTAGATAATCTATTTCACGAATTTTTTCTACTGTTCGCAAAAATGTAAAAATAGTCAATTTTCTTTCTTTTTCTCTCTAATTCACTTTGTAAACATTGGAAAATTCCGAGTGGTTAAAGAAAAATGAATGAATGAAAAAAAAAAAAAATACCACCTAAAAATTTTACGTTTTCAACAAATTTCTTGCGACGTTAGCGTGGTACTTTTTTAAAAGGTTTTGTTTAATGCTTTGAATGTATTGTTTTCCTCTCTTTTTTTTTTTTTTTTTTTTTTTTTTCTCGCTATTGTCTGAATGCTTGTCGACTTTCTCAATTATTATTACCATCATTAGTAGTAGCAGTGGCAGCAGTATCCATCGTGGTTTTAAAGTTGCGTGTATTATCATTTGAAAAGAAGAAATTAGAAATAGAAGTACAAGTAATGTTGTTCATATCATCTAAATTTGGTTACTACTTTTTTTTAATCATTATATTCCTTAGCGACAAAGCTGTCTGTTCACGCCAACTGCTATCAATTTCATCAGCATCAATAGCGAGTTAATTGTAGCTTTTATTAATTTTAGCATCATTTATTTATTAAATGCCTCAGTTCAGTTATCATTGACATTATTATATTATGTAATTAATTAAATCATAATCTGTCCATTCATATAACTCTCATATGAATTTACACCGTATCGCAGGTTTTACATGTATAAATGCATCTAGATTTGAATGCAAAAGATTGCTTAAGGTTTATGTTCACCTTAAACTCACACCAACCATGTTTATTGTTTAATGTTTACCTAACAAAACAAGACATGAATCATTACAGAACTAGAAAGGATAATTGCTTAGCTTCCCACTTCCCTGTGGTATTTTTCAAATTTTTGTCATGCTTAAGCTTGCTGATAACAGGCCTCGAATGCATTTGTTTATTTATTCAAAAAAAAATCTGTCAGTTAATTTTCTTTCTTCTAAACAAAGTTATTTATTCATGTACTTAATTATTTATTTATTCATTCATTCATTCATTTATTATACAAAATATAGTTATTTATTTGATTAAACTAAATTAAATCATTTATTCGAAAATAATCTGTTAGTCAATTTACTTTTTTCAAACCAAAGTTCAGCTGATTACGTTTTATCTATTCCATCATTATTGCCATGAAAGTCTTAAGTCCCTCCAATCGCTGGGTTTACATATTTCTCTCTTGCATTAGCTTCAACTTAAACGCACTGTTTTGAGGGAATGGGGCTCGTATTTGTGTATAATCTATTTCAATGTCTGTTTTGACAAAGCAGCCGAAAATCTCAACAGCGGAAGTATTTAAGGAATTTCCCTACAACTTTGTGCAGTTCTTAAATGGGTGACTCTTTCTGTAGTTCTCTGTCTCTGTCTCTGTCTCTATCTATCTATCTATCTATCTATCTATCTAAATATATATATATATATATATATATATATATATATATATATATATATATATATATATATATATATATATATATATATATATATATAATGTTGGTAGTGGAGGAATATCTGTTAAGCCCAAGCGATTTTGATTTTCACAAAGGTTGTTGTCAATTATAAGTTCAGAAAAACTTTTTTTTTAATGCTAGGTTGACTAGAATGTAAGCTCCACTAGACACCAGCATTTAGAATGAAAACTTAACTTAAACATTTTATTATCTCTTCTGAGCTGTAAAACTTGCCCTGTGACTTCCAAATAAAATTGAATAAGAGTATGAGTTTGTTTTTTTTTTGTTTTTTGTTTTTTTACTTACTATCAATGATTAATTTATGAAACAATCAAAAGAGAAACCTTTAGTCAGACGCAAGCTAACTACTCTTTATAAAGTTTTCTCTTGAAAATTGCTTCATTGTGATTTATTTGTGATACTTTACAGCAGACAACACAAGAAGTTCTTTATTCACAAATCTACACAAAAACCATCAGTACACAACTAATGTTTCTCCGAAAACAATATCGAAAAACGGCAATTTTGTTTTGTCAGCTCATCATTCCATTTTTGTTTTTTGTTTTTTTTTCTTCAAAAACTGCAAAATGAATGACGCCATAATATAACAACTGCTTTATCAATATTTTATGCAAAATATTGGGATAGTTATAAGATATGTAACAGTCAGTGCTTATTTAGAATGGACAACAAAGCAAATTTCAGTTATTTCTGCAATAATGTACAAAAAATATAGAGAAATTCAATTCTTTTATTTACCCTCCAGACAAAAGTTTTGATCACTTGCTCCTTTTTTTTTCTTTTTTTCTTTTCTTTTTTTTTTTTTTTTTTTTTTTTGGTTTACTGAATTGATTCTTTTTAAAAAATACGTTTTTAACTAGATACAATCGACCATATTTCTTTCACTTCCCTAAGCACCAAGAAGATATTGACTAATTAATATATATTTTTTAGGACTTAAATGTAACTATACAATAAAAATTTGAAAATGAAGTAAATAACTGAAACTTACTCTTATCTGGATAATGAATATAAGTATTACATTTCTATATAGTTTGTTTTTACATTACCACAAAATAACGCAAAATTTTCTTTCTCTGGACAAACATCAAAAATTGACACTTGTGTTTCAAAATGATTGGTGTGTTAAAAGTTTGAAGTCCCTAACCTGAAAGAAAAATTTCAAATTATTTGATCTAGCATACCAATGCAATTAAGTATATTGTATACTGGGGCATTTTTCAGGACTGTCAGTATAAAAAAAAGAAAGAAAAATGCAGCTAACAAGGGATGTTTGATAACCAACAAATTCTTTCATTTAACAGTTAACTGCAATCACCTGTACGAGACAAGTCTTTTTTTCTTAAAAAGGATACAGGTGTTTCAATTTAGTAGATTTTAATTAATTTCAGCTTTGTTAATGAATGAAAATAAATTAAATAAAAATTGAGTATCTTTTTTTCTTTCTTTTCTTTTTTCTTGAATCTAGTCACAATACATGTTGGTGCTATTGTAAACATGTGGTCAACTGAAATGTGTACGTTTTGCTAAACTGAATTCTCTAGTCGATGAAATAATAA
Organism: Sepioteuthis lessoniana; assembly: GCA_963585895.1. NCBI lineage: Eukaryota > Metazoa > Mollusca > Cephalopoda > Myopsida > Loliginidae > Sepioteuthis > Sepioteuthis lessoniana. Next base: position 82,953,412 of record OY757907.1, read on the forward strand.
GAAACAAAATAATAGATAGAAAGAAAGAGAAAGAGAAAGCAGAGATCCAGTCTAGAATATTACAATCCTTCATTGACTATTCCAGTTGGAAACGACTTAATATTTGTTTTGTTCATTTATTGCTTTCTTATTATTGATATACAAAAAAATTGCATACGGAAGAAAATTAACGTTCCAACGGATAGTGGTTGTGTTAAATTTTCTTGCATCTTGTTTTTTTTTTGGGGGGGGGGTTGCAAGTTGGGGGATTCAGTATTTACTATCTGCGATTTCTTATCTTTGTAGTATTCTTTTCATTTTGTTGTCTGTATATCCGAAAAAATCAAAGGAAGGAAATATTTCGCTATGATAAATCTACCCCGCCAACACACTTTTTTCTTCATATCCTAAATTTTTATTTCCTTTTTTTCTTTTCTTTTTCTTTTTCCTTTCCTTTCACCGATTTCATGTGTGCAAGTTTCACGAGTTTATCATTATTATTAGAGTTTTTCACATCAGTGTTAGCTGATGGTCTTTCACTGGAGTTTGAGTGACAGTAAGTCTCCTCAAGTCTCCAGGACTCTTCTCAGTATTCTGGCCGTTCTCAGTAATGCTGTAGTTTGGATGGTCTCCACTCGTCCGCCCAATTCCAAGTCCTCCAGTCCCTTTAGTGATCCTTTAGTTACTGTACCAAAAGCACCAATTACAATTGGTATAATTGTCACCTGCATGTTCCACAGTTTTATTATTATCATTATTATCATTTACTCTTTTAGAGTTTTTCACATCAGTGTTAGCTGATGGTTTTTCACTGGAGTTTGAGTGACAGCAAGTCTCCTCAAGTCTCCAGGACTCTTCTCAGTATTCTGGCCGTTCTCAGTAATGCTGTCATTTGGATAGTCTCTACCTGTCCGCCAACTTCCAAGTCCTCCAGGCCTTTTAATAATCCTTTAGTTACTGTGCCAAAAGTACCAATCACAATTGGTACAATCGTCACTTTCGTGTTCCACAGCTTTTTCAATTTTCTAGCCTAGTCGAGGTACTTATCCTTCTTTTCACATTCTTTCAGTTTTATTCTGTGGTCAGCAAGTTCTCTTTTTTTTGTGGATTATTATAAGGTCTGGTCTTCTGGCCGATATTTGATGATCCGTTTTTATGTCAAAGTCCCATAGGAGTTTATGTATGTCATTCTCTAGGACAGATGCTGGGTTGTGCATATACCATTTGTTCTTATGGTCAAATTTCAATTTCTTGCACATCTCCCAGTGGATCACCTTGCCCACCCAGTCGTGTCTAGTCTTATACTCCCTCTGTGCTAATTTGCTTCATTCGCTGATGTAATTAATGGTTTCGTCTCTGTCACCACATAATCTACATTTGCTATTTTGTTGCTTCTTATCTATTCTCGCTTTGATACGATTGGTTCTTATGGCGTTGTTTTGTGCTGCTATTTGGAGAGATTCTGTTTCTCTCTTAAGGTTTCCTCTTCTTAGCCACGTCCAGGTTTTCTCGTGTGAGATGTTGTTTATTAGTCATTATTATTATTATTTTACTCTTTTAAGAGTTTTTCACACCAGCATTAGCTGATGATTTTTACAGGAGTTTGAATGACAGCAAGTCTCCTGGGCTCTTCTCATTATTCTGGCCGATCTTATTATTTCACTTTGCGCGAGTTTGTTGCGGAGCCGATAAGCGCGTCGACCCTGCAAATGAATTTAAGTTTAATGCGTGCGAGTAGTGACAACCAAAGACAATGAAGGGGACAAGGTGAGTCAGACATATCAATGGCAAATGTCATTGTGGCGTCACCAACCTATAACCCAGATGTGCACTCCTGGTTCTAACAGGTCGAAACTATTTTCCTCATGTCGAGGATAAAGTCTCAACGCATCAAGGTGGCCAACTTGATGCAGAAATTGCCACCAGATGTCATCGGCCGGATTACGGACGCTCTCGCTGAACTCACAGAAAAAAAAACCCTACGACTACCTTAAGGGCATAATCCTTAAATATACAGGCCACTCCGAGGAAGAACGAATCAGGGACGTCCTCCAAAACATTACGATCGGAGACAAGACACCTGCCCAACTCTTACGATTCATGAAGAGTCAGTTGGGCTCGAAGCATGTCTCAGAAACCGTCCTGCGAACCCGATGGATGGAACGACTGCCATCATGGGTCTCGCAAATAATTGTTCCGATGTCCCGATCTACTGCACTGGACGACTTGGCTGATTCCGCCGATTTGGAGTTCGAGCGTTCCAACAACATCACGTCGGGGTCACCACTTGTTACCTTGCCTCTTTGTCCTCTTCATTGTCTTTGGTTGTCACTACTCGCACGCATTAAACTTAAATTCATTTGCGGGGTCGACACGCTCATCGGCTCTGCAACAAGTTTTTCACTGGCCCAATCGGCTAGGGCTGTAGAATACACCGACTGCTTCTCTGCAGAGGGGTTGGACTCCCCCAACGAGTGTCCTGGATATGACACTAAGCAATCTGATGGTGCGGCTTCAGTTATGCTGGAGCTTTAGGGAAATCGGAGTACCCCTTCATTGCCATCGCTCCCAAGTCCACTTTGGCCCCGAGTAGTAGCATCGGATAGGGTCCCATCTATGGGTCAAATCGAACTAAACCGCGTAATGCAAAACTGAATTGTTTGAAATATAACTGTTTTTACATTTAACTTTGCATTCGTATTAGATATAAGTGAAACCATTTAACTGTGAAAAAAAAATTGCTCAGGCTCGTTTAAAAACATTAATCATAAATTTAATATAAATGTATGAAAAGGATTTGGCATTAAATGACCTACAATGGTTGACATGCCATAAAACCAAACCAGACCAAGAGTTTTTCATACCAGCGTTAGCTGTTGGTTTCACTAGAGTCTGAGTGACAGCAAGTCTCCTCAGGTCTCCAGTACTCTTTCGGGTATTCTAACCAATCTTACCAATGCTATTGTCTATATGGTCTTGATTCGTCCACTAATATCCCATTCCACCAGTTTCTTTTCCAAGCCCTTCGGGGACAGTTCCTAGCGTGCCAAATAGTTAAAATACGTCACCTTTATGTTCCCCAACTTTTTTAGCTCTTTGACAAAATCCAAGTATTTGTTTGTCTTTTTGCTTTCTTTTATTTTTACTCTGCAAAATCCACCAGATGACAAGTTCTTTTTTCTTCTGGTTTGGCCTTCTAGCCAGGATTGAGGGATCCGTTTGTATCTCAAAATCTCAGAGAATTTTGTCTCATTTTCTAAGACATATTCTGGTTTGCACATATGCCATTTGTTAGTCTTGTCATATTTTAATCTCTTGCTCAAATCCCAATGTGTCACTTTTCCCACTCAGTTGTGCTTCGTCTTGTACTCCTTCTGTGCCTGTTTGCTTAATTGATTAACCATTTTATCTCTGTTTCTACACAATTGCTATTCTGTTGCGTATAATCAATTTTTGCTTTGATATAATTGGTTTTTATAACAATAATGGGAATAATGATTATTATTATTATTATTATTATTATTATTATTATTATTATTATTATTATTATTATCCAAGTGAGTTTTCCCACACATGCTCTAACTGATGGGTTTTCCCTGGAGTTTGAATAACAGCAAGTTTCTTCAGTTCTTCTGAACCCTTCTGGGTATCCTTGCCAATTTTATTAGCGCTGTAGTCTGGATGGTTTCAATTCTTCCTCTAATCTCTTGTTCACCCGGTCTCTTTTACAGGTTACTGAGGATTGTTATCACTGACGCCATGTTTCACAATTTTTTTCAGTTCTCTGGCAAGGTTCAGATATTCTTCCATTTTTTTTTTTTCGTCTTCCTTCATATTCACTCTATTGTCTGCTGGCACGTCAAAATCCACTAGATGACAAGTTTCTTTCTTCTTATTAATTAAAACTTGGTTTGGTCTTCTGGCCTGGATTGAGTGATCCGTTTGTATCATAAAATCCCAGAGAATTTCATGTTTCATTAGTATTATTACTCCTTTGAGAATTTTTCACATCAGCTAACATCAGTTTTCCATTCGAGTTTGAGTGACTCCAAGTCTCCTCAAGTCTCCAGGACTCTTCTCAGTATTCTGACGGAGTTTAATAATGCTGTAGTTTGGAAAGTCTCCACTAGTCCTCTAATTTCCAAGTCTTCGAATTATTATTATTATCATTATTATCATTATTATTATTGCTACTGCTGCTAAAAATAATCCTGTTGTTACTGCTGCTGTTAAAAATAATCCTGTTGTTACTTTTGAAGAGCGCTGGGAATTTGCTCATTTTTTAAAATTTTATTTATCCAATTTTCAATCAAAATTTAACTGTGCTTCAAATTTAAGCACTCACTTTTATTTTCATTCACTGATTTGTTTGTTTTAACCCTAAGTTTCATGTTGTTCTGTACTCCTCGACATCATCAGGAGGCATTGTATCTATTTTCAAAAACTAAAACATCCCATCCCTTCTTTGAGATTTTTTTTATTTTTAGTACCGTATCATTTGCAGCTAAACTGGGCATCCGTACAACAAAAACCGCAGATCAATAATTGCTCCTTTTATCGAAATAAAACGGAACCACAATATTCCTATAACTACTACTACTACTACTAGTAGTAGTAGTAGTAGTTGTATGGAGTTTTTTCTCTTTGGATATGCAAATAAAAATTAATCCTATAAAAATTGAATAAAGTTGATCTTTAAGTCTGCTCATATCAGAAAAAATATCTATTATCTTATTCAATTTAGACATTTTAACGCCATTTTTTATTTTTCATTCATTCCAATCAAGAACTACACTTAAAGGCGGTTTTTTGGTCATGTAATTGATAATACTAATCTTTCTTCAGCGGCAGCAGCATTAGTAGTAGTAGTAGTAGTAGTAGTAAAAAAACATAATTCACTTTTACTTTCAGTTATTGTTTGTTGTTAAATTTTGATTTTTTTAAATCACTCTCAACAAATAAACAAACATAAAAGTAAAACTTTCTTGGTGACTAGAAGTAATGGAATTCGTGAAGTGAAGTTTTAAAAACAAACGTACGCTTTGATAAAAACGTCCAAACGTGTCATAAAAATGTTACTGTATTGAATTATTCGCAAATAAGAAAAATGATTGGGAAAAAAAATTATTATCTATGCAAGATATGAAAATAATCAAACAAAAAAATAAATAAATAAACGTATGCTTTTTATTTGTATTTAAAAAGATTTTCACGGCAAATTTTATTTGTACAAGTATAGCATTTAGAAAATGTAGGGTTATTTTATGCCTAGAAATGCGCACGTTGTACGTTTATATTTACCTTTTTGTGTAGTTTCTAAAGAGTTTTTTTTTTGCATTCATTTACGTGATATCAAGTATAGTATTCCTATCTAATACAAATAATTTGCATACAGTTGTATAGTTTCAATTATTTCAATCTAATCATTCATAATTTGTACACAAATATATGGCATCTAGTATTTCTCTCTCAAACAAATAATTTGCTAATAGATCTAGTTGACCCACAGATGAGACGGTAACGGATACTACAACTCTGGATTAGAATGAACCAGGGAGAAATCGCTATGAAGGGATACTTCACACTCTCCAGAGCTCTAAAACTAGAGCCTCACCACCCCTTTTTAAGGGGTATTACTAATTTCCGCCGACAGAGCTAAATAGATGTTGGTACGTATTCATTTATTTACTGAAAATAATATTTTGTATGAGTGGACAAGTTCACATACCTCGGAAGCAGGGTCTCATCTACTGAAAATGACCTCAATATGCGATTTGTGAAGGCATGGACTACTATCGATAGATTATCGATCATATGGAAGTCCGACCTATCCAATGAAATAAAACACGATTTCTTCCAAGCAGCGGTTGTGTCAATTATACTATATGGATAGACTGTGGGGTTTCGACTGTAAGTCGAGGGTAATGGGCAAAGCTGTGTTGCCGTTTGATATCTGACTCCATTATTAGGTTATTTTATTTTACCCCTACGTTGGCTAGTCGATGTAACGCCTTGCCCAAGAAAGTCCCAAAAAGAATTATACACAAGAAGACAGTAACAGATAGGAGATGAAAGCGTTTCTTTTATACTTTCCTTTATTTGCTGGGTTCAACAACCATTCCATGGGTGAGGGAGTTTTCCCTGAATACAATTGAAATGGTTGAATCCCCCAGTTAAGGTGACAAAATACGTTAATCGTTTCTTGCATATCTTTGTCCTCATTTGGTATTTAGGGCTTCCATAAGGGTTAGTTTCTTTTGGAAGTTTGTCAAAGTCTGGTTGTTTTAGTTTGTTGTTTCCATCTCGAAGTTTTTATATTTCAGCATACTGTTAACCGAGAGAGAGCTGCTACTGGGTGAAAGGGACTAACCAACGCCTAGTCCAAAGACATATGCGTGGCGCTCAGACACCCGTCAGCAATGAAGTTATCAATTCGCTGGTCACCGCCTGAAAGAGAAAGAAAGCTTGTTCCCCCTTGTCAGGAGGTTGCCTTTTTTTCTACGCATGCGTCATCCCTTTTTCCTGTCAGGGACCTCTTTAAGTTTTCTTTTTTTTTTTTTAATTCAATTTAAATTTTTTATTTATTTATTCGTTCCCTATAAGACCATAAAAACGTTGACTAAGCGTATAGAGAAAAAGCTTAACGGGAACTGCACAAAAATGGTACGAGCCATATTAAACAAATCTTGGAAGCAACATCCCACAAAACAGCAGCTCTATGGACACTTACCCATCTTTAAAACCATCCAAATGAGAGGAACAAGATATGCAGGACACTGCTGGAGAAGTAAGGACGAACTCATAAATGACGTTCTCCTATGAACCCTTTCACACAGACATGCAAGAGTTGGCAGGCTAACAAGAACTTATCTTCAACAGCTCTGTACTGACACAGGATGTAGTCTTGAAGACCTGCCGAAAGCGATGGAAGATAGAGATGAATGGCAAGAGAGAGTCAAGGAAATCCTTGCTAGCAGCAATATATATATATATATATATATATATATATATATCCAGAGAAGATAGTACGGAATTATTCAGTTTGAGAATAAATAAGAGGATTCTTATAATTCTCCAGGAGTGCTCAATGTATGATTACCAATATATACATTTATAAATATCATCCAGAGCAAATTTATAGAATATAATTGAAAGAAAAAATCAACAGACCGTCATTTAGCTATTATAAATTCATTTCAGTTGGCCACTGATAGAAGCAACCAACCTCTTCAGATAGTCGTCACATAATGTATTAAGTTACAACAATACAACAAAAACAACTAACTTTCAAGAGAAGGGGAAAATATCAAAAGGATTGGGTTAGAGGCTAACGCCAACCAAATGTGTGAAGTCCATTTTGGTGTCATGTATCCTAATTTATCTACAAGATTTTTAAAAAATTAGGAACATTTATTATTTCACCAAGTTAACCTATTCTATTTTAAGAAAAGATCTGTTTGTTTATTTATCTATTTAATAAATAATTAATTGGAATCCACAGAAAGCGTCGAGATAAATGCTTTTACTAATATTAAACTTTTTTTCAATTAAAAAGATTTTTAGTTTTTTTTTTTTTTTTCTGATTTCTATTTAAGGTTAAAATTTAGTCTTTCTTAAATCAATGTATGGCTATTTTTATATATTTATTTTCTAATACTACCGATTTAATTACTTTTGAAATTTTTACTGTCTTTATAATAACTGAAATCTTTATTGTCATTATAATAATTATCCTTGATAATTATCTCAATAATAATCAAAATAATCATTTTAAACAATTATTACACTTAAAGCCAATTTATATTATTACTATTATTGTTATTATTATTATTGTTGTTGTTACCGTATTACTACTAGTATCCACAGTAATGCTGATGTCATAACCTTTATTCTATTATTTTTATCACTATCAATTTTTAACCTTTTACATATGAGTTTAAATCTTTTTTTATGTCAGCATTTGAAAATTAGTTCATTACATTTATTTAGTGACTTTGTGGCATAATGGTTAGCGTGTTCGCCAATTACCCGGGACACCTGGGTTCAATCCCAGGTCGAGTCATACCAAAGACAAATGGTACTTGATGCTACCTTGCTTAACACTCAACATTATAAAGTAAGAATCAAGGGTATAGTGGAGCAATACAGGGAAAGGAGTAGCGCCTTTCCCTACACCTCGCTATTGAAAAGGGAGCCCTGGGGTCACCCTCGTCTACACCTTGCTATTGAAAAGGGAGCCCTCGGGTCACCCTCATCTACAGTCGCTAACTTTACTTACGTACTTGTATCTGATAACGCTTATTTTTCGTTTTGGCAAAGGTTACATCTACTGTTTAAGCTTCCCGGTGTAGAAGATATCTTAATAAATCTCCACTTAACTTTTGGAGTTTGGCCCTTTTCTTTCAAACTCTAAAAACACTTTGATAAAGCAGTTTGGTTTCTAAGCAACGATTGTAAAAGAGTGTCTATGGTTGTAGTACCTCTGTTTCCAATTTCTCGCTGAGATTCCACTATAAACCTTCTCTTCCTTACTATTTTCCATGGGGAAAATATTTGCTTGGTAGACCACTTTCTTGGAATTACACATTCCTCCCATGGAACTCTCTTCTTTACTTCTATAATTACAATGCACTTTATTTGTTCTTTGATCATCTATAAGTGATTTATCAACTAATTTCTTGTTATGGTTATAAATTATTTTAGATATATTATTTGTGCAAAAGTAACTAATTTTTAATACATTCCTATTAAAAATTTTATTCAATGGGTTGTCTTTGTAAAAAATGTCTACCTATTAAATTGAGAAAGTACTTGCCTATATTAATAGTAGAAAGTTTATAGAAAGTGGGGTTAAACCAGATTGCCTTTCTTTCCTATGCCTGATTTTTCTATTAGTATTCATACTATTATCATTATCTCCCTGTGTGTAACTATAATTATCATTACTATTCTTGCTGTCGTTAGTGTTGCGGTGTTCCATAACTTTAATGTTTATCATTTGATCCCAGTATTCTAGTTTCCCCTATCACGAAAACTATTCAAGTTAGACGAACCAGACATGCAGGACACTGCTGGAGAAGCAGAGATGAACTCATAAGAGATGTACTCTTATGGATCCCCACACATGGCCGCGCAAAAGCAGGGCGACCAGCTCGAACGTACATTCAGCAGCTATGTGAGGATACAGGATGTTGTCCTGAAGACCTACCTAGGGCGATGAACGATAGGGAGGAGTGGCGAGAGAGGATCAGGGATATCCGTGCTACCAGCACGATATAATGATGATGATGATTCTAGTTTCTGTAGGAATCCACTTTTTCTAGGGCCTCGTTATATATTCTCTTGTTTTCTTTGAAAATTTTCTTGTTAGAAGATAATAATCCTTATATTAACTGTATCCGGTATATGTTTGATTATTGATCTGGGATGGTTTAATGTAAGTAGGTGTTTGTTATCTTTGCTAAATGGTTTAAAGTTCGTTAAATTAAATGTGACGTCGAGGAAATTAACTATTTTAAGGTTAGAAGCTATTTCAATTTTAAATCCTAGCAACCTGAAGGCTCTTATAATTTTCTTAGATATTTTTTAAGTTTTAGGGCCACCACTATCTGGGATGAAGATGAGGCCGTCATACTATACAAACCTACTTGTTTGAGGTTTATTATCCTACCTAGTGTATCTTATATATAAATTCCTATCAAGTCGGCTATTTGTACCGAGCCGTAAGAGCTCATGGGAACGTCAAAGTTATCTGTGTAATTTTTTATCAAAGTAAATTTACTCTCAGAAAGAACAGACTTTCTACAAGTCAAGATAATTTTTATTTGTTCTTCTGTGATGTTTATAAATTTCCTAACGTGGCTTAATTAATTGTATTTATATATTTATTAATCCTATTTATTTAATAAATTTAATTTAACGAACAATACTATTAAACCATTTAACAAAACACCAACTTACATTAATGTCAAATTCAACCCCCCCAAGTTACTATATGGATTAATAAATTATCTTTTAACATATACCATATGATAAAGGTTAAGAATAGATAAATTGATAGTGATAACAATAGTAGAATAAAGGTTATGATATCAGCATTACTGTGGGTACTAGTGCCAAGGTAATAACATATATATATATATATATATATATATGTGTGTGTGTGTGTGTGTGTGTGTGTGTGTGTGCGTGTGTGTATGTGTGTGTGTGTGTGTGTGTGTGCATTAATTATGTACGAAATTAGGATTAGTATTTATTTATTTACGATACTAAATTGTTACATAAATTGCTTTATTCAAAGAATGTAATTTAGATAGCCTTATCTTATGAAAGTTAAGTATATTATATTTAACTTAGATATATGTTTGGTGGAAGTGATTGGGATTTATTTGTTTATATTTTAACATTACGTAAACAAAACTACTTCGATACTGTACAGAGTTACCTGCTTTTTCTTTTGATCTTTTAAATTTGCACAGAATTTATTTCGTAACAGTTACAGTACACGTCTTTACAGTACATTAAAGTATAAAATGAAATAATGCTAAACTTATTTATTTTATTTTATTTTATTTTATTTTATTTTAATTATTCATTTTTGATTTAATTCAATTTTATTTTGTTTCATATATTTATTTGTATCGCTTCATATGTTTATTTATTTATTTTTAGATAAATTATCGATGACTATATATATTTAATATAGCTATTTTCTTTTTACTTGTCATTGACGTTTTTTAAGTAAGAGGCGTCTCGAATTCGAATGTTCATATCGACCGACTTTTTAAAAAAATATTAGCATTTTTAATAGCAATAGTAGTAGGGTGGTAAAGGTAGTAATAATAAAAATAATAATAATAATAATAATAATAATAATAATAATAATAATAATATAAATACACCTCGATTCACTTATAGCAATACACAAAAAATAGCAAATTGGAAAATTCCAGGCCATGATGTCATACATGGATTCGGGTTTTAAAAATACACTTCATTCATGACAGACTGGCTATCGAAATGATTAAGTGCTTTGACGAAAAAGACATACTCGAATGGATGACCAAAGGAAAGACCACCCGAATCCAAAAAGACCCCCACAAAGGAACTGCCTCAAACAATGATAGACCCACAACGTGCCTAACTATGATGTGGAAAATAATAACGGTACAAATTAAGGAGGAGATCTACGATTCATTAATAAACCGCAGACTGTTCCTCGAGGAACAGAAAGGATGTCGCAAGGAACCAGAGGAACAGAAGAGCTACTATACCATCATCATCATCATGTCGCGCCATCAGCACGGATCTCTCTGACGCTCTCCCTGACCCTTCTCTATCGTCCATTGCTTCCGGTAGGTATTCAAAGCAACATCCTGTATCGGCACAGACCTGTTGTATGTAGGTTCTATTAGGTCGTGCTAGCTTTGCTCGTCCATGTGAAGGGGTCTACAGGAGTATGTATCTTATGAGTTCGTCCCTACTTCTCCAGCAATGTCCCGCATATCTGGTTTGTCTAACTTGGATAGTTTTCGAGATGGGTGGTAAGTGGCCGTACAGCTGCTGCTTTGTGGGGAGCTGCCTTCAGGACTTGTTCAATATTGCTCGCCGCATTCTTGTGTAGTTGCCGTCAAGCTTTTTCTCTATACGTTTAGTTAGCGTCCATGTAATGCACCCATACAGCAGTATCGACACGGCAGCTGCTTGGAAAAAACTGCGTTTCATTTTATCGGTCAGGTCTGACTTCCATATCACCGACAGCCAATCGATAGCTATCCATGCTTTTGCTAGTCGCGAGTTGATGCCTGTCTCGGTTGATAAGACACTACTTCCAAGGTAGGTGAACTTGTCTACTAGTTTCAGGGAACTACCGTTTAGATTAAAAATTCCTCAAGGACAGCTAAACGATACGAAAAAAAATCTAGCTGTGGCGTGGATTGACTACAAAAAGACATACGATATGGTCCTGTAAAGTTGGATTATATTCTCAAACTGTACAAGATATTCGACGAAGTCATAAAGCTTATCGAGAATACGATGGAAAACAAAAGTGGAATTGACAGCATGAGGAAAAAGCTTAGCCGAGGTGAAAATTCAGAAAGGGATCTTCTAAAGAGATGCACTATCACCATTATTATTTGTGATCACGATGACGCCACCCAATCAAATATTTAGGAAATGCACAGGCGGATATAAACTTACTAAATTGCAAGAAAAGATCAATCACCGAATGTACATGAACAACATCAACTGTTTGCTAAAAATGAAAAAGGTTTGAAACCCTAATAAAGACAGTGAGAATGTACAGTCAGGACATAGGGATGGAACTTAACAGAGAAAAATGCGCTATGATAATAATGAGAAGCGGAAAACGACACATGAGGGAAGGAATAGAACTACTAAACCAAGAAAAAATCAGAATTCTCGAAGAAAAAGAAACCTACAAATACTTGGAAACTTTGAGAGCGAACACCATCAAACAAATGAAAATGAAAAAAAAAAATTTAAGTGTATTTCAGGAGAACGAGGAAACTACTGGATACAAACTATATAGGAGATATCTTATCAAATGGATAAACACCTGGACTGTTCCCCTTTAAAATACTCGGGACCATTCATGAAGTGGACGAAGGAAGAACTTAAACAAATGTACCAGAGTACAAGAAAACTCATAACGATACATAAGGCCTTACATCCCAGAGATGGCGTAGATAGACTGTATGTATCAAGAAAAGAAGGAGGAATAGAACTCGCTAGCACTGAAGATAGCGTCGATGCATTGATACAACGACTCGAAGACAACATAGAAAAGCACAAAGGAAGACTGATTACAGCGACCAGGAAATTAGAGACAACACAAACATCAACAGAACAAAAATAACCAGAAAATAAAAATGAGAAGAAAAACAACTGCATGGACATTTCAAGCAACAAACAAGCGAAATCTCACACCAGAAGACTTGGAAATGGCTAAGAAATGTAAACCTTAAGTGTAAAACTGGATCTCTTCAAATTGTAGCACAAAATAATGCTATAGAGACTATGTCAAAGCAAGAATAGACAAGACGCAACAAAATAGCAGATGTAGATTATGTGGTGATAGAGACAAAACGATTAATCACATAATAATCGAATGTAGTAAATTAGCACAAAAAGAGTATGACTAGACACGACTGGGTAGAGAAGGTGATCCTCTGGGATTTGTGCCATGTATTTGTCGCTGCCTCCCACCAGACACGACTTGACACAAGGTCAAAAGCCCGAAGGCCAATTAAAGTGGGGATAAAGGGGAGGGGAAGGTCGGGAACGAGCCGAGACTCGAACCCTGCTTGTCTGTGCTGCTCATCGGCTCACTTAGTGCAATGTGAGCCTGATGAGGCAAGCAGTTTCACGAACCCAAATGTGGGTCCGGGCACGTATGCCAGTTTACGGCTTAAACTAGACGCTTGGTCTAGTGCCGTACAAAGGGGACAAAAGTGCAGCTCGCCCACCCGAAGGTTGCGCAGCCGAAGCTGGGGGCCTATTCGGCCCCGAGTCTGCTCTTGGTTTCGAGCACCCATCCGGCACGAATGCCAGACGGCCCAGCTAAAAAGCCGGGGGCTCTGGGATTTGTGCCAGAAGTTTTAATTTGACCATATGAACAAATGGTATATGCACAACCCAGAATCCGTCCTGAAAAATGAGACACACAAACTACTTTGGGATTTTAAAATACAAATGGATCACCTCATCTCGGCCAGACGACCAAACCTAGAGATAGTAAAAGAAATAGCACAAATACCGCCCCTCAAACATCGCCTGATAAGAGTTTGTATGATTAGTCAAGAGTCATTGTCTGCAAGCAATCAGAGCACACAAGATATACGACATTAGGTTCTGTTTTTGGGTACAAATACAAACACAAGAGAAATATCGTCCTCTTAAATACGCTGCAGACCATCCAAATAAGACGTTAACACGCCAGCGACTTATAAAGGCCTATGACAACGTAAAGTCGATCACAAAGAAGCAACAGACATTTAACAACCTAAGGGATAAGATAAGATCGCTGGCATATTATTTTGCACCCTATTAAGTTCACTTAACAATTCCTTAACAACATTCATTTTTACACTTACACTTAGAAATTGTTGAGAATACATTGTTTTGTTGAAGTGTCGTGTCCTGTTTTCCTTGACACAACCTTTTAAGCTTATTTTGTCCGTCTAATTGATACAATAGTCAACAATAACAAAAAAAAAAGAACCTGCTGAGTAGCAGACTTTGCCATTATATCATATTTACCAACCCCTCCGCTCGGGCAGGATATGACACAAGGTCAATTTTTAAGCGAAGTTTAACAGGTTTGAATTAAGAGTTTTCCTTCTCCTAGACTAGTTGCCTCAGTAAGGCTGAAGAACCTAGTCTGCCCTACTATTTACCCATAGCTGGAGGGAGAATAATTGGATTCATACCTTTCCCAAGGGTATTAGAGCTATGTGAAATGTCGTCCAGGATTTGAACTCGTGCCGTCGTATCCATTTCCTACGACGATAACCATTACACCACGGGCACCTACATTATAAGACTTTGCCATTATTAGACGGTTATCTAAAGAGGATGGTTGCTTTTATCTGTAGCCAGCCGAAATAAATTCATAATAGCCAAATCACAGTCTGTTGAGATTTTCTTCCATCAATATATATATATATATATATAATCTGCTGCTGATGGAGAACCAAAGACGAACTCATTAGGGACGTTCTCCAATGGACCCCTACACATGGACGTACCAATGTTGACCGACTAGCAGGAACTTATTAATCAGCTCTGTGCAAACACAAGATGTAGTTTGGAAGACCTACCGGGAGCGATGAACGATCGGGATGGATGGAAGGAGAGAAAGAGAGAGTCTGGGAAATCCATGGTGTCAGCGCGACTTGATGATATATATATATATATATATATATATATCTTTGTAGTAAATGGACACATTGATCTGAGTTCAAATTCTGGACGAGGTTGTTTACAATGCACATAGTGCTAATACTCTTGGAAAAGGTATGTATCCATCTATTCTCCCTCCCGCTGTGATTAAATAGTAGGCCAGACAGAGCTCTTTAACTTTGGTATGGCAACCGGTCTAGGAGAAAAAACTTTGAGTTCAAACCAGTTACACTCCACTTAAAAATAAACCTTGTGTCACATCCTGCTCGTGTGGGAAGGATGGAAAATACATATATATGTATGCATATATATATAAAGTCTAAATGATAATATGACAAATTTGAATACTGTATCAATGAAGTTGACAAGTATGGGATGTCGAAGGTTATTTTTTGTGGCGGTTTGTTGGGAAATTATGACGTTGGTAACTGGCCTTTTTCTTCTTATCCCCATTCACTTAATATCATCTTTTTGTTTGTTGAAACAGCAAAGGAATTTTAGACGGGGAAAGAAAAAGACAGAGATCCTTTTAAACTTAATTTTTATTTTCGGGGTTTATAACTATTTTGTTGTGTGGAATGTTTGCCTGGACCCATAGAAATAACTGCGCTTCCCAGTCGAGACGCTGGAGGAATATTATGAATCATTTTGGCAAATTGTGAATTTGAGGGTCAGCCATGTGTGCCTGTGTCCAGTCGGTATGTTCAGCTGAGGCTGCTGCGAGCAGGAGACACGACGCGTTGCTTAGACAGAGGCCTTAACAAACACGTGAGGTCCTACTTGCAACCGATATGAAAAGGCCGGTCCGTTCAGTTGGGTTGTATCAAGGGGACTGAGACACCAACAACAATTAGTCAAAAGAAAGGGGCTTTCTTACATTCTTCCAATCAGAGAATACATCTTTTTCTTCTGATAATAAATGTTAAACAGTTTGTCGTATCTTGCATCCATGTTGTCTTATCTTTAATTGTAGATTCTACAATTAGCGAAAGTAATACATGGAAAGAATATCTACCTAACTCATAAAAAGAGTTTTAGTGGAATAAAAATTCAATATAAAGCAATTTTGAAGGGATAAAATTTGATATGAAGAAAGTGACACTAAGCCAAGTTCAGTATTTAACTGGGTAATGTTTTTATGGGGCTTTAGTGTGCAATATTAAACGATAAGTTCAAACGGTAAGGTCACACGGTAAGTTTAGATAGTAAGTTTGTAGCATTTTATTTCGGATACTGATTCGAAAAGATAACACGAACAATAAAGTTTTTAAAAAGGAATTTTATACCAAAGAAACAAGAAAGAAAGGGGTAGAAAAGATAAAGTGCTGCAAATTTTAGAGCAATTTGCTGGAATTTATCTGAATTTGAGTATTTTTCATTTCTTTTTTTGTTTTGTAGAAATGTTTCAGAGTTCATTAAATTGCGAGTCTTCTTTAAAATTCTTTTCAGCAGAATTCTTGGTTGAATTTTCTTTCAGTTGTTTAACTTGATAGAATTTCAGTAGCTGACTTTCGTTTAATTTTACTTTTATTTCTTGGGAAGGTCCACTCAAGAAACGAGTGACGAAACCTTTCTGCTGGCTTAAGTTTTTCGTGCCTTCAGTTTGGTCCCTGAATTCGTACTTTCGTTTGATTTTGGTTTTATTTCTTGGGAAGCTCCATTCAAGAAGCGAGTGACGAAATCCTTCTGCAGGCTATTTTTTCCTGCCTTCAGTTCGGTCCGAGGGTCCGAATAGTCGTTCTCGACAAAAAGAAAAGGAGGTAGCTTTTTGGTGCCGTATTGTCTGGTATTCTTTCTCCCTTTTCCACTCTGGCCAAATCAAGAACGGCACGTGGTCGGCTTGATTTTTTTCGTAGAAATAAATTTTTATACTCACTCGGAGATCTCATGCCCAACACGTGTACACGTCTTTATCCATAAATTGGCCGGGTCGTCTAATGTTTTTCACATCACTGCCAACAATACACTCTTCTTCTTTTCTTAATCTTAGCCTTCTTCTTCATATTGTCCCGAATCTCTGGAAGATTTCATCTTCCGATTGTCGTGCAGGTCTTGCAAATGGTCGTTCCTGGTCTCACGGATACCATTTGACAACTGCCAGAGTCTACTCGTTGTCTGTGGACCTAGCGACGTATCCGGCTCAAGAGAACTTATTCTTTTGGCACTCCACGATCACGTATTTCACTCACTTCCGCTCCTGAATTACCTCGTTTCGGATGTGTTCACGCATCAATATTTCAATCATAGATCTTTCTATGGCCCTGCGTAGTAATCAGTCGCTGTTCTTCCTTCTTTGTGGTAGCCCATGTTTTATTTTTCATATTGGATCACAGTCAAAACAATGCAACTGAAGATGTGTACATAATGAAGGAAAAATAACTTACCTCTCTCTCTCTCTCTCTCTCTCTCTCTCTCTCTCTCATCGAAAGAAAGTTGCATTTTAGCAATTAAGTACTAAAATATAAGTAAACGACTTTTACTCGATCCATTCTACTCATGTTAAAATTAAAAATTGCAGTACACAATTTTTAACTAGACATTTTTTTAAATATGTTGTTTTTTTTTTTAAATAACTGTTTCAAGTTTCACAATAAAAGCTTCATATTTCTCCAGCTGACTAACGCGGAGTATAAAAAAATGATTGAACTGGTTTCGTTTTTGTTTTGTTTTTTTAATCGGTCTTATACTTGTTTAAAAGTCCCATTTTTTTAACCTTCGGCATTTCTCATGTACATTTCGTGAGAAAACGAAACTTAACTCACGCAGCGTTTACCTAAGTGCTCGCATGCGTTACAGCTTACAATAAGATGTTCACATGACTTGCACTTTTACAGGCAATTTTTTGTGCTAAATAATCCCACTAATACAACGGGCAGTCAGTGGTGAATTAGTGCTGAAAGATTAGCTGAGTTGCGAGTGTGACACAAGGCCAGAATTATAGGGCGCTTTCTGAAATTAGAAATAACTTGCAGAAGTCAGTTAATTTAGCTTGCAACCCATTTGTTGTAATTTACTAACCTCTCATTGTTAACCTGTGGGTGAAGCTGACAATATGCTGTATCTCTTGCAGAGGAGCAAGACCCCCAGAAAAAGGGGTATCTTGGTTGGATATAAGCTGCATCTGGTGGTGAGACTCCAATTCTGGAGCTTTAGGTGAGTGTGAAGTACCCTTCTGTTGCCATTACTCCTTGACACTGACTCTGAGTGGCAATACCTCTGAGGGTCCCATCTATAGGTCAAATAGATCTGTTTGTAAATTAGTATTAGATAGAAATACTTGTATTTCATTGTTTTTTGTTTTTTTGTTTCTTGTTTCTTTGTTTAATGACCTTTATGGGTTACTTAATGCCAAAGCTATCCTTGTTGAAGAACAATGGTGTTACTATTTATGGCTTGGTTTCTTTGCATAATGGCATATCAAGCTTTATGGGTTATTTAATGTCAAAGCCATCCTTGGTGAAGAACAATGGTGTTACTATTTATGGCTTGGTTTCTTTGCATAATGGCATATCAAGCTTTATGTGTTATTTAATGTCAAAGCCATCCTTGGTGAAGAACAGTGGTGTTACTATTTATGGTTTAGTTTCTTTGCATAATGGCATATCAACCTTTATGAGTTATTCAATGCCAAACCCATCCTTGGTGAAGAACAGTGGTGTTACTATTTATGGTTTGGTTTCTTTGCATAATGGCATATCAACCTTTATGGGTTATTTAATGCCAAAGCTATCTTGATGAAGAACAGCAGTGATACTATTTAATTCATAGCTTCAGGGATAAAGCAGTTCATGACTTTCTCAAGGGTATTAGTCCAAAAGTGATTGTATGAGTGTAAATTAGAGTTAAAACTTACTATGATATTGCAGTCCAGCATATTAACCACAACACCATTGGAACTCCTCCTTAATATTAGATAACCATGGGCAAAAAAATTGAAAGAAACTACACAAAAATATAAATGTAAATGTACAGTGTACACAATTCCCTAACCTCAAGGCATAAAATAACCTCAGACAGGTTGACATGCCATTAAAGACAATCAATCATAAATTCACCATGGTTTGACACAAGGCCAGAAGTATTGGATACCTAGTGTAAATGATCTGAAGACTAGCTTGCAACCCATTTTACCATGACAAGATCCCTCCCCACCAAAAAACTAAACTGAGCTTAGAATTTGGCCCCAAGCCACAAATATTGAGCGCTAAGTGAGAAATTAAACCAACTATTCAGTTATAATTGATCTGCAAGAATACTATTCTTACCATTATACTATGGGGGAATAGGGTAAGCTGTGTTGCTGTTTACTATCTGACTCCATTCTGGGCTCTTTTGTTTTGTTGGTATAATATTTTGGATAAGAAGGCCGTAAAAGAATTATATGAAAGAAGATAGTAACAGATAGGAGATGAAGACATATTTTTATATTTTTCCTTTATTTCTGGGTTCAACAACCATTCAGTGGGTGAGGAAATTCTCCCTGAATACAATTGAAATGGTTGAATCCCCTAGTCAAGGTGTTAAAAATGTGTTTGTCATTTCTTGGGTATATATGTGTCCTTATTCAGTATATAAAGCTTTAACGATGTATTTTGGCATACTGTTAACTGAGACAGCTGCTACTAGTGAAAGTTAGTCAACATGATGCTTTAGAGTGGCCACGTGGCCTTCCACTAGCACTCCGCTGATCACTGCTGAAAGAGCAAGAGATTCCTTCTTTTGTCGGGACAGTCCCTTTTCCTTGCATATGCGTCGCCCCTCTTCCTGTCAGAGGCCTCTGGGAGTTTCTGCATATTTTGATAATTATTTTAATTCAATTTTAATTTTTTTTTTGTTTATTTATTCCTTACAATACCATGGTGAGGTGCTGCTCAAAGTCAGAAGTATAATGTACCTAGTGAGAACCAAACACACTAACAATTGTTTATTAGCCTGGTCCAATTAACCATTACACCATTTGAAGTATGTTTTAAAGAGAAGCAGTCATTCTTTTTTGTTTTTTGTTTTTTGCAATATTTATTTGCAATATTAAAGTAGTTAAAAATATGATCTTTTCTTACAATCACTGAAACATTAACGAGGTTTAAATACTTTTGAAAATGCATTTTAACAACAAATAAAATTATTGCAAGGAACGAGTAAGGTGTAAACAGGAAGATAAAAATATTTTTAGCTTTCATTTGTCCCATTCTAATCCTACCAGTTATTCTGGGGTTTTTTTAGTCTTAAATAATGCTGAGTCATTTTTCTGAATGTGATATGTTATGTAATTTTCTTAGTGTTTCTCATGTTACATAGTTTTCCTATGTAACATGTAACTATATAATATGAGAAACACTAAGAAAATTACATAACATATCACATTCAGAAAAATGACTAAGCATTATTTAACACAAAAAAAATTTATTGGAATTAAATTTTGTCTTTAAATAGAAAAAGGCACAAAATGGAAGCAGATGTGTCTAGTCTCTGATGATTCTGACCCCAGAGTAGCACCTCCCCATTGTACTTAAAGTTTGAGCGCTTTTGTGGTATTCATCGCCAGAGAGTGGATAAAACAATTATAAGCTTAGGTTAATTGTGGTAAAAGGCCTGTAGTACAAGAAACTCATTGAGAATCAAACTCTCTAGTAATAGTTTACAAGTTTTGCTCAGTTATTCACTGAGCTTATCATATTTGTAGCAATTAAACTGAATTTATGTTTATCCTCATGAGGAGACAAATTTCAGCACTAATTTTCATTCATCATCTTTTTCTTTTTTTGGTTCCATCAGCTTCAAAAAGAAATGACTGAAGGATTATTATTAGATACTTGAAACCATATAACTGTATCTAAACAAATGATTATTATTGAAACCGCCTAATTGAGTATAATTATTTGCATTTGAAAGGAATATATGATGTAATATAACTGTATGCAAAAAACTCTTAAGAAAAAGCAACATGAAAAATGTAATTATTTATCTACAACGGACACAATTCCCTAACTTCGAGACATAAAATAACCCTAGATGGGTTGACATGCCATCAAAATCAACCAATCAATCAATTTATTTTTGTCTTCCTCCTCAAAATTCTTCTTATTTTGGGAATTCTATACAGGAAATTAAGTGTTTTAATGCATGAAGAAAACCTTTTTTTTAATTAATATTTCTTGTTCAACTTCTTCAGCAATGATTGAATAGATGCTTAACTAAATGAAGTGTCTGTTATTGGAGGTTTTGTTGACAAGAAAATTGGGAAAAGTGACTGTTTGTATTTTAAAGGGATTTGACTGATTTTGCTTTGCTAGATAAAAGCAATTTACTGTAATCAAAGTTTATAAAATGAAGATTGATATTAACTGAAATAGCAATGTCTTCTTTTTTTTTTATAATTACAGAAAGTACTTTTTAGGCAATTTGTACCATAAAAATCATTGTTTTCAGATCTTGTTTTTTCTTTATGCTAGCATAAATGAATTTTTTTTCATATCTCCATAATGCTTTACATTTTCAACTGCAAAAAATAATTTTTGTTATTGTTAATGAAAATTTTTAAACTTAGATTTTTTTTGCAATATGTCCTTTAACAAATATCAACGATGAATTATATGAATACTGTTTAACCTTTTCACTCCTGTGTGTTATAGATAAATTCTTAGCATTATACCATTTGCAACTATAGTTGAATTTCATAAAATGTTCAATTTACTTGCATGTATTTTCCAACTGGAGAATTTTGTAAAGTTTTCACACCAAATTCACATTTTTCATTTTTACATCAAATTCAACTATTTTTATGACATTTTCCCATAAGATTGTTGCCAGACAGAAAAAAATGATCATGCAGGAAATTTACTGATTTTATCAAAAATGTTTTATAGTAATCAACTATATTTCCACTGTTCTATTGCATTTTTCAAAAATTACCCTTCTATTTCTTTAGAATCATTTGTTTACACAGTGATAGGACATCAAGTATTCCTATCTAATACAAATAATTTGTATACAAATACAAATAATTTGTATACAGGTATATGATTTCAACTATTCCTATTCAATACTAATGATTTTCAAACAGATCTATTTGACTCATAAACTGGACCTTAACAGATAGTTCCACTCTAGGTCAGAGTGGACCAGAGAGTAGTGACAATGAAGATGTATTCCATACTTCTCAGAGCTCCAGAACTAAAGCCTCACTACAGGATGTAGTTTAATGTAATACTCAGGACACCTCTTTGGTGGGGGGGGGGTTCTCCTCTGAAAAGGATACAATTGGTATATTCTAAGCTCCGCCGACAAGACAGTTAGTGTTCTCAGTTTCAAGTTAACAATTTGAAAATATTGAAGTTGATTGATTAATTCTAATAGCATGTCAACCCATCTAGAGTTATATTATGCCAAGAAGTTTGGGAATTGTATTCATTGTACATTTATATTTCCATTTTTTGTGTTGTCTTTCTTAAGAGTCTTTATATGATATCTATCTAATACTAATAATCATATGGTTTCAAGTTATCACTTCCATTTGATAATAGTCATTTCTTTGCATAAAGTTACATGGTTTCAACTAACTAATAATAATGATAATAATCCTTTGTAAGCAATTATAATTTCAAGTGACTATTCTTAATACAAATAATTAACAGTTATATAGCATCAAGTATTCCTATCGAATGCAAATAATTTTTAAAGAGATCTATTTGACCCATAGATGGAACCCAAACAGGTACTACTACTTCCAATCAGAGTAATGGCAATGAAGGGATACTTTCGAATCACAAATCTCGAGACTCACCATCAGAGGCATTCTCTCTCTCTCTCTCTCTCTCTCTCTCTCTCTCCTCTCTCTCTCTCTCTCTCTCTCTGCTCTCTCTCATCCCAATCTTTGTTAAAGCATTTACTTTCACAAAAACAGCTAACACCATATTTATAACTGAAAGTGTGACACACACAAATGATACATTGGTAGTTAGGTAAGTAGTTACAAGCAAGCATAGAGGTACTGTGTCAAACTCACATAAAGGACACTTTCAGCAACCATTAAGTGAAATTTTGAATTAAATCTTATTTATGGAATATATATTATAATCAAGTGCAAATAAAATAGTAAAATAACAAAAAATAGTAGATCATTAAAGTGTAGATTTTAAAAGAACATTTATTGAAATTGGTTGCTAAACAAAATCTCTTTTTACTAAAATAAAATCATTAAAACCATATAAATCAAAGGTTCACAGTATACTCATTTCAAATATTGATTTTTGAATTTTATCTTTAATTTAATCTAAAAAAAAGTATAATAATTCTGTATTTAGATATTTAAATATTCAATAAAAGGGAAGGTTTAAAAAATCTTTTAATGCTGCTGCTGAGGTTAAATTTGGTTTCCTATTTCTGGTTGTCTGAATGAAGTTTCTATGCCAGTTATCATTGTGAAGGGGTGCATAGTAAGCTAATAGGAATTGTAAAACAAGAGAGATAAAACTACATAACGCCAATGCACCCAAAAGTTGGCATTGACCGACAATATGAAAAGAGGATGGGAAGAGGATTAATCATCAAAGAAGAATTTATTGAATCATCTGCATCAAGTCTAAGGAAAAACATAAAAAGAGGGTTGAAAAATTAATTGTGTTGAAGGACTAACATTGAGTGAATGGACTAGAGTTTATTTACTCCAGAGATGGTTTAAATGGGAGGAAATGAAGAAAATTGCAAGTTTTTCTATATTTTCATATTACAACAAAGTCATTTGTGAATTTTTTGACTATCAATTTCTACAATATCAGCTGAATAATTTTGGTATTATGTGATAGTGTTTTATTGATATTTTTTGATGATTATATCAGGATATTAATAAAATCCTCATGACATCTAAATCTCTCTCTCTCTCTCTCTCTCTCTCTATATATATATATATATATATATATATATATATATATATATATATATATATATAAAGAGTATCTGTGGGTATGCAAACATGAGTCATTAAAAATAGCACACTGGAAAGTGATTCTTATCAGAGCAATACACTGAGAAATACTCTAACTTCGAGAATAAAGCAATGTCCAGTCCAATTTACAAATTAATGGTAACTTTGTAGGAGTTACATTCATATATATATATATATATACATATTTACCAACCCCTCCGCTCGGGCAGGATATGACACGAGGTCAATTTTTAAGCGGAGTTTAACAGGTTTGAATTCAGAGTTTTCCTTCTCCTAGACTAGTTGCCTCTGTAAGGCTGAAGAACATAGTCTGTCCTACTATTTACCCATGGCTGGAGGGAGAATAATTGGATTCATACCTTTCAAAGGGTATTAGTGCTATGTGAAATGCAATTAGCCTGGTCCAGGATTTGAACTCGTGTTGCCGTGTCCATTTCCTACGACAATAACCATTACACCACGAGCACCTCCTTATGTATATATGTATATATATATGTATATGTCTATATATGTATATCCTGTATCCTGTGTAAATATATATATATATATATATATATATATATATATATATATATAAAACTATATATATATTTATTTATATATATAAACTATAGAAATATTATCATAGATAATGCTTTAAAAAACATAGTATAAAATTGAGATTAAGGTAAATGAATAAAAATAAAATAAAATTAAAAAATGTGAAAAAACCTTATCATATATACATGCTATTCAATAAAAGGGTAACTGAATTAATAGGCTCGTAAATAAAATTGAATTTTAAAAAATTTTAATTTTAATTTTAAATCTTAAATTTAATTAATATAATTATTACTGTATTACTGTATGTAAAGTTATTAAATAAAGTTATTTTATCTAAATTAGTATTAAATCTGGAGTTTTAAGTCGAAAAGTACTTAGAATTTAAAAAATAAAAATAAAAAAATTAATTTACTATAATTCCAACAGGCAATAAAATAAAAAAAACAGAAGTGGGCTAAATGAGGAGAAAACACTTTACCCCTCTTCTATCCCCTCCCACCCTTCTTTCCTGTGTCTATTCTGAATTATTTTATCCATAAGATCTGAAGAAGCCCTGTTAATTTTTTTCGTCTTTTTTGATTTTATCAAAAACACATAACAGGATGGAAATAAATTTATAATCCTAATGTGACCGGTTTTGTTTTTTTTCTGAAAGAAATATATATATATATATATATATATGTGTGTGTGTGTGTGTGTGTGTGTGTGTGTGTGCATTGAGATAGATAATTGTATATATATATATATATATATGTATATACACACATATGTATATTGAGATATATAAGATATATTCATATATATATATATATATATATATATATATATATATATATATATTACTATTTCATCTCAGTGACCAGCTTGTGTGACAGAAGCCTAACTGCTTAAAACATTACGGCACAACCTTACCAATGTTGTGAAAAAAATGTGTCTACATCCACTGTTAGGAGAAGACTATGTAAAACTGGCCTTTATAGCAGAATTGCTGTCAAGAAACCAATGTTGAGGAAGCAAAGCACTGTCAAAAGGCTCCAGTGAGTCAAGGCACTCAAAGACTGGTTAATAGGACAGTGGAATAAAGTCCTTTCAACTGACGAATTAAAGTTCGAAAACTTTAGGTCAAATAGGAGGTTCTATGTGCAGTGAACAGTTGGTGAAAGAGCTAAAACTCTCTGTATTACACCAACTGTAAAGCATGGAGGCGGTTCTGTTGGGTGGGGGTCCTTTGCCAACTGCAAAGTCAGGGATGTGCCCCAGGTGAAGGGCAAATTGAATCAAACTGGCTATCACAGCAAACTGCAGCACCACATGATCTCATCTGGAATGCTGCTTGTGGATCAAGAATTTGTATTCATGCAAGATAATGACCTAGAGCCTACTAGCAAACACTGCCAGAGGCACATTAAGAGCAAAGACGAACAGCATGTCCTTCAACTGATGTCTTGGCCTGTGCAATCAGTGGACTTAAATCCCATTGATTTGACTGGGATGAACTTAACTAAAACAAGAGATAAACAACACACAAGTGCAGCTCACCAATAGCAACTCTTGCAGGAAAGCTAGGCAGAAATATCTTTTGTCCACCTCCAGTCTTTGGTGGAAAGAATGCTGAGAATCTGCAAAGCAGTGATAGCAGCCAAAAGAGTCAATTTGATGAATCAAAAGTTTTAGATTTTGTTTTTAATGTGGCTCAGGAAGACTTGTATTTAGTATCATAAGTAAAACCACTGTGGTGCTTAATTTGTTTGATTAAAATGACACATTTAGGATGAAAAAGAATACTTTTGACATAAATATAATACTTTTATGACCTTATTATGTTTTTTGTTTAGTTTTCTTGCTAGCTCCTTTATATTAGAGTCCAACTGAGATAGAAGTTGTCCTAGGATTTGATCCCAAGACCTTTTCTCATATATGTATATATATATATATAAATTCCTTTGTGTTTGATACTTATGTTGTTTCAATATGGATTTATACAAGTAACTTTAAATTTCAACAGATCAATGCTATTTTTGTAAAGTTCTCATTAATATTTTTGTATTCCTCCTTTAAAGTGAGTATATGGCCTTCAAACATCCAGTAAAATGGCATCTGAAAGTGAAGATGGTTCCCTGCTGTCCGGTCGTAATTTGATTATTGATGAAGGCAGTTTTGAGGAGAGTTTCCTGCGTTGTATGGTGTGTAGAGAGAAATTTACCAAACAAGACCGAATACCCAAATTTCTTCAATGTAACCACACCTTCTGTCTGCCTTGCCTGCGAAATGTCTACATCCATGCTGATGATGGTGGCCTTTACACACAAGAAAAAAACTACCTCAGGTAAAGATTATTATTTAAGAAAATTTTCCTTTTAATACTATGCCATTGAATCAATGTTTCATTGCTGAATCATCCAGCAATAGCCTTTCTTTTTATGTTCCTGATATCTAAATGAAAATTTTCCCCTGTTTCTTTAGTCACAACTCCATGATTTTCAGAAAAAAACATAAATGCAAATCCAGAAAATGGAAGAAGTAGACATTGAGCTTCATGTTCCAACCAAACTCATTAAACTTAATTAACAACAGACAAAAAAATTTTCTTTATATTTTCATTAAGATAGTGCTATCACCTCATTAAGTGGTAAGCCTTGAAAATTAGTAGATCCCTTCATTTACTTTGGTAGCAATATCTCATCAACTGAAAATGATGTTGACATATGCTTAGTTAAGCATGAACTGCTATTGACAGATTAATGCCCATATGGATGATTTGGTTTGGTTTGGTTTTATGGCATATTAATCATTGTAGGTTATTTAATGCCAAATCCTCTTTATATAGACTTTAAAAATGGTACTTGATACCTCCTCTTAACACTCAGCAATATAAGGTATGTATCAAGGGTAAAGTGGAGTAATCCTGGGAAAAGAGTAGCGCCCTCCCCTACACCTCGGTGTAGTAGCTATTGAAAATGGAGCCTTCTGGTTGCCCTCGACTACAGTCGCCAACAACAACAACAAACAAATACATATGATTTATAAACACCTTTTGTTGATAATGTTTTTAAATGAGCTTAAGCTCATTCTTTTGCATACATAAATGTTTCCAAGTATTGCTATGTATCAGTAACAATTCATTTAAACATCAGTCATTCATTTACACACAATTAATTAATCAGACAGTTCTATTTCAAACAATTTAATATTACATAAGTCCTTTGGATTTTAATATGAATAAATACTAAATCCAAATATTGCTATTGAAATAAATCATCTATATGTCTAGTTAGAAATTATATGAAAAGCAAGAAAATGTGTTTTATGAAGAAATGTTATGAGATGGAAAAAAATTATTCTGATTTTTATCATCTTAAAACAACTTTTTAACATATTCATATGTATTGTGCAAAATTGTTTAAAAACCTATGAATTAAAACAAAAAAAACCTGTTTCTTAAAATAAGGTTTGAAATGGAGTAAAATGGTTTTCATCTTTTTTTTTAATGCATCAACCAAAAATTCATGATATTCATTTGGAATTATCAAAACAATTTTTTCTATATATACATGTATTATGGATCAGTCTTTATAGATAGCTTGAGTGAGTTCTGTAAAAGATTTGAATGATAGTATCTTTCAGATATTTCTTTCTGGTAATAATTATTCTTTCATTCTGCCTTATCTTACAGGTGCCCAACATGCCGTAAAGAGACCCACCTGCCACAGGCCACTGTGGAATCACTCCCTACTGATCACCGTGTGATTCAGATGATGGACTTTGTGTCCACCCAGCAGACTGACATGAGGTTAAAAAGTCAGTGTAACAAACATGATAACCAACCAGTCAATTTCTATTGCAAGAAATGCATGCTGCCTATTTGTCGTGACTGTACCATGCTGGACCACAGGGAACGCGATGGCCATACAATCACTGATCTGAAAACTGAACTAGAAGATAGTGCTGAAAGGTTTACAGACATTGGAAGAAGGTACAGTGGGATGGTTACAGTTATTTCCTTTGTTATTTCTTGTGCTGCTCAGCTGCTACTTTTTCTAACATTTTTCAATTTGAAAATTACATATAAGGTAGTTGTATTAATAGCTGCTTTTATTTATTTTTAGATGAAACATTGTCAATTATTATCATTAACTTGGAATAGTATTTTCTTTCTTAATTTTTAGTTGCTTTTTATTGATACTTAACCATGCCTTCACAGCATCTTTTAGTCTTATGAAACTATAGATCTGCATTCTTATCTCAGCAGAGACCTGGGTAAGGTTTTATGGAAGACCAGCAGTTGCCCATGCAGCAGGTCTCACCTCTTCATTACACTGATGTAGTCCAAAGGAAAGGCAAGACACTATATAATTTGGCCTTAGTGTCAATGCTGGAGTAGCCAAGCTGAAGTTCTCAAACTGCCTTAAGAACTTTGGCACCTGGTTTTGAATTCAGAGTTTTTGCTTCTAGAATGGTTGCTCTACCATGGCTAAAGAGCTCAGTCTGGCCAAATGTTTTACTCATAACTTGAGGGATAGAAATTGATACATGCCTTTCCTAATGGAATTAGCACAAAGTGAAATATAAACAACCTTATCCATAATTTGATCTTAACTTGCTGAGTTTATTTTCTTTAATGATGAACATTATACCACCTGCACTTCCTAATAAAAAAGGATAAACTAGTCAAAATTAATAATGATAACAATGGTTTACAAAAAGGTATTTTTTTTAACTGTTGCTGAAGATGATGATGATGATAACTGAGTGTGTATTTAGTTACTGCCGTGTAGATATAGTATTCAATCCAGGGTCAGTTTAACAAGGAGACTCATGCACATTCATATGAGCAAGGATAAAAAAATGTTGTTTATATACAGGGTTCAGCTGGATTATCTCTCGGGTTGGGAATATGAATAAAAAAGCCAACACAGATCCTATTTAGAATTTAATTTTATAATAAGAAAGAAGAATATTTGCTTCTTTTTTTTTGTTAATGTCTTTGTTTTAAAGATGATATCATCCAAATACTTGCTCTCATGAACTATACAACCCTGAATCCTCACCCTGAAGTTCTACAGTGCTAACCTAAACATTACCTCTGGTTTTGCAGTAATTTAATGATAAATAAAATCGTTCAGTTGGTCAGATAGTCATTTTAAAGATTTTTAGGGGGCATGTTTAGTGTAATAGTTATTATCATAGGAAATGTATTTGGCGACTTGAGTTCAAATCCTAGACTAAGCTGTTTGCCTTTCACTTTATGCTAATGCTCTTGAGAAAGATATAAATCCAGCTGTTCCCCCTCCAGCTATGGGTAAATAGTAAGGCAGGCTAGATGCTTTAGCCTGAGTTAGACAACCAGACTAAAGGGAAAATTTTGAATTCAAACCAGTTTTTCTCTGCTTATGAATTGACCTTGTGTCACATCCTGCCCCTAGAAGAGGGGTAGAGTGAATACATATTTTTAAAGACTTAAACCTTTAGGTATCATTGGAGGAAGTTATCATCAGGAGATATATCTGGTTTACAAGCTGGTCACAAGATATTACCACTTAGTGAAATATTTCAATTACAAACACATGATGGCTACAATTCCACACCATGATGGCAACTGAAATGGCATGCTACTGCTGCTGAAAGTCATTCCCCACTACTAGCACCTGTGCAGTCACAATTTTAAAATTGGGGAGTCAGTATAAGTAAAACTAATTATATAATGGAGTTATACATTATTTAAGTTTTGGGTTAAAGGTCTGGAAAAAATGAAAATGATTTTGATGCACTTTAATAAAATATGTAATTAGCTCACCAATTCTGTTTCTTAAGTTGCTTGTGTATATGCAAATTTACACTCTTTTTAAGATTTTTATTGGCATGATGGTTAGAGTGTTTGCCAATGGCCCAGGAGACCTGGATTCAATCCCAGGTCGAGTCATACCAAAGACTTAAAAAATGGTACTTGATGCCTCCTTGCTTAACACTCAGCATTATAAGGTATGGATCAAGGGTAAAGTGGAGCAATCCAGAGAAAGGAGTAGCGCCCTCCCCTACACCTTGGTGTTGTAGCTGTTGAAAAGGGAGCCTTCGGGTCACCCTTGACTAAGGTTGCCAACTTTACTTGCTTATGCAATTTAAAGTGTACAAGTTGTTTTAACAAAAACACAACTCCAAGGATAAAATGGTAGAATTTATATCCACATAAATTTTCATTATACAATACAAGTCAATATCTACTCAGACAATAAAATTTAGCTACTGAAACCATTTCCTCATTTGAACATCTATTCCTTTGTGTTATAAACTATATAGTTTTTTAAGGACAAATATTGCTCAGACTTATTTTGTGAATAATCTTATTATATAAATTAAATCTGAAAATTTCCCAACAAGTCAATGATATTACATTTAGTTGATAAATTATGAAAGACTGGGAGTTTATGGGATAGAAAGAGCTCAGACTGACAAATGCAGTGTTCAAGTATTTAACACTCCTCAAAAATCTTTAAGAAAATTATTGCAGATTGTGTATATTTACTTTTTATATTCAAAATAGTAATATCTTGACTTTTATCCCCCTGCCTATCATAATTTTCAAGTTATGTCACCAGTTTAAAGCAATTACTTTATTCTAAGTTAATTTGATTTTTTTATTGTATAAGCTTGTAACAACTTTATTGAAATTATATAAATTTAAATGAAAAAGATTTGTTTTGGATCATGTCACATTTGACTAACGACCTTCTCCAAACCAATTAGTGACGTAAAGGTACCACCCTATATAAATACGTGTGTTCAAAAAGACAAACATTTAAAATTTAAAACATATATTTTACCATTGATAATTTTTCATTTTATAATTTCTATAAATTCAATGACTTTTTATTCTATTAAATAAAAAGACCCTATCATAAACTAGAAGAATTTGTTATATTTCTTTCTATTTAGGTGTCAGGAGTGCATCAAAGTGGTAAAGGAACTCCTGACAGGTCATGAAAATGCATCAAAACGACTAGACGTGATTGAAAAGCAGATCAAATGTCTTATCAAGGAAACCTTCATCGAATACAGGCTTCTGCTGGAGAAGCGTGAAAAAGCTCTGGCTGAGAAAGCAACAGAAATGATCAAGGAACAAAAGTCTAAAATTGACACAAGGGCCTTGGAACTTATACAGCAGGAAGATTCCCTGGAAAGACATGCCCGGGCATTTAGCCGGGCGAAGGAATCCAAAGATCTCTACCGGCTGTTCAGCATTGAAAAAGAGATCAATGAAATTATCAAAAAAGATGCAACGAATTCGGAGACAAAGGAGAATGATGATGATCAGTTCAAGTCTTTTGCATTTGAAAAGCTCAATGAGATCAACTTTACAACAAATGTAGGAAGTTTGGGTGAAGTAGTACCAGTGGTTGATCCCAGTCTTAAAATGGCATTCAGACAAAACCCTGAACCAACCCAGAGAAGCATGTCTCGCCGAAGCTCTTATGACCAGGCTACAGCGACCAATGACCGAGATAGTCGCAGTCTGGAAGAGTGGCATGCAGCTAATATTCCTGAGAGAGATGATGAGAATTATCGAAGACAATTAGAGGAAGAAACAAGACACTATGAAATGTGGATGGATCAAGGTGCCACTTTGGGTAAATTTACTTTCTCTTATCTTTATGTGTTTGTTATGGTTATATTCATATAATTTCATGAATGCCTCAACCAAATAGAAAAGAGTGTTTGCTACTGATATCTAAAACTGTACTGAAATGATGCGATCAAGTAATAAAAGAGATTGTTTAATGAGTACAATGTTGATAGACCTTCTTGATTACTTACAGCCTTGGTTAAAATTAATGGCATCTATGAAATTTCAGTACATAATGTAGAATATCTCTTGAAAAAAAACAAAAACAAATCTAGTGAAACAGCTTTGGCCTATTGACAACTCATGGTTGATAAAACAAAGCAAATGATGAAGTACATTTATATAAATTTACATTTATTCAGAAGATAAAACAAAAACTAAAAGGGTGCCAATAATAGTGATTAGAACTGTTGTATAAACAACAAAATATGATTTAGGTGTTTATTAACTAAAATTCATAATATAGAACTAAATATAATGCTAAAAAAAGTCAACCTTGAGAAATAGATTGATTGAACTGAAGCCTTACCATCAAATGCAGTATTGTGCCATACCTAGGAAACTCTTTGGGGGTTCTTTACCCCTCTATAGTGGATATAGTCTGCCTATTCTAAGCACTTCTGACTGAGCTATTGAAAGATTACTGGTGTGTATTTGGCATTTGAAAAAACATTAAGTACTCTGTATTATTCAAAATCTTCTTCAACTGCATTTTTTTAGTAATTCTAATCCCTTAATTTTCGTCTATATGAGTTTCTTTTTTGTTGTCATAGAAATATCAGACAACTATGTAATTTAAGCCCACTAACATTTGGTAATCAGGGTTGCCTTTTATGGTATGACAACTTTTTTTTAGCAAGGAAAGTCCAATAGGTTAAATAAAAACTGTCATACATCTACATGTGTATTATGTTATTGAAATCCATTTTTTAATAGAAAGAAAGAATTCAATGACTCGGTTAAACTCTTGGATGTTTTATGTTGGTACATATAAAGAATAATATAAAAGAAATCAAGACAGTAGATGACATACAATTTTAAGTAAAATGTTAAGTTAGGTACTTTATACTCAAAAAATGTTATATTTTTAACCTTATGTTTACAAAAAGGAAACCAATATATAATTTCTTTGTATAAACTTTTGACAGAATTTGAATTTACAGATAATATAAGCAAACTAAAATTCATGTAAAGTTGGTGACTGTAGTCGAGGGTAACACAAAGGCTCCCTTTTCAGTTGCTACAACACCGAAGTGTAGGGGAGGGCACTACTCCTTTCCCTAGATTGCTCCACTTTACCCTTGATATGTACCTTATAATGCTGAGTGTTAACTAAGGAGGTATCAAGTACCATTTTTTAAGTCTTTGGTATGACTCGACCTGGGATTGAACCCAGGTCTCCTAGACCATTAGCGAACACTCTACCCACTATGAGCTCATTGTTCTAGTGGGTAGAATGTTTGTGAATGGTCCGGGAGACATGGGTTCAATCCCAGGTCGCATCATACTAAAGACTTTAAAAATGGTACTTGATGCTTCCTTGCTTAACACTCAGCTTTATAAGGTACGTATCAAGGGTAAAGTTCAGCAATCCAGAGAAAGGAGTAGTACCCTCCCCAACACTTCACTGTAGTAGCTATTGAAAAGGGAGCCCTCTGGCCACCCTCAATAACGGTCGCCAACTTTACTTTTACTTAAAATTCATGTATCAATTTCATTTTCTTTTTAAAATCTATAATAGATGTCAGTGAGAAAATAAGACCATTATATTTTCATTCATTTTTTTTTATTGTAAAATTACAACAAAGTTTCTCAATAAAAATCCCTCTGGTTAATGAGAAACAAAAACTGACACAATGATAAAATAGGAACATTATTGTATATACAAGAAATTGTTAAGACAGTTGAACATATTTTTCATATTCTTGATGTTAATTTTACATTCCTTCTCTAATTCTTACTTCTACACTTATGCCCCATCTCCTTTTTGTGGCCACCATATTGTGTCATCACTTCATGTCATTGTTTCCTGTTGTTTTATATTCTTCTCCAACAGAATGAAGAATAATGTGACATAACATATGCACATAATTTATTTCTTTGATGACACTTTCATTTTGCCAGTTGCAAATATGAGGAATCAGTTAGAGCAGAGTATGGTGAAAATTCTTGACTGCTTGCTTCATAATTCTCTTACAAACTAAAGATATAAATTCTACTTCTAAACTTTCTAGGATTATTTAAACACATGACCTTATTGTCCAATGAAGACCAAGCTCTCAAATGACCTTGGGTTCATCATACGTCAATTACACCCAATGGATTTTGCAACCATCTTAAACTAACTACACTACAAGCCAATAATAGATTTTGCCAATCTATTATTTATCATTAACACAATATTTTAGATGATCCATTCTTCAGCCCCAGTCAAGTGTATGATCTAAGAGAGGAAAAAAAAATAGTCTTCCTTATAAAAAAAAAGAGGTTTAATTCACTG
Source organism: Sepioteuthis lessoniana (assembly GCA_963585895.1). NCBI lineage: Eukaryota > Metazoa > Mollusca > Cephalopoda > Myopsida > Loliginidae > Sepioteuthis > Sepioteuthis lessoniana. The sequence continues at coordinate 82,987,921 of OY757907.1, forward strand.
AACAGTTTCTAGTATGTTATTGAATCTTCTTAAGGTTATAGTCAATACTGTTGTTTTTATTACTGTTGTAGTTGTTATCATCATCCTGATTGTGACTGTTCCCTTTTGTTGTTGCTATTATTATTATAATTATAATTATTATTGTTTGTTTATGGTCATTGGGATTAGTATTTGAGAAAACATTATAATCATTTTTAAAACTAGTTTTTCTTTTCCCCAGTTCCAGATTTATACAAGTTAAGAATGAATCCAACCTTACAAGCTTTAAAATCCAGAAATTTTCGGATGAAAGTTTTATTATTTGTTCATTTTTTTTAATTATTAAATATTTCCTTTTTATTCAGAATGAGAAAGAGAAAAAAGAAAAGAAATAAGAAATGTATAAGTGTTTCTGGTTCTTTTTTTATTCTCGGCAAATATCTTAATATAATTCATATACATGAAGTGGTTTAACTTTTTTTGCAACTTGGTAAATTTGTAGCCTCCTTTATATTTTCTTAGTTTATAATTTAGTAGCATCACTATTAAAACAAATATTATTATTACTATTACTATCATTATCATTGTTCTTGTTATCATCAAAATTATTGTCATTGTTACTTTTTTGTTATCATTATTATTATTCTTTCATTATTTGTTTATGTTTATTATCTTTAGTATTAGAGAGAATATCATAATCATTTTTAAAACTAGTTTTTTCCTCAATTTCAGACAACAATTTCTGGTATGTTAATGACTATTCTTAAAATCATAGTCAATATTATATATTTTCTTTTGGTTATATTTTCATTTTGCAGCATACCTGGAATATTTGACACCTGTTCCAGATGACCATCACTGATTTAATTAAAGAGAAATCCAAAACTCTTGCACCTTGAAAATAGATTTATTATGCCGTAGTGTGTATTTTAGAACTGGGTGTCTCATGTTATATCATTATGGTTAGTGAACTAAGGTAGTAGAACATTCAGTTCTCACTAAATGTTCCATACTTCTGACCTTGTTCCAAACTATGCTAAGATTAGTAAAAAGGCACTTCATTGTGGTGTGATGGTTAACAAGCAAGTCTTGCAGATCTATTATTGCTGTGTAGTGATTTCAATATTCACTAAGTGCCTCATACTTTCAACTCTGAGTGATCAGTTCCCTCTTAAATACCATAGTTAAGCAATAATAAGCCTGCTAAGTACTAAAATGGGGAACAGCAGGCATCATATAACAGATGATAGATGTGTTGAGTCTCTTGAGTACAAACACTTGCAGGTTTGGTAGACATTTTGTTGAACTCAGTGTCTTCTAGATGAAAAAGAAAGTGCAAATGTATTCTCTGATGCACCTGCAGTGTTACTGTGTAAACAGTGTCCCCCATGCCAGGAACTTGGGCGAGATCTTTGAGAAAGAGATAATGTAACAAGTACAGGATCATATGATTGAACAAAGAATATCAGAGACAAATCAGTTAGAGACTATGCACCAACAGAAACACATGTGTCAGGAACTGATCAAATATTTGACACTAAAAGTTTGTAATCAACAGCCTCAAAATGCACACCTTAAAAACCAACCTGGAGACAATAAATAGAGTGTATAAATTATTAAAGGATGCTTGCATCCTTTCTATCATAGTATAGAACAGACAGAGTACCATGGTGATTCACAACATTCAGGGTCCAAGTGAGAGTAGATAATAATCACCTGTCAATGCTACCACACAATGTATGTACTATAGGCAATCTGAGGCTTAGGTTTAGAATATGTTGCATTCAATTCTTGAGCTCGGGAGAGTGTGGAGTACTCCTTCATTGCCATTACTCCCAAGTCTACTCTGACCTGAAGTGGTGGTATCTATTAAGGTCCAATCAATGGATCAAATAGAAGTTTGAAAATTATTAGCATTTGGAATACTTGATACCATATAATTGTGTGCATATTATTAATATTAGATAGGTTTCATTTGGGTTTAATAGCATATTTACTCCTTATGGGTTATTTAATATTAAAATTTGATTCATTTGTAAATGTTTGATTGTAATCAGAACTATATTTTCAATCTTACGTTGCATTTTTTAAAATGCACTTTCTTTAATTGTCTATCATCATCTGTTGGCACACAGTTATATGATATCAAGTATTCTTATCTAATACAAATAATTTGAGCACAATTATATGGTTTCAAGTATTACAATCTAATACTAATAATTTCTGAAAAAAGCTATTTGACCTTAACACATACTACCACTCCATATCTGAGTGTCCCTGAGAGTAATGGCAACAAAGGGGTACTCCATACTCCCCAGAGCTTCAGAATTGGATCCTCACCACTCGATGAAATTTGTGTCATACCCAGAACAACCATTTTTTTTTGGCGGGGTGCCTCTCTACCAAGGATGCAGTCAACATACTCAAAGCCCCACCAACAGGGCAGAGTATTAGATAGCAATACTTGAAACAATATAACAGCATGCAAATTATTTGTATTAATAATTATTTGAAGATATAATTGTTGATGAAAGATGATTGTTATTAGTTACTTGAAACCATATAACTGCTTGAAATACCTGAAACAATATTACAGGATGCAAATTATTAGTATTTGATAGGAATACTTGAAACTAACTGTGCAGACAAATCATTATGATTATTATTATTATCATTATTATTATAGGAACAGTAGCTTGAAACTATATAATTGCTTGCAAAAAAGGACTGACTTCAGTGTTAATTAACCCAACAAGGGTTGATATGTAAAATTAACCCATGAACCAACCTAGTGTGCAAAACAAAGCAAAGCTTAGTAAATTCCCTGTGTTTTAAGACTACTGCTGCTGTTGCTGCTTCATGCAACCTTGAATAGTGATATCATTTAAAAAAATGATATATTAAATTCTGAAATTGTGATAGAGAAGTAAAGAGTGCTAATGGGCTTTGAAAAAGAATGTCCCATAAATTTGCAACCCATAAAAGCAAGAAATATACTGATAACCAAGGAATATACTGAGTTAATTGTTTATTTCCAAATTTTCTATTAGTAAGCAGAAGATTTTGATAGCTGATTTTATAATATAGTGACTTGCTACCTACCACTAGTGACTCTAGTGCCTCCCTGTGTGACCAACAACAAAAGGTTGAACACAAGAACTGTTACTGTAGATGTGAGAAACAGTCAGATATAAGACTTGGGGATTTTTTAAAAAGGGTGTATCAGTTACCGGGAGAGCAACAAGTCACAACTCATATTTCAGGGCTAAGCAGCTCCACCCAAAACCATTGAGGGGTGAGCTATGATTTGTCAAAGAATTGATCTTTCCTTGATTGACTTGAAAATACCACTTCACATCTTCCTGTTTTTGAGACCAGTCCAGAAGGAAGTTGTAACATCAACAATAAAGTGAGTGGGATTTTTCTTTGACCACATGTCTGACTTTACCTTTGTCTGATATGAACGGCCTCATCTCATCATCATGTCTTCATCTCATCTTTGTCTGTCACAATTAACCTTCTTCTTGATACTTACATTACAATTTTCAAAGCAGACAAACTTTAGAAAATTGGTGCTACACAATCTCCCTCTATCCTCAATTTTTACCAGTGTTAGATTTAGCCAGTCCTTTCAGCACACAGACTTATGCATAAATACACAGTAGTTACAATTTTTTTTTAAAAAAAACAGAAGAAATAAAAAATTGCCTATGTATGAAGTCATTTACTAAAGTCAGCTTAGTTTGGCACAAGGCAGGGAATATGGGGTACCCTATGGGAATCAAAGAATTTTGTTTTATAGAGTTTGGATTATTATCTCTCATTCCTATACCACATAAATAGTTTTGTTTTTATATTTCTTGCATACTTTTCATTATGAACTTTTATTGTTCATGCCCAGGAGGAAGATCTGGGGTTGCATCCTTGACTTAAGTTTGCACTCGAACAGCCAAAACCCTGAGTGGGAGGATCGCACACAAGCTGAACTAAACTTTTGTATTATCACTAAATGTAAATGAACAAAAGCCCTAAACACTGAAACTGTTGATAATGTGGAGAATAAAATGTAAGAAATTTGTTAGTTGATAGTTAAAATACAATTTTAAAAACGATTATTCTTTCATAAAGAGATATTTTATGTGTCTTCTTTAATAGGAACTAACAGTGGTATTCAACAATGCTTGGGGAGGAAAAGATAAGAGATAAAATGTTTTAATGTTTTTCAAAAAGCATTGTCTAATCATGTGTGTATGGGTGTTTATAAAAACCACATGAAAATGTCTAATAATGCTTATTGTTACTATAATTATGGAATTTCTAATAACTGTATAGTGACAGCAGGTTGCATGATTGACAGTATATATATATATATATATATATATATATAAATATGTGTGTGTGTGTGTGTGTGTGTGTGTGTGTGTGTGTGTGTGTATCAGTAATATCCAGTCAGTGTATGAAGACAATGAGTGTGGATTATTTGTGTATAGAATGTGAAGTATTTCATATATCTATAGGAGTGCTCAATACCTGGCTATTGTTACATATTCCTTTTCAAGTTTATATAAAAAAAACTCACATATAGAGCATATACAATGTAACTGGAAGAAAACTCAAACCTGGTTAAATTGTCAATATAAATTTATTTTGGGAAAGAATATAATCTTTGTTTCTTCAGATGGCATACAACCTTAGTTTGAGGGTGAAAAACAGTAAATATTTACTATATATATATGTAGATGTTTCCTGCTTTTCACCATAAAATTAAGCATGTATGACATCTGAAGAGGTGAAGATTATAATTCTTTGCCAAAATAAATTTATATTGACAATTTAACCAGGTTTGAGTTTTCTTCCAATTACATTTTATATGTATATACATAGTCAAGAACAACCTGAAGGCTCCCTTTTCATTAGCTACAACATGCAAGCAACTTCTAATGATGGCCTTTGAAAATCCAAAAGCGCTCGGGACAATTTTGGTAAATTCATCCACCAATTCCAACCTGAAACCAAGACACTTATCGGGGAACTTGAAAGGATCTTAAAAAAATTATGTAGATAAAATGTGTCTTTATTATTTAATCAAACATGCTTAAATGAAAAACTGCTAAATAATTAGACTAACTACACACATATATATATAAAAGGATAAAACATCCCAAAGAATTGATCCCCAAACGAGTTTAACATTAAACTAAACCATTTTTAAAGCACCACTTGGATATAGAATGGATGGTTATGGGTTGAAATACAAACACTTAAATATACAAATGACTAAGTTGAATATTTAAAACAGTTACAGATAATTTGGGATACACCCTGCTCTTGCTTAACAAATATCTTTCAAGTGTAGATCACATTGCCAGAAATTTATGATAGCAGAGATAATAAATAGTCAGTTCAAGACACTTGGATAACAAAAATTAAATTTCATTCAAGGAATAGATATGCTACATTATCAGTTCCTTTTTCATTATTTTTTTCTGTCATATCAAATCTTTTTAAAACTATTTTAAAAGCTTTTAAAAAAAATTTTCTTTACAAAAACTTCTTTTTTTTATGATGACCTAAATTCAAACTAGATCAGAATAATTAAAAGAGAAATAATTATAAAGAAATATTCCTAATTCTATCACTTATCTATATATATGTTTATCTATGTATATTTGTTCATCTCTCTCTCTCTCTCTCTCTCTCTCTCTCAATATATATATATATATACACACTTAAAAGGATACAATAAATAATTATTTTTCTTAGAGAATTACCATGTCCATTAGGATATCAGTTGTCATAATATAAAGTATCACATGACATTTCTGAAATCCATTCACAAACTCTCTTTGACTCTGTTCTTTGAACAGTAGAGACCTTGTCTCTGACCCTGACAGAGAATAAAAAAGACACATGGCCATGACTATATTAACTATTCTTGTCAAGAAAGCCTTTTCTGTTTTGACCCCTTTCATATACTGCTTGTTCATGACCAACATGTGCATAATTCTACCATGGCACATGTTTGTGTACTCTTCCTTTTAATACTATTTGAATGTATATTATGTATATAAAAGGTTAAATGTTCTTGTATGTGTAAATAAGTTATCTTTCCTTCCATTATGTTCAGTGTTAGAATATCATGGCTGTACTAATGTTAATATTGGTCCTTAGAGAGTGGGAAATTAACTAAATATCTTTCCTACAACCAAATATTTCAATATATATTTATATATATATATATATATATATCTATACCTATATCTATATTTATATCAATCAATCAATCAATCTATATATATATATATATATACAAGAAACCCACAAAGATTGATGGATATCAGATCTTAAAATCTTCATCCCAAAAGAACTTAATAAATTATATCACCGAGAAATACAACATTTTAATCCACAAATGTTGACATAGACATTAAATAATTATAACTATTCTCAGTAATTTTTACAGACGGATTTTTCTACTTAACTTCCAAATAAAAATTTAACACTGTTAAAATTATTTTCAATCCCGAAAATATTCTAAAACAATGACTAGGTTTCTTTTTATCAAGTGAAATGTCAAAAACATTCAATTTTCATAACTGCAAATGCTCAATGCTACATTTGTTAGCCTTGAAATAAACTCACTTATGATGACTTAAGACCAAAATTATTCTGAATTAATAGCAAATTAATGAAACTTATTTACCGATACTTATGTGCTGATTTTTTCATTTACATCCATGCACACATAAACACATATATTTTGCATGACTGATATTAAGTAATATTGTGTTTTATATATAAGATTTTTTTTTCAATTCTTCATTTTTTGCTTTAAGAAGAAGAAAAAATGATTCGTTCAAGAAATCAAGGAACATTTCTTTTTTATTTCACTAAGTAATTTTTTGCATATTGTTAATAATATTGTAACAGTCTTTCTACTTACTGAATAATTCTTTCAAGTAATATTTCATTGAATTTTTTTGTCTATGAATAAAGTAGTATTGATATTTATAATTTTGAATAATTCTGTTTGCACACTGATGAGGTACTCATCGTATTAAAAACCTTTCTTTTTTTTTTTTTCGTTTAGAGCGTCGTCACCGTGTTGTGGTTCCAGTCAACCCGAATCGGAGCCTGATGCCAAGAGAAGCCATATAAATATTCCAGAACAATTCTATTATCATCAAAAATCCTATAAGATATACAACCACTGACCACAATTTATATCTGGGCTAATCCTCCCTTAAGTCAATGCTTTTAATTTTTCCTCTAAATTTTTTGCCAACTTAAAACTAGATTATAATAAATTAATCAAATAAAGATAAGTTCATTATGCTTGGTTATTTAAAAAAAAGATATATTTTTCATCTCAGATTAGAATGAAAACAAGTCAAAAATAAAGTGGCCAGTGGTGGGTATTAGTCATAGATTTATCATTGTTTAATTTATTGTCCAACTTATTTATATTTTATGCATTAAAAAATACATGTGGAAACAATCAAGTGTAGAAAAATGATTTCTTCTCGATTACTTTGTTATTTTACATAAAGTATTTGACAACAACAAACAGAAAGGGAAAAAACTGAATTATTTTTTATAATTGTCACACAAATTTTAATGAAACTTCAATGGCTTAAACATGCATAGGAAGTGATTATTTTCTTTGATTATTGTCAAAGTTCTCTTAGTTGTAGTAAAAAGTCATAATTTTCTGAGAATTTTCTTCTCAGAAATATTAAAAATCAGAAATTTCTGTGAATTTTCTTTTTAAAAGATTACGACTTTTCACTACAAGTAAGGGGACATTGACGATAATAATCAAAGAAAATAATCACTTCTAATGTAAAAAAAAAATGGTTCAGTTTTTTCACCATCAGTTTTTCATTTTCTTTTTTCTTTTTTTTTTGGTTCAATACTGTAAAAAGAATATTCCTAATAATTAATGAATTATTTGTTTTGGGCAGTTTATGAAATAAGATGATTTTTTTAGACCTTCCATTTTCCTGACTTTCATTATCATCCTAAATCTTGTCTTCATAATATTTCATCTATTCTACTCTTCTGTAAACATGAGGTGATGTGATGTGATATGATTGCCAAAGTAGAAGGAAATATATTTCTGAAGTTTGTCCTGCTCTTTCTCTTTAAGTGGGTATTTATCTGAGCCCCAACTAAGCTAGTATGTGACACATGGTCATTTTATTGTGGAAAGCCATGCACAACTCAAGATTCATGCTTGGTCCCTTCAGCATTCCTTTTATAGGGATACCTCAGGGCCAAGCTATCAATTCAGTCCTGCAAAGCAGATATTGCCTGGAGGGAAGGCCCCTTGGGACCAGATAAACTGCTCATCCAAGTAGAAGCTGAGTAAGGGGAGAGGTGGTTTCTCCCCAAGTGTCAAGTGCTGGTATTATACATTGGGCAGCAGTAATCTCTAAAACTAAAGAATGAGATATCATACCCACCTCATTTTTTAATTTCGAATTTCTTACTTGGGTATTAAGGTTCATTAAGCCGAAAATAGCAGATTCATTTTAAGTTGTTTTATTGATCCTTAGAGATCTCTTTTTTTCTGACACTCATTCTA